>CM054112.1:271312624-271912624 GCA_028673005.1 Tanypteryx hageni
ACACACACACACACATATATATATATATATATATATATATATATATACATATATATATATATATATATCCACCCTATCCACCTACCCTCATCTTCTTTCTCGAGTCCCTCCACCAACATCACCAAACCCCATCACCTCCCGAAGCAACTGCACCACCCGTAACGTCATTTACCTCCTTACCTGCACCATTTGTCCCGCGTTTTACGTAGGCCTCACCAGCATCCGTTAAACATCCATGGTGGCAGGGTAACGTCCTCGCCTGCCAATCCGAAGGTCGCGGGTTCGAATCCCGCCTAGGTGGGTTTTTCTTCACCTAGGGCATGGATGTTTGTGATAGTCCTTGTTATTATGTTAATGAGCCCCTTGTAAAAGGCCGATTACGGCTGTTTAGGGGCCGCATGGAAATAAATAAATAAATAAATAAATGAACGGTCACCGGAATAGCGTTTCTCTCAGACGTCCCCTCCCAGTTGCATTACACGCCAATACTCACAATGTCCCCTTTAATAGTTGCTACAATGTTAGGATTATTCGCGCCTTGCCCTATGACACTCCTGCCTCCCTTCTCCGACACTGGGAACTAGCACATATACACCTTCTTGACTCTTTCTCCCCGCCTGGCCTCAACCTCCGCTAACCCTATTAGCCCCCTTACAATGTCTCCTCCGTTACATTGTAGCTATTCGTACTTTTCCTTACCACACTCCCTCCTTATTGGCTATCCACCCCTCCTACTCCCCACCTCCTCCAATCATCAACCTTACCACATCACCCTGTCATTCCACGCCCAGTGTTTCACTTGCAGATACTCTTTCGCTGACGAAGGGCCCCGATAAGCTTGCGTGTTTTTTTGTTTTTTTTTGTGTTCGTGTGTTTTACGTCTCTCTTCGACGCCCCCAGCAGCCTGCCAGCTTGGTCCTTAACTTGGTAAGTGTCGGCTGGGCTTCCCTCAACACCTAGTTGCCACCCTCATCACTACCTTTTCTTTTCCTTAAGTTAATATATATATATATATATATATATATATATATATATATATATATATATATATATGCACTGTTGGTGTAGTGGTTAGCGTGTCGGCTTTCTATTGCAAAGTTCGGGGGTTCAAACCCCTCGAATGGAGGTTTTATTTATAAAAAAAAAACTATCATCAGTGCCTGGCAGTAGGCAGCAGTACTGTCAGTATGGTATAGAGCCGAAAACAAATGATGTTGGTTGGGTCTATATCCAATACAGCTGTAGGCGTGATCAGGACGATTTGAACGGCTACAGTACTGCGATGTGGAAAGCAAGAGGGAAACTACCACATTACAATCCCTAGTAAAGATTATATGGTTGGACAATATGAGTTCTCTCGAGGTAAAACAATCCGGAGGTAAAATAGTCCCCCAATCGGATCTCCGGGCGGGGACTGCCTTGAGGAAAACATTTGTCGAAAGTAAATTACGAATAGGGACTTGGAACGTAAGAACTATGAGAAAGGCAGGAAAGCTAGAGAACTTGAAAGAAGAAATGAGAAGAAATAGAGTTGACATTATAGGGCTAAGCGAAACTAGATGGGAGGGAGAAGGACAGTTCGACTCGGAAGAATTCACGGTAGTTTATTCTGGAGGAAATAGTGGGGAAAGGGGAGTAGCTCTGGTACTTAGGAAAGATATGATGAAAAGCGTGACAAAGATAATAGCAACGAACGATAGACTGATGGCAATAAAGCTAAAAGCAGTCCCAGTGGACATGCTGATAATCCAGGTATATATGCCAACGTCAGCTCATGACGATGAAGAAATAGATGAGATCTATGAGCAAATTAATGAAATTTACGAAGAAGACGGAAGAGGAAAGGTAAACTGCATAATAATGGGAGATTGGAACAGCATAGTCGGAGAAGGACAGGAAGAAAATGTTGTCGGGCAATACGGACTTGGGAAGAGAAATCGAGGAGGGGAGAAACTCGTAGAATTCTGCATCAATAATGACCTTGTAGTGACTAATACATGGTTCAAAAACCATAAACGAAGGTTATACACATGGAAAAGCCCAGGAGATAGAATGAGATGCCAAATAGATTACATCCTTGTAAAACAAAGATTTAGGAACAGCATAAAGAACGCCAAGGTATTGCAAGGAGCAGACATTGATTCAGATCACAGCCTTCTAATACTTGACGTGAGTACAAAGCTCAAACAAATAAGAAAAACGAGAAGAGAAAGACAGACCTGGGACCTAGAAAAACTGAAAGAAAGGCAGGATGTAGTCAGCATGAAGTTGGAAGATAACCTAAGAAAGTTGGAAAACAAACCGAAGACCGTCGATATAGAATGGGATGAAATTAAAACCAGTATCAAGGATACCTTGGATAAAGAGATTGGAAAACAAGAGAAGAAAATCAGAAAACCATGGATCACGAAGGAAATGCTGGAGAAAATGGATGAGAGACGAAAATGGAAAAACGTTAACAGTGAAGAAGGTAGAGCCAACTATAGGCGTATAAACAATGAGTTGAGAAGGGTAACAGATAAAGCTAGAGAAAATTGGCTAAAAGGAAAATGTGATGAAATAGAACAAATGGAGAAATTAGGACGGTACGATATGATGTACGCTAAGGCACTGGAATTAGAAGATAAGAAGTCTAATGGAATTTGTGGTAAAGGAATTATGAATACGGATGGGAAGATAGTCTCAGAAACAAAGGATGTAGCACAGGTATGGGAAGAATACATTAAGGAATTATACAGCAAACAGACAGGAGCGGCAAAAATAGAACTGGAAAATGAGGAAAACATTGAAGAAGACAACTTAGGACCAAGTATTATGGAGAGCGAAGTAGAAAAAGCGATAGTGGAACTTAAGAAGGGGAAAGCCACGGGCAGCGATGGAATACCGGCTGAGATACTTAAAGTCATAGGATCAGAAGGACTAAAAACGATCACGAAATTAATTAATAAGATTTACGACACGGGAGAGTGGCCTCAGGATTTCCTAGAAGTAACAATGATCCCTCTAAAGAAGAAGCCAAAGGCAATGCAGTGTAAAGATTACAGAACTATAAGCCTTCTGTCACACACATCGAAGATCATCACGAGGATTCTTAATAAAAGGCTGGAGAAAAAGGCAGAAGAAATAATAGGGGAAGATCAATTCGGTTTCAGAAAAGGACGAGGAACTAGAGATGCTATAGGAGTAGTTAGAATCATATCAGAAAGAGCAATAGAATACAGTCAAGATATCTGCGCATGTTTCGTAGACTGGCAGAAGGCCTTTGATAGAGTAAATTGGGTAAAGTTGATGAAGATATTAAAGGATATAGGTGTAGACTGGAAAGACAGGAGACTGATTAGGAATCTATATGAGAATCAAGTTGTAAAGGTCAGGTTTGAGAATGTGGACACCTGCGGAATAAATATCGGTAGAGGAGTAAGACAAGGCTGCTGCCTATCGCCAACCCTATTCAATATATATGGAGAAAGTCTAATGCAAGAAGCTTTAGAAGGCACAGGGGATTTCAAAATTGGAGGAAGGACTATAAGAACAGTAAAATACGCAGATGATCAAGTACTTCTAGCAAGAAAGGAAGAGGAGCTACAAAAAATGATAAATAGACTAGTGATAACAGGTAGAAAATACGGTATGGAAATAAATACAGAAAAATCCAAGGTCATTCGAATATCGGGTAAAGAAGAGAATCTGAACATAACTATTGGGGGAAAGCCATTAGAACAAGTTTCAGAATATAAATACCTTGGAAGTATCATAACACGAGAGGCAAAATGTACGGATGAGATCAAAACTAGAATAGGAAAAGCAAAAGCGGCTTTCAGGAGAAAGAAACAACTACTTACAGGGAATATAAGGGAAGATATCTGCAAGAAGTTGATAAAATGCTACGTATGGAGTATAGCATTGTATGGGGCAGAAACATGGACGCTAAGGAAAAATGACATAAAATACTTGGAAAGCTTTGAAATGTGGACTTGGAGGAGAATGCTGAAGATAAAATGGACAGATAGGATGAAAAACGATGAAGTGCTACGAAGAATAGGAGAGAAGCGAATGATTATACAGACTATCAGAAAGAGGAAGGCTAACTGGGTTGGACATTACCTGAGGAGAGAGAGTATGATTAAAGACGTGTTAGAAGGAAAACTAGATGGGAAAAGGGAAAGAGGTAGGAAAAGGTTTCAGCTGATAGACGATTTGAAAGGGAAAGAGAGTTATCAAGATATAAAGAGGACAGCGGAAAATAGGAGTATATGGAGAACCAGGTTTAACCATGAATAATCACGGACCTGTCTACGGACAGACTACCTATGATGATGATGATATATATATATGTGTGTGTGTGTGTGTGTGTGTGTGTGTTTAGTCGGTAAAACAACTGAAAAGTTTGTTCCAGAACATGATGGTCTTGTGAGAACTTGATTAGTTTTAGGATGAGAGCTATTTAATTCAGCAGTTTGGTTTAGGGCAGGAATTTGTGTTCAGGAATCTTGTTTGAGTTGAAAGGATAAATACCGGTGCATTCAAATCCTTTCACTGGAGTCCCAACGGCGGAAACCTTTCTCCAGGCCCTATTAAAAATAACAGCAAATACAAATTTTGTTATTAAACATGTTGGATTTCTGTTAACAAAGGAAGTGGCCTCTTGGTGGTAAAATGCTTTTAGAGGTATTCATTTGAATTTTTAATGTTTAAACTGAAGCATGGGCCAAAAACAATGGGTGAAAGATCTTTGAGTGAAACCTTATGTGAGGGAACTGGATTGTGGGCGAAAAACCTATGGGTGAAAAGAAATGGGTGAAAGTCTTTCGGATGAAACTTCTCGTGGGTGAAACGGCCCGTGGGTGAAGAGTGTATGGGTGAAATGACTCGTGGGAGAAGTGTCTGTTGGTGAAACGTCCCGTGGGTGAAGTGCTTTGGGGAAAATCTACGGATACCTTCAAATATACCAAAACATAATGATGATGATGGGTAAAAATACATTTCCGACTAACTAATAAATAAATCAGGAAAAGTTCCGATAAAATAATCAAACTATAAAAGACGCAACATCACCAACCACAATTCGCAAAACGATCAGGCAAACGCAAATGTTTTATTCACACCTGTGACTGCGGGATGCCCCCCCACTCTCCTCCCTACCATCTCCCCCTCTCCTCTCCCCCTACCCAGAATAGAGCAGGACCTCGCCGTTTACGGTGGAGACACTCCGGAAAACCTCCGTCAACGGCTATCGGAAATAAACGGCGCAATATACATTGCACGAACTTTCTCATATATGAATGTACACACGTTTGGTCGACTGTGTACGCTTATAAAATAAAAACGCTTACAAATCAAAGTTAATCGTAGTTTAGTGTATATTTTAATGCCAGTGGTGGATATTCAGTAACATTTTGGGACATATGGCTTAGTAAGTATTATTTGTGACATCAGGCTGTACGATTGGATGAATTTTAATCAAAATCCTTATAGCCATTTCTGAGTAAATCGAATTTTGTTTCAAAATATCCAAGATTAAGTACCTTTAATTGTTGCGCAATATCGTTCATCTCTTCAGAGTGACTATTATGAATGATATCATCTACAAATATGAGATATCATTCGATTCAGTTGAACCGTTAGGCTGTAATAAGATTTTTAGTGGATCGCGGCGGAGGCATGACGTCATAGGGCTTGGGCAGTGGCGGATCCAGGGGGGGGGGGGAGGGCGATCGCCCTCCCCTTGGAGGACCCCATTGCCCTCCACTAGGCACATTCTTAAATTCATTCCGCGCAACATCCATTGTTTCTACACCGAAAATTAAGTCTGTATGACAAGGGAAAGAAAGATTCTGATGGGGGTTGGGATTTTCAAAATGTATGGTTGTCGGCAGAGGAGGAATCAAGACGGGGGGGGGGGGGGTAGTTGGGGCAATCGCCCCCTCCTTGGGAAGGTTCTGGATCCGTCCCTGGGCTTGGGTAATGTAGCTTAGCATACATTGTAATGCCACTGGACGCCATATAGTGATTTTTTGAGATATATGGCTTAGAAAATATTATTTGCGACATCGGGCTCTGCAATTAAATTGATTTTAATAAAATTCCTTAGAGCCATTTAAGAGAGAATCAACTTTTTCTAAAAATGGCCAAGAATGAACTACTTACCCTTAATTTTTGTGCAATATCATTTTTATCAAAAATCTGATGTGGCCACAACATCGAACAAAGGTTGTAGAAAATTTCCTACAACTTTTATTCCAATACGTTTTTACATATATCAAATATGAAAACAAATATTGCAAAATAACGTAATAAACATCCACTTCCGGTTGACCGATTTTTTACCAAAAACTAATCAATTATTGCGAATTCATAAAAATGTTAAATATAAAATTTCTTGTTGACCTGATTAACAGTTTTTGAGTTAGAGCACCCACAAAAGAACACACACGCAGACATCATCGATAAAATGGTCAAAACGTGTTCAGGGGATCTCAAAACGTGTGTTCCCGTTGAAATCTCGAAATCGATTTTTTTCATGAACCACAATACTTTTCCCTATACTACGTATAGAGAAAGTAAAAAAGGGTCTGCAAAAGATGATTTATCGCATAAATACGAGATATCATTCCATTTTATGGACCAGAACAGCGAACAGACAAACAGACTGCATGGCGAAAACCTATTTTATGGATTAAGGGACGCTTAAAACGTAATTCCATCAGTCTCGAAGTCGAATTTTTCAAGATTACAATAATTTCTCAATATTTTACGTACATGAGAAAGTAAAAATAGGGTTCGCAGGATATTTTGAAATAAAGTATTTTGGTGGTAGAATATTAATACACTCTTGTCTAAAATTAAACAATTTTATTTAACTTGATATACATTAAAATGAATGATGACTCAAACAAAATTGCAAAAATAAATCATGTTAACTGAATGAAAAACCAAGATAATTCTTGAGAGTGGGGAAGAAAAGCATTCTTGGTCTTCTGAATTATGAACGATTGTTCTCTAGCAGTATGTCAGCGAATTATAATACGGAATTGAAGTAAGGACAATTCTACAAACATTGCAACGGGTGAAGGGTCATCAAAATTCGCGCAAATGTTGCGAAGGACAATTTAATGTTTTACTGATTGCTTTAACTTGTTCTATGATTAGTACAACGAAGTACCAGTCGAATTCTACGCCATCGTCCCCCTCCCATTCCGAGTTGAACTTCTCGTAAAAGAATTTTTATTAGATCCTTTATACCTTCTCAGTAATTGAATTCATACCTCAATTGCAATAAAAGCAATCATAATGAAAAAAATAACTTTGAAGTTTCCACGAATTTTAATTTAAACACGACCGGTTTCACTACGATCGTAGCATCATCATTACTCGCTAGAAATATAGTAGATTAAGTACTACCATCGAGTTGAACCACAATTTTATAAATAACAATCTCATACGCAAAATAGCAGAATGAGAATATAGTTCCTCCACCGCATTCTCCATCTATTCCGCCCTTCCATCCTCCCTCTTCCTCCCGCTCATTCCTCATTTTCCTCTCCAATTCTCCATCTCTACCTCACTCTCTTCTGTCCACTCTTCCTCCCTCCCTCTCTTCCCCCATCTCTTCCACCCTCTCTTCCACCCTCTCTTCCACCCTCTTCCTCCCTCTCATTCCTTCTTCTTCTCTCTCTACCTCCCTCTCATTCTCCACCTCTTACTCCCTCTCATTCTTCAACTCTGACTCCCTCTAATTCTCCATATTTTACTCCACCTTCATTGTCCATCTCTTACTCCCTCTCATTCTGCATTTCTTCCTCCCTCTCATTCTGCATTTCTTCCTCCCTCTCTTCCCCCCTCTCTTTCCCCCTCTCTTCCTCTCTCTCATCCCCCATTCCTCCACGCTCTCTCCCTCCCTCTCTTCCTCCCTCTCTTCCTCCCTCTCTTCCTCCCTCTCTTCCTCCCTCTCTTCCTCCCTCTCTTCCTCCCTCTCTTCCTCCCTCTCTTCCTCCCTCTCTTCCTCCCTCTCTTCCTCCCTCTCTTCCTCCCTCTCTTCCTCCCTCTCCTCCTCCCTCTCCTCCTCCCTCTCCTCCTCCCTCCCCTTCTCCCTCCCCTTCTCCCTCTTTTCTTCCCTCTCCTCCTTCCTCTTTTACTCCCTCTCAATTATCTCTTTCTTAAAATCTGTAAAAAAAATCTCGGTATCCTAATAAATGAAAAACTCTCCTGGAATAATCATGTTATAAAAGTGTGCAAGACGGTAAACTCTTCCCTTCACTCACTTAGGCGCCTAAATAAAATTCTCCCCTCTTCTCTAAAAATAAAGCTGGTTACTTCTTTAATCGTTCCACACCTCGACTACTGTGACGTTGTATATGAAGACCTATCCAAGGAGTTTGCCCTAAAGCTGCAGCGAACCCACAATTCCTGCCTACGATTCATATTTGATCTTAAGAAGTCAGACCATATATCGGAATATTTTCTCAAACTTTCTTGGCTAAATCACGAATCACGTAGAAAATTGCATCTCCTCTCTTTATTATATCAAATCCTTAAAACAAACACCCCACAATATTTAACAACAGAGTTCATCGCTATTAACACAATTCATAATTGTAACACTAGAGGATGCCATAAACCTCTGGCTCCGCACCACAGAACAGACACCTTTAACAGATCCTTCACTGTCACAGCACGTAGATTATGGAATAGCCTTCCAGCAGAAATAAAGCACTCTTCATCCCTATGTACCTTCAAACACTTGTACCACAAACATTTCCTATCCCATTCTCTTTCATTAACTTAAAATGACGAGCAATTTTATTTTTCTACAGGTCGTCCAAAAAAGGTATAATTTATTCGATATATTTACATGTATCGATATTGTATTATGTATGTATATTATATTGTGTATGTATATTATTTTAGTGTGTATTCATATGACTTACCTTATTTTATTCTTATATATATATATTTTTCATGCTTTATGTATAACTCTGTTTATGTGTACTTCACTTTTAAGTATTTAACTATATGTATTCACCTTTCAAGGCACTCTAAATCTTTAGATATTGCTATAAGTAGGTTTCGCAGGTTTTTCACACTCCACTTCTTGTGTGGGTGTTTTCCTGCAGTGGGGTTTTTCCTAGGGAATAGTACATTATCTTCCCTAGTTTTTCCCCGCAACAACATCAATTACCCATCTTTTTTATTTTAAATCCTATACTTTTCTATACATTTCATTGTATTTTATGTTTGCTCTTCATTATATGTAACCTTTTAGTTTAATTTTATTATTTGTTACTATCTAATTGTATGTAACTGACAATGGGTTAGATGGAAGAGGAGACTGTTTAGTCTCAATCCCGCCCTAATAAAGACGTATATCTATCTATCTATCTATCTATCTCTTACTCCCTCTCTTACTCCCTCTCCTACTCCCTCTCTTACTCCCTCTCTTACTCCCTTCATTACTCCCTCTCTTTCTCCCTCTTTTTCTCCGTCTCTTACTCACTCTCTTACTCCCTCTCTTACTCCCTATCTTACTCCCTCTCTACTCCCTCTCTTACTCCCTCTCTTACTCCCTCTCTTACTCCCTCTAATTCCCCATCTCTTCCTCCCTCTCTTCCTCCTTCTATTCCTCCCTCTCTTCCTCCCTCTCATCCAACATCTCATTCTCCATCTCTTTCTCCTTCTCATTCTCCATCTCTTAATCCCTATCATTCTATATCTCGTCTTCCATCTCATTTTTCCATCTATTCTGTCCTCCCATTCTCCCTCTCTTTCTCCCTCTCATTCTCTCTTCTCATTCTCCATCTCTTCCTCGCTCCCATTCTCCATCTCTTCCTCCCTCCCTCCTTCTCATTCTATATTCCTCTCATTCTATTATTCTCTCTAGCTCACTCTCATTCTATCTTTCGCTCTCTAATTCTCTCATCCTCACTCTTATTCTCTCTTCCTCCCTCCCACTCTCCATCTATTCCTCTTTCCAATTCTGAATCCGACTAATAACACTGAAACAGCCTCAACCTGGATCGACTTAGCCATTACAAAAATCTTGAAAAAATGTGGAACTCATGGTCAATTGCTACTCCCAGGAATTTCTTCTCATGACCTAATCTTCTTATCATACTCACTCAATTCGCCGAAATTCGAACAAACTTATTTGCGTTACCGAGATATAAAAAGGATACATGATTTCGATTTCATGAACGAAGCTTCTACTCTTCCGTGGTATTCGATTGAATTTATCGATGATATGGATAAAAAAAGTTGAAATATTAAACACTTTATTAATGCTATTGCTTGACCACTTCGCACCTGAAAAAACCATTCGCATTTCCAAACCTCGCGTGCCCCTGGCTTAATTACAATATTAAATGAATTATGGCGCATCGCGATTCGGTTTTTCACGTTTGTTCAAAAGAACTAATGATTATGATATTTAGAAAAAAAGAAACGGCTAATCAGAAATGTAAAAATTAGATTTATTCATCAATAGCTAGTCCGAAAGATTCACCCTCGATTATTTGTAAAAAAACCTAGGTCGAATGGTATTGGCAAACAAAATGATTTTAAAATGCCTCCATACATATGCTTAGACGCATTGAATTCTAAATTTTCTACACCCCCGAATGTAATTGATGATAAAATATAAAGGGAAACTATTATTTCGATTACTGTCGCAACGGAAAAATCAAGCAAGGATTTTAACCCGTTTAATTCATCCCTGTCACTCAATTTCAAGTGCTCCATGCATTTAGTAAAATCACATCTAAAGATCCTGATGGCATTCCCACTATCTTTATCAAAAAATTGATAATTATTATTCTACCAATAATAACTAATATATTTAATTGCTCCCTATCTCACGAAAAATTTCCATTGCAGTGGAAACGCGCTTTCATAAGGCCATTACGAAAGAAATTGAAATCGACCGAAATCAACAATTTTCGCCCAATAACCTTTTTACCTATCTTATCAAAAGCCTTAGAAAAATTAGCGCACGAACACATCACGCTCTTTCTTAACGAAAATCAATTGTTAGATCCCTTCCAATCTGGCTTTCGTAAATCTCACAGCACCACCACTACTCTTGTAAAAATCACCGATGACATTTGCCGCGCTATGGATAAAAGGGAAGTTACGATCCTAGTGCTACTGAGCTTAAGTAAAGCTTTCAACTCCATAGACAAAGATGTTCTGCTCTCTAAACTGCTCGCAATGTACTTCTCGCGTTCGGCCATAAATTGGATCTCTTCTTATTTAAGGCGATCGTTCCCAACAAGTGATTTCTATTAATTCTTCGTCTGATTGGCTTATCAACGGGAAAGGTGTCCCACAGGGTTCAATTTTGGGTTCCCTACTATTTTCTTTATACATAAATGACTTTTCCTTGTCCCTTAAATACTGCAATTGTTACCTTTATCCAGATGAGTTGCAAATATACTCACGTTCTACCGCAAATGATCTCGCCAAAACCCTAAAAAAATATCAATAAGGACTTAGAAACGCTAGAGCTCTGGAGTAATAAAAACTTGATTAGTATCAATCCAGAAAAATCATGGGCCATCTTAATTGGTTGCCTCAAGATATTAGCAGTTATTAATCAATCCCAAAGAATCCCGATCAACATAATAAATTCAACTATACCTTATTGTAAAGTGGTAAAGAATCTTGGTTTGATTAAAGATGAAACCCTCTATTGGTCCCCGATCTAGTAAGGTCACATAGTAATGTATGCTATCAGCTGATTCACCCTCTTGCCTACGCGCAATGGGTATCAAAGAGTTAGTGCAATGAATAGCTGGAAAGCAAGGGAGAAGAAGAAACTCAATGCCGGCATTAGCCCACTATTAACGAAGAACACCAAGGGGCCAACCGCTTAACGTTTCTTCTGAAGGACGGAACACTGATTTTCCGCGGTCTCCTCAAACCATACAAACAGAGGCCGGGCGATATTGAGGAAAATCCCACGTTCGCAGGATTCGTGGGACAAATAGTTCGGAGAATACGTCGCGCAGCTTTTGCCCACTGCTAAACATGGCCTTCCCTATAGGTGGTCCCACCTCAAGGATGGACTCGTCCTTCCATGCGCACCGCCACCACTAAACCAACATACTATTTCTAAGAAGTAGTGCAATGAATAACTGGATGGCAAGCGAGAAGAGAGACCGGTGGCGGCAATAGCATACTCTTAACGAAGAGCACCAAGGGGCTTAACATCTCTTCCGAACCACACAAATAGGGGGCCGGACGACTTTGGAAAAAAAATCCTACTTGCGTAGGATTCGTGCCCTCTGCCTTTTCAAGCAGGGAGAGAGGGCGAGAGAGGGAGGGGGGAGAGAGGGAAGGAGGAGAGATGGAAGTAGGAGGGAGGGAAGGAGGAGGGAGGGAAGGAGGAGGGAGGGAAGGAGGAGGGAGGGGGAGAGAGAGGGAGGGGGGAGAGAGAGGGAGGGGGAGAGAGAGGGAGGGGGAGAGAAAGGGAGGGGGAGAGAGAGGGAGGGGGAGAGAGAGGGAGGGGGAGAGAGAGGGAGGGGGAGAGAGAGGGAGGGGGAGAGAGAGGGAGGGGGAGGGGAAGATAGAGGGAGTGGAGGGAGGGGGGAGGGAGAGGGGAAGGGAGATGGAGGGGGAGAGAGAGGGAGAGGGGAAGGGAGATGGAGGGGGAGAGGGGAAGGGAGATGGAGGGGGAGAGGGAGAGGGGAAGGGAGATGGAGGGGGAGAGGGAGAGGGGAAGGGAGATGGAGGGGGAGAGAGAGGAGAGAGAGGGAGTGGGAGAGGGGGGAGAGAGGGGGCGGAGAGGGGGGAGAGAGGGAGTGGGGAGAGAGGGAGTGGGGAGAGGAGGGAGTGGGGAGAGAGGGAGTGGGGAGAGAGGGAGTGGGGAGAGAGGGAGTGGGGAGAGAGGGAGTGGGAAGAGAGGGAGTGGGGAGAGAGGGAGTGGGGAGAGAGGGAGTGGGGAGAGAGGGAGTGGGGAGAGAGGGAGTGGGGAGAGAGGGGGGAGAGAGGGAGTGGGGAGAGAGGGGGGAGAGAGGGAGTAGGGAGAGAGGGAGTAGGGAGAGGGAGTGGGGAGAGAGAGGGGGAGAGAGGGAGTGGGGAGAGAGGGAAGTGGGGAGAGAGAGGGAGGAGTGAGTGAAGGGGTAATAAGATGAGGGGTGAGGGGTGCTCGTGTGGGCTATCCAAGGTGTTCGGCGGATGAGGTCGTGTAGGATACCGAGTTTCGTGAGGCGCCCAAGTTTCTACTTCCAATGCACCTCGATTCCAATATTATCTGATTCGCGGTAAAGAATGCAAATGAGATAAACAATTTTATACATTTATCGGCAACTTACCGTTCCAACTACAATCACAATAATATTCCTGGTCACCCGAATGGGAAATGTAAACCTGGAATCCCCAAACTACGGCCCACGGGCCGCATCCGCTCCGTTTCGCCTTATCAAATACATGGGAGTGGTGGCGCGGGCAAATATACAACCCAATGCTGGCGCGGATTTAAGGGTCCCGTAGGACAGTGCTCTCCAACCGGTGTGTCGTGCCCAAGTACTTAGTGTCCCCCGGGACGTTCGGAGTTTATGCAGGGGAGAAATCAGAAATTGTAATTCTCAAGCTACAAATGAGCGGATTTATCAATTAATAATTCCTTCCTAAAACTAGAGAGGAATTCATTGAACCCAGGAGCGATCGCTTGAAAACGCAAGCCAGTAGGCGTTCGTTCTTCCATTCAATGTTAGACTTAAAGAAATTATTATAAATAGTAATATGAAAAGTAGTTATGATCCCATACATCTTCAGATATTAAGACATTAATTAATGGAAAAATATTTTTATACTCTCTTCGATGTAATAATCGTGTTGTAATGCATCTGAACATTGTGATACTGGTAAAAGATTTGAAAAGTTAATTTTGGTATTATTTCACAAATCCATTGAATTATAGAAATGATTTTCAATGAATTTTAGCAACAATTTATTCCCTTCTTAAGAAAATATTTTATTTTTCATTTATTTTTTATGTTGTCGCTAAATAGTTGTAATAAAATTCTGCAATAAAGTTTCGTGTTTTCGGTATGCCGTGATGAATGGAAAAATCTATAGGTGTGCCGTGAAATGAAAAAAGTTGTAGTGCACTGCAAGAAGGCTATCAAATTCTTAATAATTTCTTTGCATATATACCATTTCAAATGTAGTGATCTTAGATCGATTTCGATCGCAGCTCATAAGTCTTCGAGTGAAACCTTTAGAAATACTAATTATTTTTCCAATGATACCCGTCAGTTGAGACTGGTCTTCGCCAAATACAGTTCGTTTCTTTGCTTGGACTTTTTACACTCAATCTATACGTATCTTTTCCCTTTCGCAATGAGATGCTGTCTCTGTTAATAACAACTCTCTCGCGACTACGGGCTTTATGACCACAGATGCCCGAGGCCTCCAGAGCGGAGCTTTCTGCGACCGCCCGGCCCTATATATCCGCCAGTCTCAATGTAAATATTTTTTCAAGTTGACAATAAGTGCAATTCACCCCGCCAAGGCTTCAGTAACTTCATGGAGAAGGCCAAATTTTAGATCCATCTCATTTCTACTCAGCTGCTGCGTCTTTCTGCTTGGGATAATTAATTACCCCACGACACCACTTACATTGATCACTTGTATAACATTTTCTGTACAAGTTTTTTTAAGATAAGTCATATACTTTTCATTGAAAAAGGGTTTCTTTTCATTTTTTTGTTAAATTTGGCGTTATTCTTCAATGTTTTAGTGGAATTTTATCCCAATTTCAACGTATGACGCTAAGTAAGAAAGGGCCGGGAGGCTTTTACAATCGGTGGAAGAAGACGAAAAGATTGTGCGTAGCAATGGCGATTCCGACCCGGACTGAGCAAAAACAATAATTTTAACAATTCCTAAGACGCCACTCCACCAGTGAATTGAATGATTAGGTTACTGGGAAATACAGAATCAAGAGGCCGAAAGGCAGCCTCCATGAGATATTAGCATTCGTGAACATAAACAACATCGTCAACCATTGTCTGATGTTAGTGGCTATGCAAGTCGATTCTGCCAAAGAAACATGGAGTTGCAGATTCACTTTCGAGACGATTGAAAAAATTCTCATTTACACTAATATAAAAATAGAATCATTAATTCAAGAGAACGAAGCGCCTATCTAACAAATGTTGAAGAAATCAAAGCATTATTGGGGCGATCTTCCTTACTGGCGTGCTCAAATCGTCACACTCAAGATGGGATCGATCGCCATAGAAACGTCCTCATGCTTGATAACACAATCCAGGTTCAAATTCCTTTCGAGGTGAATCAGATTAAATAATAGAAATGACCAGGCTCGAGGAAATGCACCAATAAATTAGCACCCATATAGAAAGTATTTGAAAAATTTGCTTAAAACTTCAAAAATAGCTACAGTAAAGGTGAATATATAAGTACTATTAACTACTGCTGTAAATGTGTGTTATAACTCTTTATATTTATTGTTCTTAATTATAATGCTTACTGAACTTTCCCGTGAAATGTTATCAATTTTTCAAGAGTACATCTACAAGAAGTGAAAGTGGGTAATTATTTATCCCACTTCATCACTACCGTAAGTTTTGCTAGCGTCAAAATTGCAGGGTAAAGAAACGAATATTTGTATATATGCTAAGTGCCAATAGATATCATTTATGAAATTTAAATGACATTTTTCCGACTACATACTTGGATGTCACATAAGAAAAAAATTCTCAAGATTAGTTCATTTAAGTTTATACAAGGTCTGATCGGTCATTTGAAGAGTCGTTTGACGGCCGCAAAGCGGTATTCAAAGTCTCATGTGGCTCCTTTAGTAAAAGGTGTGGTGATCTATGTTCTAAACTATTTTTTAAAAACCTTCCATCTTCATTCTATCCAATGCCATACCATGCCACTAATAAAATAATATGAAACCGTCAGATGTCGACAACAAATCCAAACACAGAAGCCATCATCTGCTGTCCGAAGACAGGTTTCAGCTGAATCGCTGACTCCATCTCTCTCTCTCTCACACAGGAAGGCTCTTTTATACATCTCTAATACTATATTTCCTCTTTAAATTCTCTAATAACCCCATTCTTTTTCTCACCCTTCCTCTTGACGCAGAGAGGAAAGAAGAGGGAGAGAAAGAGAGGGAGAGAAAGAGAGGGAGAGAATGAAGAGAAAGATGGAAAAAAGAGAGGGAGAAGAGATAGAGAGAGGAGAGAGGGAGAAGAGATAGGGAGAAGAGAGAGAGGGAGAAAAGAGAGGGAGAAAAGAGAGGGAGAAAAGAGAGGGAGAAAAGAGAGGGAGAAAAGAGAGGGAGAAAAGAGAGGGAGAAAAGAGAGGGAGAAAAGAGAGGGAGAAAAGAGAGGGAGAAAAGAGAGGGAGAAAAGAGAGGGAGAAAAGAGAGGGAGAAGAGATAGGGGAAAGAGAGAGGGAGGAGTGGGAGAAGACAGAGGGAGAAGAGAGAGAGAAGAGTGAGAAAGAGGAGGGAGAAGAGATAGAGAGGGAGAAGAGAGCGAAGAGAGAGAGGGAGAGGAGAGAGGGAGAGGAGAGAGAGAGGGAGGAGAGAGAGAGAGGGAGGAGAGAGAGAGAGGGAGGAGAGAGAGAGAGGGAAGAGAGAGAGAGAGGGGGGAGGAGAGAGAGAGGGAGGAGAGAGAGAGAGGGAGGAGAGAGAGAGAGAGGGAGGAGAGAGAGAGAGAGGGAGGAGAGAGAGAGAGGGAGGAGAGAGAGAGAGGGAGGAGAGAGAGAGAGAGGGAGGACAGAGAGGGAGGAGAGAGAGGGAGGGAGGAGAGAGAGGGAGGAGAGAGGGAGGGAGGAGAGAGAGGGAGGAGAGAGAGAGGGAGGAGAGAGAGAGAGGGAGGAGAGAGAGAGAGGGAGGAGAGAGAGAGGGAGGAGAGAGAGGGAGGAGAGAGAGAGAGGGAGGAGAGAGAAGAATGAGAAGAGAGAGAAGAATGAGAAGAGAGAGAAGAATGAGAAGAGAGAGAAGAATGAGAAGAGAGAGAAAGAATGAGAAGAGAGAGAAGAATGAGAAGAGAGAGAAGAATGAGAGGAGAGAGAAGAGAGGGATGGTGAGAAGATTAAACGATTCAGCGAACAGAAATCGGACACGAAATTAAGGGATTGAAGTAACCGTAAATGAGACTTCATGTCAACCATGGCGAGTTCCGAGTTGTTATAGTAGTAAACAAATTGGCGATAGTCTCGTGGGTGGGGGTTGGTGGGGCGGTAGGGGTGACGGGCAAGGGTGGGGGGATGGTAGAGGGCAGTGGGAGAGGAAGAGGTAGAGATTGAATGCGAGAGAAAGGAAGTGAAAAGGATGAATGCACATTTCGCAGGCGTTCCCGCGTTGAGCATGCGCGATATGGCAGTGAGTATTCTCCGCCGAAGACTTAATCGGATGAAAAAGGAATAGTGAGTGTGTGCGGACACAGAGAGGAGGCGTTTCTGGCGAGAGTGGCGACGTATCGAGGGATTCCCTGGAGCCGAAGGAAAGGGAGGGACACTCACCGATGGTGGGCAGAGGAGGCGCTGGCGGCGGGGGGCAGGAGGCGCCGGGGGCGGCAGAAAGGCGGCGGCGAGGGCGGCGTCCCAGGCGTATCGTCCGTCGTGCGTGCGAGCGTCCAGGGGAAGGGGCGCCGCCCGTCGGAAGGCCGCGGAAGGCGGAGGGGGAGGCGTCTCTGGGAGTGGTGGTGCGAGAATCGAGCGGTGTGGCGGGGGGGGGCGAAGGGGGGCGGGGGGGCGGTACGGTGGGAGGGCGCCGAGGGGGGGAAGAGGGAGGGCTCGCGTTCCGGCATATCGCTCCCCCCCCCCCACACGGCCCCCCGCCCACGCAGCAGCGGCACTCACTCGCTCTCACTATCACTCGCAGGCCACCGCACTGGGAATCCTGTCCGTGGTGCGCGTCCGTCCGTCCGAACGAGAAGGCGTCCGAAGGCAGAGGAGAGGAAGGGAGGCGAGCGGAAAATAGTGGCGAAGGGACGGCTTCCGGCGCGAGACTGAGCGGGAATGGGGCGGAGGAGAGTCACGTGGTGTGCGAGGGAGGGAACGGGTTGGCCGAGAGGGAGGTAGAGAGAGGGAATGGGTGAGAGGGAGGGAGAAAGAGGGAGGGGAGCGGCGAGGTCTCAATCGAGCGGGGCGAAAGAGGAAGGGGAGGAGGAGAAGGAGGCCCCAGCCACCGCTGCGCTATTGTTTCCAGCCTCCCACGGAGCCCCTTTAACCCCACACTTAACGGCGACCCGAGGGACGAGTGGAAGAACCAATGAGAAGGCGGGAGGGGGAAGGGAAGGAATGCGTAGGCGGCAGGTGGAGTAGGGGAGGGTTCCTTCCTCCCCTTTCTCCCTTTCCCCCCTCTCCTCACGGCCACTCCCTCTGCGATGGGACGACATCTCCTCCCTCTCCCTGTAACCGAAAGAGCCTTCCATAGCCCTTCCTCCGGCCCAGACGCACCCTATGCCGCACCCCGCCGCTCCTCCCCGCATCCCGCGACGCCACCCCTCCTTGATGGCGCGCGCGCGGAAGGCAGTCGCTCACACAAGCCGAGTCTAAACAGCGAGAGGAAGAGGTGATGAGAGCAAACAAGGCTCTCTCTCTATCCTCCAATATTGACGCTTCAGCAGAGTATAAGCAGCGGCAAAAGGACTGAAATTGAGAGAGAGAGGAAACACGAGCGTGTTGTTCCAATGGATTGGCTTCTCAAACACTGGCGTAATTGGAGGGCCACTTCGATCTCGCGAACCCATTTCCTCTTTGGCGGCAACCGAATACGCGAGAAGAGCCACTTTTTTCCATTTCGACATGAAACACGAAGCGAGAAGTCGCGGCATGGGTGAATAAAGACTGGTATTTGTAAAAAAAATTCAAACCGCACCAGGACGCTATTATAAGTATTCGGTAAGTGATATCGAGAGTGAATTGGAAGTGATAGGCGGGAGAGGAAATCGGTTTGGGGAAGTCGTTAAAGAGCCCCATCTGACCACTCGTCACGCCTCTCTCCAGGATTTGTCCGTTTCTCGGCTTGTTCCGAAAGGTTCAAATGCGCGTCCAACGCTGCAACCCGGTATTATTTTTCTTGACCTTGCTTTTTTGTTGCACTTTGTATCTGTTATTTTTCAATAATAAAAGTTTACCGCTGTTCGCAATCGAACAGAAAAACGGATTGCATAAAATCTCGTTCTTATTTTCGATTTGTGCAGATGTAGCGTGGACAAAGACATTAGGGCGTCAGTCCAAAGGCGCCGCAAGTTTTATGAATCCCGAAATGGAAGCTTATATAGTGTGTCCGAGGAGTGGACACATTTCAAAAATATCTAGTGAGAAAATGAACAAAACTACAAGAGTATGGTTTTCACCACATGAAAACGGGACGCGGAAAGTTTTACATAAGTGAATGTTTGGAGTACCGTAACACATCGCAAGGTCATTGGTCCTTTTTTGTGGAAAACGGCATCACCAGTACCTGATACTTTGATATGCTGGAATTGTACGCACTTCCACAAATTCAGGAAATGAACCCACCAGCCGTATTCCAACATGATGCAGCACCGCCACATTGGGATTTAATCCTGGAAGGGTACACTAGTTTTTGGCACCCTATTCAGGTACACTGGGGGGACACTGAGTGCCCCAGGAAGATAATATTTATTTAGTCATTAACTGTTAACAAACAAATGTTTATTTTTTAATTTATAAAACAAAAAGTGAAAAGAAAGCGTTTTTAAAATTATTTAAAAAATTTGTTGCAAATTATATCCGAATTATTCCGGCAAGTAAACTCCTGACAGTTTATGAAGCATGCTGTTGTTTTTCAGCCCTTTCTGCGGTAGCATAGCTGACATCTTCCACTTTGATTGCAGTAGGTACTCGTTGAAGCCTCTGGCAGTCAAAGTTGTGAAGCTATGGACTTTCGGAGGGAAGTTCTCAAAGTTGTGATTTGGAGTAGTGATGAGTATAATCGATTATTTCAATAATTGAATGTGTAATCGAGTGACTGTCATAATCGATTATTATTCGAGTGATTTCGGTCGGGGGGAGGGGGGGGAGAGAGGTGGTCAATGTGCGGTAGTGTTCTGGAATGCCAACCCAAATGTCGCGGGTTCGAATCCTGCCTCGGGCATGGATTGTTGTGATCGGTCCAGGATTTTCCGGTCATTTTCTGTTGACAAGCTTTGCGTAGCTTATCGGGGACAAGAAAAACTCCAAATAGCTAAAAAACAGAATGTCCAAGCTACGTTCCTAACTCCGTTCCCGATATCCTTATTTAAAATAAGAGAGAAACGAATTTCTGGCGAGCGAAGCGAGCAAATGTGGGTGCAAGGAGGGTGTGGGGGTTGTGGGGTGGGCCATCTCCGAAGTACTTACGTATTTTGCCTCATCAATTTCTCCCACAAGAATAAACAAACATTAAAGCAAATAACTTCTAAACATGAAAATCAGCTATCATTAGAAATAATACACAAAAATCCTTATTAAGTGTGATTTCGTAGGTAAAGTAGTTAAAAAATAACTTCAGTGAGTGGATAGGTAATTGAAAATGATGTGTTATCTGGATGGGTTAGCCACCCGCACAACACGCAACCAGTGATAGCTATTTTTTACAAATTTATTATTTTCTCATAATATTTTGTATCAATTAAAATAAAATTTTATACGATTCCTCACATTAGAGTAGGGTGTCTTTATGACGTTTTTCAGCTTTGTATCTCAAATAGATCCGAGATAGAAGGGGGGACAACTTGAATTGCCACTTTTTCCTTTCCTACGGCCGCCACTTTTAAAAAAATTAAAAAACTAAAATACGGTTCATAATCAGAAGGTTAGGGCCTTTCATTTGATAGCCAACATGTATTTTTTTTAATGCTGAATTTTAACCTCCGGCCATTTTCAACAATTTTCGGTAAATTATTTGTTTATAAACTTTTCCATATTTTTCGTGTCGTTGGGACAGTAATATACTTATGCATGCCAAATTTGAAGTCCCTTCCTCCCTCAGTCCACTTATGCAACACTGAAAAAATGACGGACCTAGATCTAACAGCTTCCGAGATATTCATTCCTCACCTATAACGGCCGCTAGCCGGCCCAGCTGTGTCAAAAGTTGGATTGAAAGCGCGTGTCGGGCTACTTAAAAAAATCCTGAAAAATTGAAGGCCCTAGCTCAAAAGACTTCCTGGATAATCATTGCTCATAGTGTGATTGCACCTCTACCTAGGCTTTCGATTATATGGGCAATGTACATAACTAACAATATTAGCTATTAATAATTCATAAACCGTTCCTTACTGAATAATCCCATAAAAGCTACAATTTGTTCGGAAATTTATGAGCGAATATTCGTCAAGAAACGATTATGAGTGATTATTCGATTATTCGTTGAGAAACGACTACACGTGATTATTCGAATATTCGTTGAGAAACGAATACGAGTGATTATTCTTTGAGAAACGATTATGAGTGAATAATCGATTATGGATATTCGATTATACCATCACTCTGATATAATCGAATTATTCGAATGATATAATCGAATAATTCGGATGATCTCCATGATCGAATTATTCGATTATGGATATTAGAATATACCATCACTAATTTGGAGGCGTTCTTGGAGCTGGGGCCTGATCATAGCTTCCACCAAGTTCATCAAGAAAGAATGCATAGACAGCTTATATTTGCCTTTCCTGCCATTATTGTGTGACACAATAACAAATGCATTGATAGCTGCAGTATTTAACAACTCATAAAAGATAGCAAGAGGCCATTTTCTAGTTTATCCACTCCGAGAGGTAAACATCTATATCGGCATCCGTGGCAAAAGTTTTAAGATCGATGCAATGTATAAAAACGTGTTTCAATGTTGCATTTTGTACTAATCAGATCGGTGGAGTTATAGTTTGCGTCGGATTTGGAAATTACGGCGAATAATAAAGTTCACCGAAACAGGCTCGAAAAAAACATCCGATTCCGGTACACTGGGGTATTCACCGCCCCAAAGACGCTACAGAAAGCACAAAAAAGAGGGATGACACACAAGAAAATTCTCAACATCATCTTTAAGTGACCCTAAAGGAACTCTAAAAGTGACAAGTTAATACATATACATAACCATCTCTCACTTACACGCAAAATATAAATCCGTGGGATATTCAGTGCCCCAGCGTAAGCACCCTTCCAGGGTTAACCGTTCGACAATTACCGGACAAAACTTTTCCTGGAGGATGGAACGGAAGAGGCATGGCATGGCCTCCATGATCGCCGGATTTATAACGTCCATAGACTTCTTCCTCTTAGGGTACGTAAAGGACCAGGTGTACCGCACACGAGTCACTTCTTTACAAGATTTAAATGACCGCATCGTCCATCCTGTGAGAGGAATCCCAGCTGAAATGCGTGACACAGCTTTCCGGGCATTTGAATACCGGATGGACATTGCGCGAGCAACGAGGGGGGCTCAGGTTGAAGTGCATTCAAACGGGGCCGGCTCAAAGGGTTGTGCCCCCCCCCCCGAGTCAACTTGGTTTTGGCGCCCCCATCCCTTTCATCTAAACTGAGAAAGGTTTTTCATTTAAAAAATAAAATATCCGTTTTTTTATATAATTTTATTTTTAATTTCATTCAGTTCATTTTATTTAAATATTGTAACGAGACCAGACCGATAACGGACTTTGCTCTTCATTTTATTTTGTTTTTGCGCGCAGCCAACAGAGTGCGCGTTAGTTCTCTCCTCTCTTGTGGAAGATTACAGCGTGTAGTGTGCGCCCCAGGCGATTAAAGGTGTTTGTGTTATTACGTGTAACTTTCATTTGTGCCCTTTCCTCTCCGAGAAACCCTAGCCCGTCACAAATGGCGCCCAACGTGGGGCATTACGGTGCAGAAAAGACCTTGCAGAAGATCGGCTAATGCGTCGCACGGTCACAGATCATGTGAAATCATGTATCGAGTGCCAGCGCTTTAAGCCTAGCAACCTCAAACCAGCTGGACTCCTACAAACGCCTATACAACACCGACGGTTTGAAGTGCTATCGATGGACCTATTTGGTCCACTGCCAGAGACATCTACCGGGGAGCGGTGGATTTTTATAGTGGAGGATACATCAACTCGATGGGTAGAATTGTTCCCACTGAAAGTCGCTACTGCTGCTGCGTGCGCAAGACTTCTAATCGACGAAGACCCAACTGGCAATCTTCACCGCCAATTGCCACAGCGGATGGAAAGATCACCTACTGAGCATTCGATTCGCGATGAATGCGACGAAGAGTCAGGCAACCTGTTTTTCCCCTGCTTACTTGTGTTTCGGGCGTGAACTTTTTACACCTGACGACGTCAACCGTGATCTACGTGCGATAGTTGAGAATTCGCCGTTTGTACAGGAAATTACTCCGTACCTGAAAACCTTTGCGAAAGCACTGAGAGAAGCGAAGGAAAAGCATGAAATTCAGCAAGATCGCTCAAAATCATACGCTGACGAGAAAAGAAGAAGCGGCATTAACTTTAAGATTGGGGATAGGGTTCTGGTCGAGATACACGCGTTAAGTAAAGCCAAACATGGCTACACTTCAAAGTTTGCCCCTCGACGAGATGGCCCATATTTGATTTGCAAGCAGGTCTCACCGAGCACATATCAGCTTGCAACTCCTGAAGCACCTAATATCCCTCTTGGTGTTTACCATGTGTCGTCCTTGACTCCCTTTGTCGCCACTCTTGGTGCCCCTGAACCGT
Organism: Tanypteryx hageni; assembly: GCA_028673005.1. Lineage (NCBI taxonomy): Eukaryota > Metazoa > Arthropoda > Insecta > Odonata > Petaluridae > Tanypteryx > Tanypteryx hageni. The sequence continues at coordinate 271,336,332 of CM054112.1, forward strand.
GTCTATTACGGCCGCTGCGGAAACGAGGCCGTCCACGGCAACAGCAATCAGCCCCAAGACCTGCATCGGTGCCTTTTAGGACATCGGTGCCTTCTACGTCATCGGCGCCTTCTACGTCATCGGTGCCTTCCAGGACATCATTCCCTTCCAGGACATCGGTGCCTTCTACGTCATCGGTGCCTTCCAGGACATCATTCCCTTCCAGGACATCGGTGCCTTCTACGTCATCGGTGCCTTCCAGGACATCGGTGCCTTCCAGGACATCGGTGACTTCCAGGACATCGGTGCCTTCTACTTCATCGGTGGCTTCCCACATACCTGCGCTACCTACTAGGATGCAGCCACCTAGGAGATGCCGCCAGTGGCAGACCTTGTAGAATTGCATTCGAGGTCGTACATGCCATTCTAAGGGGGAGGATGTAACGAGACCAGACCGATAACGGACTTTGCTCTTCATTTTATTTTGTTTTTGCGCGCAGCCAACAGGGTGCGCGTCAGTTCTCTCCTCTCTTGTGGAAGCTTACGGAGTGTAGTGTGCGCCCCAGGCGATTAAAGGTGTTTGTGTTATTACGTGTAACTTTCATTTGTGCCCTTTCCTCTCCGAGAAACCCTAGCCCGTCACAATATTAAAATAAAAAATATAATTTATGTAAATTAAATTAAGAGGTGGCATTAATTATTTCATAGTAATTACAATTTCGGCTTTAATGACTAACTTTTCTGGCCTTTATAGATGCGAATCTGCGAATTCATCCAGGTCTAAATCCTTGGCGATGGCATGTTAAATTGATAAGGTTGCCAACCCATCCAACCGATCTTGTGTCATCGTGGAACGGAGATCAGTTTTCACCTTTGAAAAGCTCCGTCCTGCGCTGGCCACTGATACTGGAAATCTTACGAGAATTCTCAGCGCCAAGAAAATATTTGCCAATGACGCCGTCAAATTGTTTGAGCACATGAATTGAAAGATTTTCGTTGGAGAATAATATTTCATAATAATATTTTAATAATAATATTTTAATTCATCGTATAAATCGATGCCGGGGATATCTTTCTGATAACCATCTGTAAGCAGAATTTCTAAATCCATGCAATTTTTACGCAGCTAGTTGTCACTCATTTCTTTGGCATAATTCACATTGTATAAAAAGTGGAACTGATCGTTATGCTTTACGATCAACTCAAACCTGTCTATCGATGACTGAATTGCGTTGTCTAAAATGTTGTTGAAAAAGTGAACCCTAAAACCTTCGTTCTCTATGGTTTCATCTTCGTGTTCATAATCAAACATTCATTTTCGGCGGCGATTTCTTATCTTTTCAAATTCTGGTTCAATTTCAAATTCGATTGCCAACTTTTTTTCATCGTCTAGCACGCATATAAATTTCTCATGTGTGTAATTTTTAAGGCATTCGTTTGATTTTGAAAGCCGGGAGACAGCTGGCGAGATATTCAAATCTTGGAGAGCTTTACTTGTGATGTTTATTTGGCTCAGAATGTCATACCAAACAATCAGGCAGCAATAGAATTCCGTTTTTTAAATTGTTCACTTATTTCTTGTTCATCAATAGCGATTGTTTGTTTTTTTTTCAGCGCCCCCTAAACTTCGGCGCCCCCTAACTTCGGCGCCCCGAGCCAATGCTACATTGGCTCGCCCCTTAAGCCGGCCCTGTGCATTAAAAAGGGGGAAAAGTGGAGAAAAAACATTTCTAGTTTACGTTTCATGTGGAGAAAACTAAACTCTTCTAGCTTTGTTCATTTTCTCAATAAAAATGTATGAAATGAGTCCACTCTTTCTCGGACACCCTGTATTTATTGCTAGTAAAAGGTGCTCACATTCTGCAAGCATTTCAGATCACTTTATTTATTTTAAGTTATGAAAACTCACGCACGGTGACTCCGATGAGCTCTTGTGTCGTCCAAGAATGAACTGAAGCACTTCGCAAAAGATTGTTTGGTGAAAACACACTCCAGCTGTATTCAGTGTACCACACCGAACAAAAAGTCTCAAAATATCAATCGTCGCATGATTGACTGGTATCTATACGAATAGTCATTATAGTACAAGGTGCAAGCATTTCAAAACACGCGGAGAGCGATGCCTTCTTGTTTTCAGCAGTAGAAATGTATTCGAATAAAAGTTATAGGAAATTTAATTTTCTACAACCTTTGTTTGAAACATGTTTCCATATAATAATGCATTGTTTAAGAGATATCTTATATTTTTAGCTGCCACCACCACGCCACCTACCGACGACTATTGTTAACAAATGACGCTTAGTTACATCTAAGTAACGCTCCTTTTTCTTTTCTTAATTGTTGGAACTTTGTCTCTATATCCAATAACAGAGGGCTATGGTTTGAGTTTATTTCTGTTCTTTATAAAGTCTAAAATTTTCTCGCGGTTTCTTAAAATATTTATTATTATGTAACCTATTTGGATTTTTTTTTTAAATTACAGGTATGGAGAAAGTCATGTGGTGGCCACATTAGATTTTTAATGTATAGGATATTGTCTTACCTCGGAAAAATATCCGAAATTCTAGAAATTGTTCTATTTAAGGGGTGTTTTTACCCTAATGTCCAATTTTAAACACCCATAAGAAAAGCATTGAAAATTCTGCAGTGCCAGAGAAAATAGCTTTTTAAATTATTTAAAATTAAGATACTGAGTCGGGATATATACACCATACTGTGGAAGAAAGAATGAAGTTTACTATTCTTGAAGATAAAATTCAAATATATGCTGAATTTGCGTAAAAAATTGATTTAATCTCAAAATTATGAAAAGTTTTTCGGTTTTCAACAATGAAATAGAAACGACTCCAATGCCTTTCAATGGGAATTGACTTTCCATACTTCAAGATCATTGATTTAATACTTAGACTGCATTACATTTTAACCAACGACGTATACATATGACGATGTAATAATTTTAAATTAATTTTTTTATCCGGATACATACTAAAAGGCACGGATGATGACACCATAATCATAACACACAAAATATCCTAATTTTAAATGTTTTATTGTAACATATAGCCTATTGACTTAATGATGATTATAGTTATGACATAAAAAGGGCGATCTGAGCCATGAAACTTCAAATTCGAAAACTTGACGCGAGTCGATCGCCAGAGAATTTAGAAATTTCGGATGGATGCCTTGATATCTGGGAAAATTAAAACTATTTTCTTATTTAAATGGGCTCTATGTAGTTCAAATGATGTCGCGTTGGTTTATTTACGAGTTTAGATCTTGGTGTATGGTGATTTTTTAAGTTCTTGCAGTATGCAAGCACCGACAACTCGTAGAATAATATAGATACAATGGCCTCTCGGAATGTTTACACTTTTAATCCATGAAAAATATTTAAAACCAGCTAAAAGTACCCGGCCTTGCCTTGCTTAATCAAATCAAAAAATATTGAGGAAGATTTGATAATAAAACCAAGTAATGAAACCAAATTAATTTTTAATGTAATGTTTGATGGTCAGGGCCGGATTAACCTATAGGTTAAAAAGGCTATAGCTTTAGGCCCTCGATAATTTCGGCCCTGTGCTGAGAATATATTTAATATCTTTTTATGCTTTCGTTATGAATATTTTAGCGACTAAATTAAAAAATAAAATTGTTTCTTTCAAATCTGGGAGGTAGATTTGCAGTAGCCGGACGTGACCTCTGATACTCGATTGTTATTGGTTAGAAGTGTAGATGTAGTCGAACAAAGCAGTCGCAGTCGTATTTCAACTTCATAGAAGTACGGACAGTGTACACATAGTGCATCCAGTATTGGTGGTACCAAGGCATAAATTTGGATAATTCTCTTAAGCTAAAAAAAAAAATTGTCACTAATAATTAATAAATAAGTAGGTACTCTTCAATAAGAAAGTGTATAAGTATTTGTAAAAAAAGCAGATAATGATTTAGATATATTATTTATAGAATTGTTTCATGAAATGTCCAAGAAAGGAGGGTAGCAAAAGCTAAATGAAGCTAAAGAGAAACGACAAAACAAGAAGCTGCACTAAAAGGTACTCCATCCCTTCAAAATTATTTTTCACCATTGAACAGTGGTCCCATATGCCATGAATTATGGCCGAAAATGCTAAAAAAAAGCTTTCTAATACACATTCCAAATTATGTCTTGATGTAAGGTTGTGTGATGTAAGGTTGTGCCGCGCTGCTGCGTGTGAGTGACTCATGCCAGTAGATTTAAGTCGACTTTCAAACTCCTATTCTGAGAATTTCCCACAACTGAAAGTGCAATAAAGCAATGGATCATGGCAGGAATGTTGTTGGTTTTGTCATGTTATTTTGTTCAATTTATTGTTACTTTACCTTATTGCTATGCTATTTTTTATCACTCACCTTTAAAATGTTATTTTTTAAAGTGTCAAACTTCGATTGGAGCTATAAAATTTTGCTAATATTTTCCAGTTCAGATTTTTACGTCACTCAAAAGCCTGAAATCTTAATTATAAATTTATTCTTGCTTATTTTGCCCATTTTTGCCCCATTTGCAGAAATTTGACTTTAAACTTATCAGCCCTCTTTACGTTTTTTATGCGCGCATAGTGTTATTTTTATTTCTTGTCTTTATGGAAATATAAAAATCAGAAAATTTTACAAGATGTATCCAGTGAATTATGATATTCATATAGTTTAATTTACAGGACCTTCAAGTAATTGACCAACGCGGATGGATATTTTCAACATTTGGTTAGTCGAAATGTTCGACTTCAATGCGTTCAGAAGAGGGTTATGTCACTTCTGGATATTTGAGAACAGGCTGAAGACTCGGCTGCCAAACAATTGAAAGATGTTTGCAGGCATTTATGTGACCAGATGTTTGATAGGTGGAAAAAAGCCACAGAATGAGACAACGATTCTTGGACGATATGCTGATTGCTTAAAAAATGAGGTGAAAGTAACTAATATTGAGACAGGATGCGCTTACATCATCAGGTCTATCAAGAGGTTGACCGAGGAAGTTATTTGAGGAGAGCAGTGATAGGTCAAAAAGAAGGAAGGTGAAGGACATTAGAAGCGCTTTTGGGGAAAGTCACCTTGTTGTTTCTATTGAGATGACTTCGAAACAAACAAGGATAAGGATGCTGCCAAGCTCTTAATGGAGGCTACTGTAACAACTCCAAAGAGAGCGAGTAGAATTCGTTATGCATGGAGTTCTTCAATAAATGAGGCACGCAAACAAAACCCATACACAGATGATGGTGCGTTATCATTAACAGTGGAGAACAATTTGGCAAAGCATCAATATATTAACATCAGATACGGAGCGAAGGATAGGTACTTCAATATTTATCCTAACTACAATCAAGTTTTGTCATGGAAAAAACGGCGTTACCCTCCAGATCAGGATACAATCATATCTGAATCAGTGGTTGAAGTGAAGTTAAACGCAATCTTAGATCTAAATTGGGGTTCGACGGGAGTACCGGTCACAGCGAGTGTAAACAAAGGATGTCGGAAACGTTTTCTGACAGTGACTTGTTTATTACTTCCTTTGTTCCAATTCAAATGTATTACTTGGGATCATCATCGTCTTCATCACATTAAGGCAAAAAAATACGGCAAAATCCTCTACCTTCTTTTACGAGGTACTGAAAGACCAATTAGTATTCAGTTTACAAAGGAATCTTCTGAGTTATCCAGGAATGAGGCACATTATATTGAAGTCCAATTTAAAAACTTGATGCTCACAGCTATATACAACTATAACTCTACCATTTCAATCAATCATAAGATGATTTTAACTATGGTTGATGACAAAGTGTGCAATGCTGTAAAGTTAACAACATCTGCCCAAGCTTGACCTACGGAGATGAATAATATAGAAAAAGTTGCGAAAAAGCAAGTGGATACTTAATCATTTCGCTTTGGGCTGTCCACTCTCCGTTCATGAATTCGCTTCTTTGAATATTCTCTCCATGTCTCACATCGACTGGGGATTAAGAAATGGCAATCTCGTGGAGAAAAAGAAAAAAAGAAATTCAAGGAAGGAATTAATGCAAGCTAAGTTAAATCCGAAATGGGCTTGATAGTGGGTAAAATCAAACCAGGCGGAAACGGATTTCAACTAAATTTTTTATATAAGATTTGTACAACATATCATAATGAAATAAAGATGTTTAAAGCGGATATAAAGAGCAAGGCTACCACAGTAAAAAGTAAAATTGTTTTACACGTATTTATAGATAACTGGCAGCATGAATTTTAATCCAATATGGTACATATAATCTTTATATAAATAAATAACCAAAATAGCATATTACAACCGGGTCGACTAAACAGGATTACCACAATATCAAGGTTAGAGTTTTTCTGTAACAATGAGTTTGGAAGGTATTAGTTGAACCGTTTTCAAAAAGAAATTTCGCTCGTAGGGCGAGTATAGAATGGCAAAATTAAATGAAGATGTTTAGAGCGTATCTAACAAGGAAAAATAATTTTCTGATTTCAAAGTAAATATATTAATATATATTAATACTACAGCGAATTTTACGAAGACCACTTACGTACCACGGGAAACCCGAGCACATCCGTCCGTCCGTACGCATATATCAGGGAAAAATTGGCTTAACCGATTTCAACCTAATTTGGTACATAGAATACTCACATAAATACAGAACCAAAATTACATATTTCGAACGGATCGACTAGGCAGAAGTGCCACAATTACAAAGTTAAACTTTTCGGTAATTATGAATTTGGATGGATTTGGCAAAACCGATTTTAACTAAATTTTGTATGAAGGAGGCGTGCAACATATAATTACAAAATAAAGATTTTTTGTATAGATATAGAAAGCAGAGCTGCCACAATACAAGGAATAAAAAATGTCTTTTTACACGTATTTGTGTTGAACTGTCCGCATCAATTTTAACCAAATTTAGTATTTATAATATACACATATATACAAAACCTGGGGTGCCGGTGGTGTAGTGGCTAGGACGCTGGCTGCTACTCGCCTGCTGGTTGGCCGCTTGAAAAGGCAGCGGGTACGAATCCTGCGCAAGTAGGATTTTTCCAAGGTCGCTCGGGCCCGTTTGTGTGGTTTGAGGAGACCGCGCAAATACAGAGTTCCGTCCTTCGAAGGGACGTTAAACAGTAGCCCCCTTGATGCTCTTCGCAATGAGTAGGCAAATGCCGGCACCGGGTTTCCCTCCTCCCTTCTGTGTTCGGTGTGGAAGGCAACGGGAAACCACCACACCGTGTATGTATATTCCCTAGTGAAAAACCAATCAATGAATTGGTAGGACCTGTCGTAAGACAGAACACGACAAAAAAATGAATACAAAACCATATTAGCATATTTAAACCGAATCAGACAAACAGAGGAGCTAAATAGCAGGGCTACCACAGTAAAAAGTAAAATAATATTTCTTTTACACGTATTTCCAGTCAATGGATTTTAATCCAATATGGTATATATTATCTTCATATAAATAAATAACTAAAATAGCAAATTTTAACTCGGTCGTCTAAACAGGGGTACCACAATATCAAGGTTAGAATTTTTCTGAATCTATGAATTTCGAAGGTAATAGCTGAACTGATTTCAAAGGGAAATCTCGTTTGCAGGGCGAATATAGAATGACAAAACGAAATGAACATGTTTAGAACGGATATAAAAACCGGGCTACCACAATATTTTTAAAAGATAATTTTCTGATTCCAAAGGAAATACATTAGTATACGATTATATTAGGGCGAATTTGACAAAAAGCACTTCTGTACCACGGGAAATCCGTGAACATTCCTACTTGTTTATAATTTCATATTTTTCAAAATATCAGTAGCGTTTGTGTGAGAGAGAGCAAAATTCTTCATTGACATCAATGATAAGTAATTCAGCTTTGAAAATATTTAAGATATTCTTAGGAGAGCCCGGTTTATTTGCTTCGAGGGGGGCCCACATTTTGTGGCCCGCACACTAGTACATGAGGCTTCATGTGGCCCTTTCGTTAAAATGTTTGGTCTCCCCTGATTAATAGGTATGTATTTTCCTTAATTATTTAATTAACAGCTTTTATTAAAAATCTAAACCAAATTTTCCAAAATACATAAAAGCGTCTTATTATTTCATTCCGTATGTAAGATATAGGAATTGATGCGAATAACTCAAGAATGATAAATTAGATTTTGCAAAAATTACTATGCCAAAGCAATGTTTTAGCTCATCCTAAATCTTTCATCATTGACTTTGGCGTGAAAAATCTCTCAGCTGGCTTGATTGCTCACATTCACTGTTTATAATGTTTACTTTCATTTCACTATCCAGTAAACAATGACATAAAACAGTGCGAACAGTGAACATCGATACACGCACTAGATAACTATCGCAGTTTTCCCAGCAAAATACGCAATTTTTCACGTAACATTGACCAGTAAGTTGGGGTGCCTATTATGAATGGTAACAAATGCAGTCATTTTTTCCATCCTTCTATAAGTAGATATTTTCGGATAAAGTCACTAATAAAGCATAGCTGTTATGTGTTGCGTTTCGAAGGAATTTATTTTAAAATTTTGTTTCTACCCAAAAATAAGAATAATCTTTTACATTCTATCTTTATATACTGACGTAACGGTAAAAAAATTTAATAAAAATCTAATGTGGCCCCCACATGACTTTCTCCATACCTACCTGTTATAATGCTAAAAATTCCAAATAGGTTAAATGATAATAAATGTTTAAGGAACTGCGAGAAAAAATTAGTCTTTACAAAGAACAGAAATAAACTCAAACCGTAGCCTTCTGATACTGGATAGAATATAGCCAGGAAACTCCAACAATTAAGAAAATAATAAGGAGCGTTACTAATTGTAAGACGTAACTAAGCGTAAAGAGTTTACAATAGTCGCCGATAGGTGGTGTGGGGGGAGCTAAAATATATATATATATATATATATATATATATATATATATATATATATATATATATATATATATTGATTTCTATTTTCATACAATCACATTGGTTGGGGTCAAGCTTCATAATAATAAAATATCACTTTTATTGCAGAAGTAAAACAATCACACTATTTACGTTTATCACCAGTGGCGGCTCGTGTATAGGCACTGCGGAACTGCAGCACCCCCTATTTCCACTTGATATTATCGATAACATTTAATATAATGAGTCCTTTTTTCTTTAATTCTTTCTTTATTTTTGTAGTACAATATATATTCCTGCTTAATGTCAGTACTTCAGTAGCCATCCCCCAGTTTATGAAAAAGATACAAAAATCTTTGTATGGAACTGTGCGCTTCACAGTGCCAGCGACGTGGTGTTTGACTGTTGTGCGCATGCGCACATAGGAGGGGGGGTGGAGAGGAAGGCGGGACTGCCAGGTAGAGAGAGCACTGTTGCTCTCGCAGTGCCGGCTCTGGCGTGATGGTGGAAGGAATTTTTTTTTACTCAGCGTGTGTTGTGCTTAAAAACCGTGTACCATATTCTTGAATGCGATAAAATGTAGAAGAGTGTAGAATTAGATTATTATTCTGCTTCCAGCTATTCTATTTGATTCATTTTTTTTCGGTTCTTTTATTTAACAGAAAATTTTAACCATGGCCTTGCATCTCCAAGAAATAAGTTCTGTGACTGTAAGTGAACTTCAACAGCTTAAGTTTTCACAGCTATCTCTCCATGAGAAAGTTACAGTTAAGAAAAGAGGTCGTTCAACACCTGATATTCTAATTTGTCAGCCAGGCAAAAGCAACAACAAGAAATATATTCGTAGCTTTAATTCTGAATGGTACCAACGGAAAAGTTGGCTTTGCGGCTGTGAAGTAAAAAATGCACTGTTTTGCTTCCCGTGTTTGCTGTTTGGAGGTGATGTACCGTGGAGAAAAGATGGTTTTAGAAATATAAACAAAATGAAAGAAAAAACTGAAAAGCATGAGAAGTCAAAGAAGCACGTTGATAATGTTGTTTCACTGTCACTTTTAGGAACCGTAAGTATTAAGGAGAAACTTAGTGAGGCATACAGACTTTCAATCAATGAGCATAATATAAAAGTTAAAAAGAACCGTGAAATTTTGTCCAAAATAATAGACTGCATTTACTCTTGTGGAAACTTTGAAACTCCCTTACGTGGACATGATGAAAAAGACGATTCAGTAAATCCAGGGGTATTTAGAGGATTGGTAAATTTTGCATCTAAATTAGATTCAGATTTGAAGAATCACTTAGAAACCAGTGCAGTCTTCAAAGACCATTCAGAATGAGATACTTGACTGCCTGCTACAAATATACCATGAGGAGATAAGGACGGAAATTAGAAAAGCTTCCTTTGTAGCTGTCATGGCTGATGACACAACAGATGTTTCGGAACACACCCAAATGGTCCTTGTTATACGGTACGTATTGAATGAAGAAATATTTGAGCGTTTTTGGGGATTATTTATTCCAGAAAATCAAACTGCAGATGGCATATCAAAACGTATTTTAGAACAATTGGACATAATCCTTCAAGGAAATGGACAAAAACTGATAGCTCAGACATTTGATGGTGCAAATGTCATGAAAGGCAAAAAAGCAGGAGTTCAAGCAAAAATAAAAGCAGTTTATAGTAATGCACATTTCATTCACTGTTATGCACATCAACTTAATTTAATAATGAGAAATGCAGCAAGTATTACACGAAACGCAAGAATATTTTTCTCTAACATTCTGGCTATTCCAACATTCTTCTCAAGATCACCACAACGTGTGTCCATTCTCAAGAAACATATGGACGTCAGCATTCCACGTCCATCCTCTACAAGGTGGAATTTCAACATACGGACCATAAACAGAGTTCATGAAAATTTGCAACCTTTAAAAAACTGCCTTACTGAAATTCAGTCAACATCAAATGCAGATCAAACCATTGCAGAAGCAACAGGAATTTTAAAATACCTGGATGATGATAATTTCAAGTTTTGGTTAGAGCTTTTTCATCAGATTATGCCTCATGTTGAAATAATTTACAACCAAATGCAATCTCGAGAAATTAGTGTGTTTAAAGTTAATGAATATATAACAAATTTCGAAACTGCTATTTTAGAATTGAGAAACTCAAAGTACTGTGAGAATCCTTCAAAGACACTCATGGCAGAAGCTAAGGAAGTGTGTGACTATATATGTGTTGATATAATGGACAGATATTCTTCCACTAAACACTTAGTAGCTGCTAAATTGTTCAACAAGAAATGCTTCACTAGATTTAAGAATAAACATCCCACAAAAGAGATAGTACTGACCACTGAAGCTTATCCCATGATTGACAAAGAAAAGCTTGAAACTGAACTAAAAATATTCTATTTTAGGACTGATATTCATGAATATTGCAAATTAATTGAGCTGCTGAAATTTATCTTGGAAAATAATCTAGATGATGTTTTTAGTGAAATTACGAAACTGATAAAAATCCTCTCGACAATTCCCATGACTACATCAGAGGCAGAGCGCTGCTTTTCAACATTGAAAAGAATAAAAACTTTTTTAAGAAGCACTATGAATTCGGAAAGACTAAATGCGCTTGCAGTACTTTCAATGGAGAAAAATTTCCTCTGTCATCCAGAGATCAAGGAGAAAATTATTGAAATTTTTGAGCAAATTAAAACAAGAAGAATGGATTTCATTTTGAAATGAATAGATCAAGCTTGAACTGTAACAATTTAAGTTAAAGTAAGTAAAAAATGTTTGTTTTTTTTGTTAAGATTTTATCAAGTTCCTGAATAAATTTTCTTTTTATACATGTTTTATTCCTTTTACACAATTTTAAAACAAAGGCTAAAAATTTTCTGGAGCAGCACCCCCACTAATTTTAGCTACGAGCCGCCACTGTTTATCACATTTATTGCAGTAAGCATCTATGCAGGTTATGAGAGGCCGTGGGTGACGGACTCCCGCACGATCTGAAACTGGCGGCCAATCAGTGTCTCTCGATACACCAAGAATTGTTTCAAATGCACACAAATAATACATCATAAATCGTGACGATGGACCCCTTTATTAGCCCAAAACCAGCCCTCCCACTTTTCTCCTGGTTTTCTCACACATCCCACGCAAAGTGGACACTTAATGGATTCCTTGCGTGGCATATAGGTTCCTCAATATCTATTGAAGCGGTCAAGAAGAGAGGTACATTTATTATACGCTGTGTGATATCAATAAAAGTTTGACATCGAGCTGTCTATAGCGGAGGTACAATAGCGTCCGGCTTCGTAAGACGTGAAGAATTCTGATTACAACAACCGAGCCAAGAAGGCGTAAATAAAGATCGAGATTTGTGTGAATAAACGCCTCATACAAACCTTCTTCATTTATTCCTCTTCGCATAAAGGAGAGCATGGCATAGAGCAGAGGTCCCCAAACAACGGCCCGTGCATTGACTCTATCCTTAACTCATCTTTCACTTTAAGACATTCATTTCTGCTCGCTGGCAGCGTCGTTGGATGTGTCAATTATGAAACACAAACGACATTTTTCGAGCGCGTGGATGCTATGCAATTGTTTATAGGCGTACGGTGCATTATACGATCGAAAAATTCTCAAAACTAACTCATTGAAGTTTACACTCGGTCCGATCAGTCATTTGAAGGATAGTATGAGGCCCGAACAGTTTCAAAAGCCGCATGTGGCCCTTTTAATGAGATATTTGGCGACCTCTGGTAGATGGGGTCAAGCGAAGCCATTTGACATTACACCGAACACTAGAGGGATTAATTTTCGGTACCCAGGTGGTGCAAGTACGGCCACTTGATTTTTTCACTACGACCAAGTCGCATGTCTCTATCCTAAGAACCTACTTTCGGGGACTACACCAGAAAAGGAGCGCCTAGCGCTTGGAATACTTATCTGGTATTCCATTTTTATAGATATATCAGTTTCATATATTATAATGATATAAGCTCGAAATTTCTATCGAACGCAAATGCAGTGGTCCCTTCCCAACCGCGTGGATTACGTTAATGGAACGGTTGGCTCATTAGAACATAAGGGGTTAGGGTCATATGAGCAGATTCTGATGAAGCAAAACCGGGACAAAACTAGTTTTAAAGGTGAAAATCTGGGACACAACCGAAAAAAACGGGGGTAATGGGAATTTTTTAAATTATACGTGCTTAAATATACAATAAAACGCTTGGAAAATACCGAGTACAAATCTACTTGTAGTTTAAAAAAATAAATTTACACATTTAATGAATAATTATGTAATATTACAATATAATATATGAGGTGCCAAAAGTTTTTTAAAATCTTATTTTGGACTACTTCTTCCTGCCTAAATCAAATTGTGATCATTTTGAATGATATGATGAAAATCTTTACAACTCAAATTTAAATTAAATAGACATAAATAATAGCGGGAATAACTTTGAAACCGAAAAAATTCTGCTATGACCGGGAATCGAACCAGTGTCTTCCACTTGTCGGGCGCATATTCTACCACTGAACTACCCTAGCAGATAATCTCTCCCGTTTCTGAACCCGGGTGTTTTTCTTAGTTGGGTCCGGGCTAGCCAAGCTGGTATCAACCAGCCCCAACGGACATCCTCCAAGAGAACGTCGAAGAAAAACCCCTCCCTCTCAAATGGTGAGATTGCCAAAGCCAGAAATTGATGGAATAATAGGAAACTATGCAGAATGGCATAAGCTGTAATTTTGGGAATAACTTTGAAATAATTAATCTCTGCGGAGGTGAAATATTTTTAATTAAAGTAATATTTCCAATGATGAAATATCTCTCTGAAATAAGAATGTTTTTTAAGGTGAGATGAAATGCTTGCAGTATGCAAGCACCTTCTACTAGTATGTTATATGTATGTTATCAGGTAAAAATTCTTAAAGTTTAAAAAATTGGTAAATATTTAGATACTACGGGGCGAGATAAGGGCGCTGAAATTTTTAAATTATTTAGAGTTTAGTCTATATAAACGAATAAACATTTCAATGTATCCATGAAATCGTTATTGCGGCAGTTAAAAATTATTTCAAGTTAAACAATTAGATAAATGTTATTTCACTTCCAATTGTGCAATAAATTACAAATTTGGCAGATATGTGTGGCATTATTAACCCAATGTGGAAAGTTTATTTATTCCTAAAATTGCCAAAATTAGTGATTGTTTTACTCCATTATTGTTCCATAAGAAAAAAACGAAAATCGGTGCAGAGGAGAAATCTTTTGAATTAAAGAAATATTTCCCATGATGAAATATCTCTCTGAAAAATGAATTTTTTTCAAGGTGAGATGAAATGCTTGCAGAATGCAAGCACCTTTTAATAGTAACATATGTATAACCAAATAGGAGGATACTAATGTTTAGGCACTTCCAGATGAGTTGGAGATTCGAAATTTTTTCTTAGGTAGGATTTCGTGCAAAACCGACTAGAAAAAGGAAAGTATTGAAAAAGTGAAACATTGCGGCCGCTAGAAATTTTCAATTGTTTAAACAAATTTTCAAAGTTTATGTATTTTCGAATGTGCTACGGAGCTGAAATTTTTTTCACGGTTAGCATTTATTGTAAATGTGCAATAAACACTGCTGCATGAGTTTTTGGACATTTTATTCATTTTTGTTGCAACTCCTATTCACATAGCTGGCTCCTAGCTCCTTTATGTGGGCGTAGGAATTTTCACAGAGTCACTTAACCATTGATGAGCCAAGAGAGTAGCGGTCGAACGGAACGCCCTAGACAAAAAGTCAACATTTCTCCCGGAAAATAGCCTATTGCAAACAACGTTGATCTCGTATTATTTTTAGATATTCTGCAAAATAACAAAGTTGTTGCCGGACTTCTGGGACACCCTGTATATATATGTTCTTCCTCTGTAAGAAGTCTATATATAATTGATATCTTCCTCCTCTGTAAGGAACGTCTATAACTATAAACTTTCAGCATTTGTAGATGTTATGGAGAAACCTCCAGAAAAAATGGACTTCTCACCTAATTGACATGGGTTCGACTCCAGAAATTCAGAAATTGCGTTTTTCCCCATAAGAAAAGGATTGCGCCATTTTTGTTAATTAATTTCTGGCACTTGCCTACAAGCCGGAGAATTTAAATTTTGTGTGTTGCTAAATGGCCGCAATAACTATGAGGAATTCGAGTCGGTTTTGCTTACAGTGTCCTGGGTTATATTACAGATGCTCCGGAAGATCTCCTATAAGTTAGCATGGGGAAAAGTTATTCCAGTGTGGAGACCAATCTAATAGGTTTAGGGAGCTGAAATTTTGCAGGATTACAGGATTTTGCTCACAACCAACTAAAAAATAAAAATATTTCTAAATTTTTCATTTTTAGGGGTTTTTTAACCCTATTTATACATTGAAGTTTAATAGTTTTTATCTTAGAAATTTAAAGTCGTAGGTACGAGTTTTTGCAAACATTTTGCAGCAAATTCTATATAGAAATTTTTTTTTGACAAAGTTCAAATATGCGGCCGCTAATAACCCGCAAATGTTTAAACAAATTTTTAAGGTTTCTGTATTTTCGAGGGTGCCACTACGCTAAAAAAATTTTAAAGGTAGAATTTGTAAAAAAAAAAACGAAAAAAGGATTATAGTAATTTTGATATTTTAATTTGTTTGGCTGTAAAAAATTCTTAAAGTTTAAACGGTGCAAGCTAGGAAGTTGAAATTTTACAGATATTTAGAGCATAGTGCATGTGAGCATACAAACCTTTCAAAATCTCCATAAAATTGTTAATGCGACCGTTAAAAATTTTAAAATTTATACAAATAATTATGTTATTTCACTTCTAGATGTGCTACAACTTCCAGATTTCAGAGAAATGTGTTAGTACCTAACAATGGATTAAGTAGAATACTGATAAAATTTCAAATTTTAGGAATTGTTTTAATCTAATATCTTACCATAAGATAAGAAAATCAATGTAGACGTGAAATATTTTAAATAAAAAAAATATTTCTAATAATGAAATCTCTCTCTGAAATATTAATTTTCTTTCATGGAGAGACGATATGCTTGCAGAATGCAAGCCCCAACTACTTGTACGTTATAAAGGTAATTTGTGCTTGGTTTCTGCAAGGATATCATCTCAACTTCAAAAGACATTAATATTTCAGTGAGATATTTCATCATTGGAAATATTTTTTCAATTCAAAAATTTTTACCTCTGTATCTATTTTAGTTCTTTCCATATGGAACAATAACGGGGTAAAACAAACCTCCAGAAAAATTGGACTTCTCACCTAAGTGATAAGGGTTCGACTCCAGAAAATCCAAAAATTGCGTATTTCCCCATAAGAAAAGCATTGCGACATTTTTACTTTCTCCATATGCGTAGTATAGGGGAAAGTATTGTATTCATGAAAAAATCGACTTCGAGATTTCAACGGAAATACACGTTTTGAGGTCCCCTGAACACGCTTTGACCATTTTATCGATGATGTCTGTGTGTGTGTATGTGATAGCTTTTTTGTGGGTTCTCTAACACAAAAACTATTAATCAGGTCCACGTGAAATTTTATATTTAACATTTTTATAAAAGTCAGAAGATCTGATTAGTTTTTGGTAAAAATCGGTTAACCAGAAGTGGATGTTTACTCTTGTCACTTATCCGTTATTTTGAAATATTTGCTTCAATATTTGATACATGTAAAAACGTGCTGGAATAACAGTTGTAGGAAATTTAATTTTGTACAACCTTTAATTGAAACATTTTCCCATATAATGCATTGTTTAAGAGATATATTTTATTTTTAGCTGCCACTACCACGCCACCTACCAACGACTGTTGTTAACAATTGACGCTTAGTTACGTCTTAGTAACGCTCCTTTTTCTGTTCTTAATTGTTGGATATTTGTGGCTGTTACCAATATCAGAAGGCTATGGTTTGAGTTTATTTCTGTTCTTTGTAAAGTCTAAAATTTTCTCGCGGTTTCTTATTTATTATTATTTAACCTATTTGGAATTTTTAGAAATATTACAAATATGGATAAAGTCATGTGGTGGCCCCATCAGATTTTTTTCATTGAAATGGAACTTACGGTTATGGTTAACCGTTCCGTTAAACGGATATTAGGGTTACTCAAATAGTTTTTATGTTGTATTTTTTATGTTACTATTTTAGTTATCGAATCGCACATTCACTTACCTAACGTTACATGCGTTCGTTGCGTTGCAATGGACTCTTTGCTTCAGTAAAATATGTATATAATATCTGCTCATTTCAGTCAGGAATTTTAATAACATTTGCAAGACAAGGATATTATACTTGCTACTCGGACAGTGGACAGCGGATGTAGAAATAGGATCGAAAAATGGCCTGAAGGACGCGGTTCTGGAGTGGATTAACACTGCGGTTATCCTTGCCTGCCCGGGATTCCCATTGTCCTTCCCTCACACTGTATTAATTTCTGAGACACCTTTCTCCCCTCCACTCTCTCCGTCACTTACCCCTTATTGATAAAGTCATCAGTGTCTCTCTTAACCATTGATGACCTCTACATGGTGAGATTTATCATACCCAAACAAACGCTTTAACCAATAACTTACCATTATCCTTTCTTAGTTATATATATATATATATATATATATATATATATATATATATATATATATAAACTTAAGGAAAAGAAAAGGTAGTGATGAGGGTGGCAACAAGATGTTGAGGGAAGCCCAGCGGACAATTACCAAGTTGGCAGGCTGCTGGGGGCGTCGAAGAGGTACGTAAAACACACGAACACAAATATATATATATATATATATATATATATATATATATATATATTGCCTAAAAATGAAAATAAACTATAGTTTGTTTCCTCTGAGTAAGCTGCTGCATTTAAGTGAGTTTTAATTCATTCCGTATTTTATCAATACTTGGATGCACAAAACCCAAAATAATGGAGCCCTATTTCATAAAATGTAGGAAGGGAGGCATTGTATTAGTTAACGATGGTTATACATACCACTAACATTCCGAAAGGAATGTAAAAAAGTACTGGATCTGTACCAAGAAGTCCGAATGTCGCGGAACCGCAACAACTCGAGATCATCCCTCGGAAGTTTTGAGCTCCAGAGAGCATACGCACGCTCCAAATCCGGAGGAAATAAAAGCCATAGAAATTGTAAATTGCATGAAAAGAGAAGCGGAGGATCGCCCCGAAATGCTGCCGGCCTTAATTATACGGAATGCGCTCCATTCTGTTCCTAGTGGAGTGTTGCCGCGTCTTTCAGAAAGAGCAATTATCAAGCGCAGCCTGAATAGGAGGAGGCAGGCACTACTTTCAGTAAACCCTAAGAGTATTACGGAACATAAAGAAATTCCCCATGATCTGCAAATTCTTTCATCTGGCGAGCAGTTCCTGTTATTTGATAATTATAACGCAGGTGAAGGTGATGGTAGACTTTTGGTATTTGCCACTAAAACTAATTTAACAAAACTTGGGCAATCAAAGACTTGGTTTGTGGATGGAACATTTAAGATAGCTCCAAAAAATTTCTCTCAGGTTTTTACTATACATGGCATTTACCGAGGCACTGCTTTTCCATTAGTATATGCATTACTCAGTGACAAAACTGAGGCCTTGCATAGTGCCGTGATAAACACAGTAAAGCGAAAGAGCCAAGAACTGCATGTGAATTTAGTGGAGCCGGAGACAATTGTCAGTGACTTTGAACTGGGAATAATAAATTCCTACCGCAGGTTATTACCATCGTCCAAAACTCGGTCGTGCTTTTTCCACTTTGGGCGAAATGTGTACAGAGCTCTGCAAAAAAGGGGCTTACAAGCACGTTATTGTGATAAAGAAATTAGGGAATTTAAATTAGCTGTTCACCAGTTAATAAGTTTAGCGTTTGTTCCACCGAGTGATGTAACTCAGCGCTTTGAAATACTAATGGATGAACTACCTGAAGAAGTACTTGATTTAGCAGACTTCTTTGGCAGGACTTATGTCAAAGGAAGGAGAGCAAGAGGAAGAAGGCCGGCCGGCTGTTCCTCCTAGATATCATCCCAAACTCTGGAATCAATTCCATGCAGCAAAGGTAGGGGAGCCAAGAACAAACAACTTGACCGAAGGATGGCATAACAGATTTTAATGTTTGATCGGCAAGTGCCATCCGTCCTTTTTCCATTTGTTGAGAAAGGAGCAAATTGACAACGAAAAAATGATATTGGAATTAAATTCAGGAAGTCTTGTTAGGGAACCGTGTAGAATGAAGTATAACAAAGTAACTGAGAAATTACAGTTAATTACGTTAGAGTACGAATAATACAAACGAAGTAATCACATAACAGAATACGTTTGTATTTGTGGTCATAATTTTACTTTGTAAATGCATATTTTATTATTTTTTTGAAATGTCATGTCATATAACGATATAACCATTAAATAAAACATAACAACAATTGGTTTGTCTTTCATTTCTAATTTCATCTTGTAAGGGCATAGCTATATAAGAAAAGAATGGACGAAGTGACGTTTGGGTGAATGTCTGTGCTTGTCAAACACTATGTCAAATGTATTTATACTTTCTCCATATACGTAGTACACGGGAAAGTATTGTATTCATGAAAAAAATCGACTTCAAGATTTCAACGGAAATACACGTTTTGAGGTCCCCTGAACACGTTTTGACAAATTTCTCGATGATGTCTGTCTGTGTGTGTGTGTGATAGCTTTATTGTGGGTGCCCTAACTAAAAAACTACTAATCAGAAGATCAACGCGAAATTTTATATTAAACATTTTTACAAAAGTCAGAAGAACTGATTAGTTTTTGGTAAACATCGGCAAACCGACAGTGGTTGTTTACTCTTGCCACTTATCCGTTATTTTGTAATATTTGCTTTAATGTTTGATAAATGTAAAAATGTATTTGAATAAAAGTTGTAGGAAATTTCATTTTATATAACCATTGTTTGAAACATTTTTCCATATAATAATGCATTGTTTAAGAGATATCTTATATTTTAGCTGCCACCACCATGCCACCTACCGGCGACTATTGTTAACAATTGAGGCTTAGTTACATCTTAGTAACGCTCCTTTTTTTTTCTTTTCTTAATTGTTGGAGCTTTGTCTCCTTATCCAATAACAGAGTGCCATGGTTTGAGTTTATTTCTGTTCTTTGTAAAGTCTACAATTTTCTCGTGGTTTCTTAAAATATTTATTATTATTTAACCTATTTGGAATTTTTATAAATATTACAGATATAGAGAAATTCGTGGTGGCCACATCAGATTTTTAATTAATAAGTTCATTCCGTGATATGATACAGAAAGTTCATTCCTTTCAAAATAACAGTTTCTATAATGTACTTCACTTTATTAAACAAATAAAGAATATCATATTAAAGATAAAAGGATGATTTTATGTTAAAAACGCTATTTCCATTCTATACTTTCTATTGCGCGTTTCACGTCCGTTCGTGCACTACGAGTTCTGATGGGAGAATCGCTATCCCATGTTATTTCCCTATACTGCAAATTCTCGGTATTGCCAATTGGTGCAAGATCCAGATTTTCGTCGTTTTTGGCATAATTACCCACTTAAACACCTAAAGAAGGTCGGTAAATTAACAAAATGAGTAATAAAATAAACTAAATACTTTTTAAAACCGAGAAATCGCCATTTTAGCATGGTTAATCAATAGTTCCCGCGTTTTCATCGAAACTTCCGAGTTTCTTCCGCCGCATTCATATTTGAACGACCAAATCTCGCAGTCTATTCGCTGAAATCACACGAATATTTTTACGTATCTTTCAAAAATGTTCTATAAGCCACACATACCATTAAAAGGAACATATAAAACAATTCATTGTTGTCAAAAATTAAATAAAACCGAACGAGGTTCTCACACTATTATATATACTATTAAATACACTATAACGTACTATTGGGAATAGGTGAGTAATATATATGAATGAAATGGTGAGAAAAGAATAAAGTTATTTTTGAAATTGGAATTGGAATGAATATATTCATTGGTTTTCGAGATATGGGATTTTACATTTGAGCGCGAGAAACTTTTTCGCGTGCCACGAAACGTAGGCCAAAGGGACACTTAAATTATTCTTTTAAGATCTTCTCTTTGGAGACTTATACTTTGCACGCGAGCTTCAATACATACGCTGGAAAACGAACATTGGCTCGGTGGAAAGTCATTATTTATTTTATTAACTCGACAATTGTTTAAATATCGCT
Organism: Tanypteryx hageni; assembly: GCA_028673005.1. Lineage (NCBI taxonomy): Eukaryota > Metazoa > Arthropoda > Insecta > Odonata > Petaluridae > Tanypteryx > Tanypteryx hageni. The sequence goes on from CM054112.1 coordinate 271,357,525, forward strand.
ATCTGATAAAGAGAGTAGTCTACATTATTTCACTTGAGAATTCAACGTAATGTTTTTAACGATTTAATGGTACTTACACTCACGACTATTGTTTTTGGAAAATAATACCCTTTGTAATTGTAATTTCGACATCCAACAGAATTTTTACACAAGCATATTATTTACGTTGAAGAATACGCTTTGCATTTGTAATTTCGACGGTCAATAGCCTACAACTTTAAACTGAAGCATGGACCAAAAACAATGGGTGAAATATCTTTGGGAGAAACGTAATGTGAGTGAACTGGATTGTGGGTAAAAAACCTATGGGTGAAAAGGCATGGGTGAAAGGTCTTTGGATGAAACTTCTCGTGGGTGAAACATCCCGTGGGTGAAACGTCATTAACCACCTATACCTCTTAGATTGGTCTACACACTGGTTTTTCCCATGCTAACTTATGGGAGATTTTCCGGGGCATTTGAAGTCGAACCCAGGACACTGTAAGCAAATATGATACTAATTCCTAATAGATACTATGGCCATCTAGCCACCCTCATAAATTCATTTTTCTAGCTTATCGGTAAGTGCACTAAATTAATTTACAAAAATGGCACAATGCTTTTCTTATGGGAAGAAACGAATATTTCGCATTTTCTGGAGTCGAACCCATATTACTTAGGTGAGAGCTCTCATTTATTCTGGAAATTTCTCTATGATCTCTACAAAAGCTGATAATTTCAGCTATCTAGCTCTTGTAATTTGTGTTGGACAATAGTATTCTCCTATATATCATCATAAGCATTTCATCTCACATTAACAAAACATTCATCTTTCTAAGAGATATTTCATGAATTTTTTAGAGACATATATCATCATGGGAAATATTCCTTTAATTCAAAAAATTTCTCCTCTGCATCGATTTTCGTTTTCTTCTTACGGAACAATATTGGAGTAAAACAATCACTAATATTTGCAATTTTAAGAATATTATACTTCTTCCACATTTCGTTAATAATGTCACAGATTTCTGCCAAATTTTAAAGTTGTAGCACATTTAGGAGTGAAATACCATTTATCTAGTTGTTTAAATTTGAATAATTTTTACGGCCGCAGCTTCCTAGCTCATCCCGTAGGACCTAAAAAATTATTAAACTTTAATGTTCAAATGGGGTTAAAACAACCCCTAAAAATTAACAATTTTAAAATTTTCCATTTTTATAGTTGGTTATGAGAAAAGTTCTATAGTCTTGCAAAATTTCAGCTTCCTAAACTTATTAGATTGGTCTACACACTAGATTACGTTTTCCCATGCTAACTTATGGGAGATATTCCGGGGTCTCTGGAGTCGAACCCAAGACACTGAAAGCAAAAGTAACAATAATTCCTAATAGATATTGCGGCCATCTAGCAACACTGATAATTTCATTTTTCTAGTTTACCGGTAAGTGCCCATAATTAATTTACAAAAATGGCGCAATGCTTTTCTTATGGGAAAAAACGCAACTTTCGGAATTTCTGGAGTCGAACTCATGTCACTTAGGTAAGAAGTCCCATTTTATCTGTAGGTTTCTCCATCATATCTACAAAAACTGAAACTTTGAGCTCTCTAGCTCTTGTAGTATGGGCTGGACATTAGTATCCTCCTGTTATATCCTCCTCTGTAAGAGTCGTCGATATATAATGATATATATATATATATATATATATATATATATATGTTCCTCCTATGTAATAAGAGTCTATATATAATACTAGTAGAAGGTGCTTGCATACTGCAAGCATTTCATCTCCCCTTGAAAAAAATTCATTTTTCAGAGATATTTCATCATGGGAAATATTTCTTTAATTTATAAGATTTCTCCTCTGGACCGATTTTCGTTTTTCCTTATGGAAAAATAATGGAGTAAAACAATTACTAATTTTTGCAATTTTCGGAATATTATAAATTTTCCACATTGGGTTAATAATGCCACACATTTACGCCAAATTTTAAATTTGTAGCACATTTTGATATGATATAACATTTATCCAATTGTTTAAATCAATTAATTTTTAACGGCCGCAATAACAAATTCATGGATACACTGAAATGTTTATTCGTATGTATAGACTAAACTCTAAATAATTTAAAAATTTCAGCTCCATAACTCGACGCGTAGTGTCTAAATATTTACCTATTTGTTTCAATTTAAAGAATTTATAACTGCCAAACAAATTAAAATATCCAAATTTGTATAATCCCTATTTCGTTTTTTAAAAAAATGTCAGCTCCGTAGCACATCCGATTTGTTTAAACAATTGTGAATTTTTAGCTGCCGCATTGTTGCACTTTTTCAAGATTTTCCTTTTTTCTAGTCGGTTTTGCATAAAATCCTACCTAAAAAAAATTTCGAATCTCCAGCTCATATGGAAGTGCCTAGTATCCTCCTATATGTTATCATTATATATATACTATTTTATATCCTCCTCCTCTGTAAGGAACGTCTATATATAATGATAGGAGGATACTAATTTTTAGGCAATTTCAGATCAGCAGGTACTCGAACTTTTTGTCGTAGGTAGGATTATGTGCAAAACCAAAACGAAAATCTTGAAGAAGTTCAACAATGCGGCCGCTAAAAATTCGCAATTGTTTAAACAAATCTTCATGTTTTCTCTATTTCCGAATGTGCTATGATACTGAAATTTTTTAAACTGTAGAATTTGTAAAAAAACGAAATAAGAATTATAGAAATTTTGATTTTTTAATTTGTTTGGCTCTTAAAATCTCCTAAATTTAAAATAAATAGGTAAATGTTTAGGCACAACGTTACGAGCTACGATGCTGAAATTTTCAATTTTTTTAGAGCCTATTGCAAACCTACAAATAAACTTTTGAATTTTTCCTTGAAAGTGTTATTGCGGTCGTTATAAATTTTTTTAGATTTGCACAATTAGATAATATTATTTCATTTATAGATGAGCCACGACGTTAAAATTGCGCATAATGTTGTCGCATTATTGCACCACAGCAAAGAATTATATTATTCTTAAAATTGCAAATTTTTTGTATTGCTTTAATCAAATGTTTTTCCATAAGCAATGAATGAAAATTGGTGCAAACCTGAAATCATTAGAATTAAATAAATATTTGTAATGATGAAATATCTCTCTGAAAAATTAAGGTGAGATGAAATGCTTGCAGTATGCAAGCACCTTCTACTAGTATGTTATATCCTCCTCCTCCTCTGTAAGGAACGTCTATATAGAATGATAACATATAGGAGGATACTAATGTCAAGCCCAAACTACAAGAGCTAGAGATATGAAAGTTTTAGGTTTTGTAGATATGATAGAGAAACTTTTAGATAAAATAAGACTTCTCACCTAAGTGACATGAGTTCGACTCCAGAAATTCCAAAAGTTGCATTTTTTTTCCCATAAGAAAAGCATTGCGCCATTTTTTAAAATTAATTATGGGCACTTGCCGGTAAGATAGAAAGATGAAATTTTCAGTGTTGCTAGATGGCCGCAATATCTATTAGGAATTATTGTCACTTTTACTTACAGTGTCTTGGGTTCGACTCCCGAGACCCCGGAATATCTCCCATAAGTAAGCATGGGAAAAGGTTTTCCCAGTGTGTAGACCAATCTAATAGGTTTAGGAAGCTGAAATTTTGCAGGTTTATAGAACATTTGTCATAACCAATTATAAAAGTCGAAAATTTTAAAATTGTAAATTTTAGGGGTTGTTTTAACCACATTCGAACATTAAATTTTAATAATTTTTTATGTACTATGGGATGAGCTAGGAAGCTGCAATTTTCAAATTATTTACGGAACAGTGCATTTGCACAAATAAACATTTCAATCTCTCCATATATATTGCGGCAACCGTTAAAAATGTTTAAATTTTAAACATATAGAAAAATATTATTTTACTTCTAGAAGTGCTACAACTTTAAAATTTAGCTCAAATGTGTAGCATTAGTACCCCATAATGGAGAAAGTGTCAAATGTTTAAAATTGCAACATTTGGGGATTGTTTTAAACTATTATATTTACATGTGGGAAAAGCGAAAATCGCTGCGGGGGTGAAATCTTTAGAATTAATAGAATATTTGTAATGTTGAAATATCAGTCTGAAAAATTAAGGTGAGATGAAATGCTTCCAGTATGCAAGCACCTTCTACTAGTATGTTATATCCTCCTCCTCCTCCTCTGTAAGGAACGTCTATATAGAATGATAACATGTAGGAGGATACTAATGTCCAGCCCAAACTACAAGAGCTAGAGATATGAAAGTTTTAGGTTTTGTAGATATGATAGAGAAACTTTTAGATAAAATAAGACTTCTCACCTAAGTGACATGAGTTCGACTCCAGAAATTCCGAAAGTTGCATTTTTTCCCATAAGAAAAGCATTGCGCCATTTTTTTAAATTAATTATGGGCACTTGCCGGTAAGATAGAAAGATGAAATTTTCAGTGTTGCTAGATGGCCGCAATATCTATTAGGAATTATTGTCACTTTTACTTACAGTGTCTTGGGTTCGACTCCCGAGACCCCGGAATATCTCCCATAAGTTAGCATGGGAAAAGGTTTTCCCAGTGTGTAGACCACTCTAATAAGTTTAGGAAGCTGAAATTTTGCAAGATTATAGAACATTTGTCATAACCAACTATAAAAATCGAAAATTCTATATATAATAGATATGATTTATGATATATAAATATTCTCTTTAATATATGTATATTAGATTAGTTATTAGATAGGTATTTACAACAGATATTGTTTACTTCAGTTACCACGAATATTTTTTTCGTTGACAATTAAAAGTCACAGGAAAAAGTTTATAAGTTCAAAGTCATTTATGACACTCTCCTTTGATTTTCTTGAAATCGGCTACTCCTTCGATAGAAATGTACCGAACAATTTGATTAGTTTTACAAATCAAGTTTAGAGATTTTTTGTTATAAGTGATATTGTACGAGATATAAAGAAAAGTTTATTTTTTGTCACGAATAAAGTGGCACTCCCGAGTAGGCTACGTGGACCATTTATATAATTTTCTTAGTTTATTTGCCCTTATGTCCTAAATAGCAAATTTTATGAATATCCGCCCAGTAGTTTCGGAGATGAAACATGTGGACGGACGGACGGACACGACCTGACCATAAGGCGTTCTTTTTTATGCGTTCTTTGCACGAAGTGAACGCATATAGGGGAGGTCGTTTCCGTCCGACCGCATGCTAAAACTCGGGAACCCCTGGACGTATTTTGATGAAATTTGGTATTGGAGAGTTTTGCTAAAATTGGTCGAGCGATTCCAATTCTGGTAAAATCGGACAACAATGACGACCACTTTGCATGAAGACCTACATGTAATTTACAATGTTCCTTTGTTTCAAATCGAGAACCGCTGGACGTATTTTGATGAAATTCGGTATTGGGGAGTTTTGCTAAAATTGGTCGAGCGATTCCAATTCTGGTAAAATCGGACAACAATGACGACCACTTTGCATGAAGACCTACATGTAATTTACAATGTTCCTTTGTTTCAAATCGAGAACCGCTGGACGTATTTTGATGAAATTCGGTATTGGGGAGTTTTGCTAAAATTGGTCGGCCGATTCCAATTAATAATACGGCGATACATTTTAAATAAGGATCACTCGTGCTTAATTTAACCCTAGAAGTGCACACTTCCTGGGAGAATGATAAAGTGCACACTGGGGTCCAGCGGTCCCCACGACGTTAAGTTTCTTCTAGTTTCCTCCCTTCCTTTGCTTTGTAAACAAAAATGGAAGAAATCAATTCTTTGTAATCTTAGGAAGGTCTTAGCATAAAAAATAATTAGTTTAAAAATATTTAGCGACATAAAATGGATTTTGCAAATCGTGATTTGGAAAATATCGTCAAAATTACTAAAATTGAATTTTATTTCCTGAGTTTATTGTTTCTAATATTTAGAGAAATGATCTTAGGATCTTAAGGTAGATATATTAGAGTTCCAAAACAAAATCATCCCCTCTTCGTTTTCTCCAAAAAGTGCAATTATAAGAACATTTGCAAATAGGAAATTTTATGAATGAAGAATTTTCGTGATTTTAAAGAAATTTTTAAAAATATTTTATTTAAACCAGAGAATATTATTTACATTCGCCTTCAAGCGCAAAAATACAAATTAAATGCAAAATTGCATTTTAAAAAAAACCTCGCCGTTTATTGATCCATTCCACCGCAGAGTGCACCTGTGCTCGTCGCGCATGGCACGGCGGCAGAAGGAGCACAAAAGTCGGGTTTTTCTGTCTTTTCCCGGCCGCGTAAGCTGCGTCGAACCTTTCTTGGAAGCAGTTGCTGTTGCTGCACTGAAAAATTTGCAGAATCGAGCATCGGATTGAGGCACGCAACGTCGACTTGGTAAGGCGTTGCCGCAGATGCGGTTCCATGAGCGACATTGCCAACGTCTTCAAGAACGTTCTTCGGTTCATCTTTTTGTTTCAGCATTGCAATAATAGAGAACCATTGCGTTTATTTCGGCTTGGTCCAGCATGCCGAAAAACATTCGCATCGCCCAGCGCAGAGTTTTCCTTGCTGTGGTGTACTCGTGGCACAGCTGGTCAAACGCGTCGGTTCCTCCTTTTATGGAATTGTGTGCGGTAATGATCTCGGGTTTTCCACTTTCTTCATCGATGGCACCATCCAAATGGAGCGACGACAGCAAAAGTACAACTTTGCTCTTTTTTGGTGTTTATGACACTAGTGTCACGTCGAGGTCAAAGGCAAATCGAGACGATCCGACGGCTGCACTACTTGTAAAAGTCGGAATTTGACGCTTATTTTTAAGAATGGTGCTCACGATGGTGATCGAAAAATCTGTTAGAATCTTCTTCACAAGCTCAACAGATGTAAACCAGTTGTCACACGTGTTTCTATTTGAGCCATGAATCGGAGATGACAACGTCCTGACATATTGCGTTGGAACTGTTTCACTTGTTTCGGGTTCTACTTTGCCAACGTAAGGAGAAGCATTCACCATGTAAAATGTTCTCGCGTCATTCATCATGACAATTTTCATGCCATACTTATCTGGCTTACCTTTCATATATATTCGGAACGAACAGCGACCTCGGAATCCGAGGAGCTGTTCGTCGATCGTGCAGGACTCATGAGGTGTGTAATACCTCTTGCAGTTCTCTATGAAGACGTCCCAAACGTCACGAATTGGTGAAAATTTATCAATCTCCTGCGTTGTAATCTCGTTGTTTTGTCGTCAAAACGGAGCGTCGATGACAGGAACGGGAATCTCTGTAGAGGCATGGCACATCGGCGCAGCGTCGATCCAAACCCAGTTGACCACAATTTGTACAAATTTATGTTGCGTGTCTTTTGCACCCCGGAAAAATGTAAAAGGCCTGTACCTGCGGTACTGCAGTCTCTGAGCGCTGGCGTTGTATTTTTTCATTCGTGTGCTGCACGATTTTTCGCAGAGCGTCGTCAAATAATAACAGCTAAGCTTGCAGAGGAGTTCTGACTTCACTCGCCGCTCCTTTTGGTCCTGGGAGGTGCGAAACTGAGTCTCCCTTGAAGAAAAGAAAAAATAATAAATACCGATAAAATCATTTTGGCTGGGTTAAATTTTGATGCAGAAAATAGTACCTCGTCTTTTGGGCTCTTTTATATGCCAGCGATAGCCGTCTTTCCCTTGCAGGTAAGCTGGCCTGCCTACACCTGGCTAACTCTGTCGTTTTGCCGCTGCCTCACTTTCTCCTTCCAAAGGGTCATCGTTACCTCCATTGTCGTCGCCCGCATCGGTGGAATCTTCCTCGCTCTCGGTGTCGGACTCTTCCCGCACATTATCCTCATCGCTGTCCGACAAATCGCCTCCAACCCCTTACTGCTCGGCATCGTCTGCAAATAATGCCCGACGAACGTCTTCGTGACGTCTAGTGTTGTATCGCGATGAAGAAGCCATTCTATTTTCTCTATACCGAAAAACGAACTTTTCATACCAATGATATTTTTGCACTTTAAAAGCAAAAGCAAAACTGAAGACATGGCAGCAGATGAATAAATTGCAGTCGTACAATAGTAGATATACAAGAATGACGAAATAATAAAAATAATAAGTTGTTTATTAAACAATTGCTTAATAAGTAATTTATAGCAAAACTATATTGTAGAAAAAGAAGAAAACTGTCAAAACTCCATTTTCACTTCCAGTATGAAAAAGTTCCACTAGCTACTACACACTGGGGTCCAGCGTACTCCAGGCCAATTTTATAACCTTCTCGTGTCGCATCTGGCGCGTAAATGACTGCGGCACTGACGTGGGCCTTTCCACAAAATGTGAAAAGGAATTTACATAGGGGAAGTCACTTATATTTCGCGTTGTACGAAAGTTACAGCAGGAAGAAAAAACGCTGGGGTACTGGACCCCAATGTGCACTTCTAGGGTTAACCGAAATTCGTCAAGCGGTTCAAAAAACGGAAGTCCCGAGAGACAGACGAACGAACAGACGAGATGTGCCCATAAGGCGTTCCGCTACTATCGCTTCGCTGCTAAAGAACGCCCAAAAACATTAAGTAAACTATTTTTTAATTTGTTGCTATGGATAACATTACTGATGCGCATCTTACAATTAGGGCCAAATTATTCCGCAATTATTCGCGATTAAAGTTACCGTTGGCGGCTGACAATCTTAACAAGAAAAATTGTTTTAAAAATTTGATGCTAGATGGTATTGGGATAATTTGACCGCGATTAAAATTACCGTTGCAGCGCTGGCATCGCTATCAACAGTTCGAAAATTTTATTGAACAGAAACAAATTCAATAAAGAATTATCGAACTCGTCTTATGGCTGAAGGCTAAGGAAAGAAGACATTGTCTGTTCGACCTGGCCATTCCATATGTACATTTTCTAGCCAACGACAAAACGTAAAAAGTTCAAGCACGGAATTAGACGCACACTCTATGTACCTGGATAATCCACAAGTATCGACCGATACACGATGCGTTCACTATGTTGGGGAGGAAACTTAAATTTGTGTAGTAAAAACCAAAGAAAAGTAGTAAGAAATCTATGAGAAAGTTAAAGTAAGTATTGATGAGATTAAAAAGGAGAAAGGGTATGAAATGGAATCTGTGATACCAAATCCGTGTTTGCTAGGAGAGCAACCGGCCAAAAAGTATCGAATTTCTAACACCCTGTTTCAGTTAATGGAAACAGAAACTGTAAGTGATCATATGCCCCCTGACGAAGTGGCTGCATATACTAACTTAAAATATCTGACGCCAATATTAATAATTTGACCTGATGAAATGGTGGGGTGTGCAAATGAATAATTTTCCACATTTAAATAACTTGGCAAATCGTATTTTCGCGATACTAGCGACCAGTGGTCCATCAGAAAGGGTTTTCCCATTGGCGGGGCAATTTGTGAGCTAAAGAAGAGATCTCGCAAATGTGGATGGAGTTCTGTTTTTAATAGCCATTATAAATATTAGGGTAGTATTAATTAATGTTTCATGTTATCAATTAAATATTTATTGCAAATGCTATTTTTTGTCAAATAAGATTTTAGATTATTTAAATATATTTTTCAGTTTACAAGGAATGTGTTAATGTGTAGATCGCATTTAATTTGAAATTTGTATGAAATAAATGTATGTTACTCAGATATTAAATGTATGTTTTATTATGAATTTCTGCTGCTGGTTTGAATGTCACAAGTTGAAGCGGTCAGGAAACAAAGGCGGATCGAGTGGGGCCAGCATACATACTTGTGCGGGTCGGTCCAGCGGCATTAGCGGGTACGGGTCGGGTCAATAGTCTGCGGGTACCGGTCGGGTACGGGTGGTAAATATCATACCCGAGCAAGCCTCGAACCCCTATCCTCTAGATGGTGAGATTGCCTCATTATAAATAGATGGAATGAATGGATCATATGACCGATCACAGAACATTTTTTTCTCCTATTTCCAAATTTCCCAACATTCCAGTTTATGCCTGAAGCATAGGGATCACATGATCCGTTAATCGCATCTATGTATTTACCTCCTCTGTGCTGCATCATTGTCCGTTAATTCTTAAGTGCTTCCCTTCGAAGGAAATTAGACCGCGATTCATAAAACTCACAATCCACCGCTGCGTGAATGAATACGTACGTATGAGTGCCGCAAAATCCAACCATCTTCCATGGACAACCGGACTCTGGATTCTTGCGAACCTCTGAAAGAGGAAGAGAAAGGAGAGGGAGAAAGGAGGGAGAGAGAGAGCGAAAGGGAGGGAGACAGAAAAGGATGGAGATAGAAAGGGAGGGAGGAAGAAACGGAGGGAGGAAGAAAGGAAAGCATGACATTGTCCGTGTCTCATGTTATTTAGGGATATATGGCGTTAAATATATAAGGCGACGTCATTAAAGTTTAACGCATCTTATTATTTCTTTTTATGGATGGAAATACATAAAAGGTAAATAATTGGGTAACGAAATATAAGATTAATACAAATTCTGGACTAGGTCATATAAAGGGTATTTCGTCAGAATATAATTACCGAGAACAGATTCCCTCGGTACACATCTCCAATACGGTTCAATTTGGATAATATACCTGTATGCTTCGGAGGGGACGCTCTTATCGGCCTGTGCCGAGTGAACGAGAGAGTGAGACAGTGAGGGAGAGAGGGGAGGGAGAGAGTGAGACAGCGAGGGAGGGAGGGAGAGAGAGAGAGGAAGGGAGGGAGGGAGAGAGGAAGAAGATGTTTCATTCCATTCTTCCCACCAGCTCCTCTCCGCCACCCACAGAAAATGCGGCAACAGTGTGTTTGCCTCCCTCCCCCACCCCCTCCCAACCCCACCCACCCCCAGAAATCGAAGCGCGCGCCCCCCTTCCCCCTATTCAGACCCTCCTCTCTCGCCTCGAGGGCCGAGGGTCGCCTGGGAGGTGGGGTGGGGGAAAGGGGCGGCAGGCGAGTGGGAGGGACCGAGAGAGAGGCAGTCGGACGAGGAGGCCTGCTTGCTGCCGGAGTAATGTCTCTATCTACTGGAAGAGGGGAAGGGTTTTTAGGTTCTCTCTCTCTCGCAGGGAGAGTCCGTCGGACCTTAAATCACTCTGCCCCCTTCCTCCCCACCCACTCCCTCTCTCCAACCGCCCACTCCGTTCTTCGCTCTCTCTCTCCGGGAGACGTTGGAAGAGGCGGAGGGTGAGGCGAGTGGATTAGGCTGCGGCGGGAGGGAGGAGGGTGGGGGAAGGGGGATAGGATGCGCTGACCGTAAGGCAGCTGACTCCCTTCTTCTCGTGTACGAGGGAAAAAGGAGGCCCCTCTGTCGGCAACGGCATTCCGAAGAGGCCCTTCTCTTTTCCCCGTCCTCTTTTTCTCGCATTCTATTTTCTGTTCGTGCTCCTCGGGGAGCGGTGCCGCGCACTGCTTGCCGGGAGATGGTAGAGCGCGGCAAAAGAGACAGAGCGCGGCAAAAGAGAGCGAGCCGCAATTCCCGCTCCCTTCCGGCCGAATACATACATACACACGCTTCCTCTCCATCACATCCTCCGCTTTTTCGCGACGCCCCAGTTCGCCCCGCGGGGCCCAAACTACGCCAGGCCCCTCCTTTCCCCTCTCTCTCCCTCCTTTCCCTCACTCTCTTCCATCTCTTTCTTCTCTCTTGCCGCACCCTTAGCATCTTCGCCATTTTCCATTTTTCCGCTCGCTCGCTTCGTCTCTCTCTTTCTTTCGCTCATTCTCCACTGCCGACATTAAGACCCTTTGCCGCTCTATCATTTCTCGTACATTTCGATATCCTATCCTTTATTAATTGGTCAAAATATTGTCTCCTCGCTGCTCCAGTAAACACTGACTCGCATCTTGGCAAGGGGGCGCTTTCCCGGTTCTTTTTCTTATTAATTGACGAAATATTTTCTTTGCTGGACGTGGAATACGTAGGTTTCGATTTGAGCGACGGCCCTCGAAGTAATGACCAAGAGATCCGTGAAATATAACGCAAATATTCATATTCAAATTGAAGTAATAAAACATGTAACATTTCAATGCTAACTCTTAAAACCTATTCTAGACTATATTTTCACTTTTACCTCGGAATATCTCTGTAACTTGCGATTTAAGCACTAATGCGGCTCACCAAAGCATTGGCAACTTCCAATGCGACCCTTCGCAGGATTCGCTGCTATAAATGCGGCCTTCAATCTAGAAAAGATTGCCAATTCCTTGCTGTGAGCTGAGATTCCAAAAATGAATTCCCGAACTCACATCGTGAATGCTATCCAGTTAATAATCAATATACGTATATACCTCCGATAGCTAAATAAAACGCTTAGGGAACCAGATTCGTGTTTATGCTACAAAGAAGCCGTCCTCAGTGGTGATTCGACGATTCTAAAAAAATAATCAGACGTGGAATCTGCGGACGACTGATTTGTAGCCATAATGCTAACCTAAACTTTTTCAACAGTTTTATAATTAAGCTCTCCATATCTCCGTTTTTTCTAATCCTTTTCCATCGGATGGACCAAGCCGCAGGTGCCTTTAAAGTTGCCATTGCTCAACTGGGCCTATTATTGCTTAATATTGGTTAACATTGGAAGTTCCTTAAGATATCTCACCGGTCTTGGCAGAGGAGTACGTTAGTCCCAATGCTTGTTGGGTCGCGGGTTCGAATTCTGCCCATGCGTCATGGCGTGCTCTGTGTTTTTGTTGTTGCGCTCATTGTAAAAGGCTGTAAAGAGCTGTTTATGAGCAAGTGAACATAAATAAAAATGAAATATATGAGGGATGGCAAATCGGCAACCTCTGAACCATATGCGGATCTTCAGATGGTTATGTGCGTCTCTCCTGGAATCTTTCAACAACCATACGGTGAATAGCTTAAAAGGATTGTATCGTATGCTTAAAATTTAAGCATGTCGAAAGACGCAGCGCTTTGCAAAATTGAGTTGGACGAACCTTAATTCTCCTACGAATCACACATAAACACCCACCCACACACACACGCATATATATATATATATATATATATATATATATATATATATATATATATATATATATATATATAAGGCTCTGATTGGTCATCCCTCTTCTATACTATTCCATAAGTCGATATAAAATATTTTTAACGTAAAAACTTCACTACACAAGGTGTAATTGTCATAATTTTTTAATTTTTAATAGGTAATTGTCAACATTAATATTCCAGAGATCGTATTTCAGCATGGTTTCGTGGTGGCAACCCTAATTTTGGCTTGAGAAAACAGCAATGTGAGCTGACTATTTCTACTCCAGAACGAGACGCTACAAGTCATTTATTGTCCGATTATGGAAATAAATGCCCATTCTTTAAGCATATTGGCATTTGATAGGTTTTTCATGCAGTCGGTTGGTATGTGACAAAACTTCATTTTCATCTACCCAGTGAATGTGTCATTTCAAATTCATTTAACTTCAAACTTGTTTTTGATATTTGACTTTTCCGGATTGAAGATCATAATAATTAAAATCGCTACTATTGGCTTGAGAAATTGTATACTGTCCGCCCTCTTGGCTATCATGGAAAATTTCGTTTTATTGGCAGTTTGTCATCACATCTGGCTCGACAGTGTCGTCAAATGAAATCAACTCCCATTGAACATAAAATGTGTTATCACAATTCGAAATTCGGCACAATTTCACCGCAAATCATAAAAGATTCCACTAATCGGTAGAAGAGTCGATTAGATGATTCGACAATTCTCAATTTTTAACGAAATCTCAAAATCCATTCGAAAATTATAAGTAACAATGTCTATTATTCACCGATATGAACGCATCAAATTCAGAATTGAAAACAAGAGTTTTAAAATAAAAAATGAAAAAGGAGAAACCTCCTTATAACCATAAAAATTACGAAAGAAAAATCTTTACCAGATTCAAAGAACATATTTCATATTTTAACATGGAAATTTTGAAAAATCATGCGTAGCAACCCACATCCTCCACACGCAACACACCACTTCCTTAGATAACCTTAAATTATTTAATCCATTTCCGGTAACGACATTTTAGATGCGGCCGAAAGCTTAGCCATTTTCAAAAACAAAGACGTTACACTCACTCAAGACACGGGTCCTATAGTAGACACTATTTTGCTTTCCCTTTCTTGCAACAGTCATTCCAACGGACTTCCGAATTCCCCTATTACGATAATATAACTATTTCTTCCCCTCCCTACTGGTTGTATATAAACTCTCCTCTTCACGCATTTTGCCATCTTTACGATTGGCCTACTGAGGATGGAATCATTGACTCCGAATTGCGTATTTAGGCATTCTTTTAAAAAATAAGTACACTTTTGGTTTATTTGCTTGCGTGATTCGTGCCTGTGTAAACAAGGGTCCCTGGCGTGCAGTAGTTCCCCTAAACTCGGAGTGTGTGCGAATGTGTGTGTTCGGTACCTGGCGTGGAGTAATTTCCCCTAAACCGGTGTGTTTGTGTGCTTCTTTTTTAATTTTTATGGTTATAAGGAAGTTTCTCCTTTTTCATTTTTTATTGTAATTAACCATATGGCTCCAAAATTTAATTTTTTAAAGTTTTAAAAGTATATATTTTTACTTACAAACTTATTCAGGGTGTATCATGACTTTAGGTCAAGATTTAAACATCGTATTCCATTCCTGCTAAAAAATGTTACCTATATGAACATCGGTCCGATTCTAGATGGTTTCGGAAATATAGATATTTGAAAGTAGCTTGACTTGAACACAAATTAATGGGAAATTATTTATCGAAAAAAAGATTAAACAGTTAATTTCGCTGTAATAAATGTTCAAAATTAGAAAAGATTGTACAGTTTAGTTTCACTGTAATAAATGCTCAACGGCAGCTTTCGCGTTTCCATTACAAAAACCGCAGACAAAATGAATATCCACGTACTCTTCATTGGAAAATGTAAACGGCCTACAGGAAGTGATACGGGCGCATTGGTCTAGCAGTTCCGCACGGGCTGTCCACGAATGCCTGTGCATGTGCTACACGTTCCATATTAGATCGAATGAACATTTATTCAAGTGAACACTTATTAGAGCGAAACTAAACTGTTCAATATTTCTTTCAATAAATAATTTCCCATTAATTTGTGTTAAAGTCAATCTACCTTTCAAATATCGATATTTCCAAAATCGTCTAGAATCGGACCTATATTCATACATTTTTTATCAGGAATGGCCTCAGGAATACGATATTGAAATCTTGACCTAAAGTTATGATATGCCCTGTATAAAAAACATCTAATGTTAAATTCTCAGACTTTTAATTAATCAATATCAATATTAATTATATTGCTATTATAATCATTTTATGATTCTTAACTTGGTCAGAAATGTCCATGGTTTTCCAGATCGTTTGATTTGGGGAAATTACGAAATGTATTAAAAAATAGTTTATTGATTTCTCTTTTCAGAAATTTATAACTTACTTGTCAATGAATCGCCAAAACGAAAGCAACATTGTGAACAGGAATAAAAAATTCCGGGAAATTACGAAAGTTTCTAACGGAATTCTTCCGATGACTAAAATAATATTTACTCTTTCTGCTATATGTGTTCAAACCACAAATTAGTATTTCAATCCTATTTATTTGTTTAAACGAAATTTAACAATTGCCGGTAATCACTCGTTTGGTAAATCGAGGCGGAATAATGTGGGTTGAAACCAATGGCGTAACTAGGAGCGGAAAAAAATATTATCTGTATCATCCTCCCATCTCACCCAACGAATATATATATTCAAATAAAACTCAAACCCATTGCAAAACCTACCAAGTTCCACTTCCTAATCAAATATCAGGAATAGCTGAATAGCTTAGGACTTTGACGAGGGGTGAATAATTATCAAGCAAGATAAATACATGCGCAGAACAAACGAAACATCCATTTAATTAATACCTCTTCTAAATAATCTACAGCAGTGACGCCCACCAAGGGTTTTTGTGCGGCCCGCGAAGTTCTCATGAAAAAGCTATCCGAAAAATTTAACACGGAAATTCAAACATTTCTATGAAAATGTTGATAATAAAACTTTTTATACTGAAATGTTAACCATAAAAACCTTATTTAGAATTGATTTTCACTTTTGTATGGAACCTCAGGATATATAGGCACCTTCCAATTTAAACTCTAATCCGGCCCGCCGAAGAATTGGCATCTTCCAATGCGGCCCGCCGAAGATTCGCAGCGGCCTATGTAGCCCGCCATGTAAAGAGGTTGGCCACCACCGATCTACAGTATGCCTAACGTGCTAAATGAGTTCACAACAGCTAACGGGCATCCGCGATTTACCAAGTGTCGGTTTGAAAAAATTGTCCCATGAATCTTTGAAATCCTTACATCAATGCTTCCTTGCTTTCATCTCTGCAAATTGCTCCATGACTGCAGAGAAATTAACCGTCGTCGTGCAAAACCTTGTTAAATGGAAAGCAGCACCACTCCATGTTATCTTTCCCGACTCATCGTACTACGCCAGTAGTTTTTAATTATTTTTGGCTTCGAAAAAATTCGCTTTGAAAGAATCCCTTTCCGAAACACGGGTTATCTTGGGCTATGAAGGTGGTAAGACATGCTATGTGTATTAATTTCTTCGTTGATTCTCGTATAACAACTATGTATGAAATATATCACTCTGTAAACTTTGCAACTTTACATTTGTCTACTGAAAGCTGTTTACAATTTCTGAATTTTTGCGCCTTGATTACTTCCAAGCCTGTATTTATTGCTTTTCCATATATCTTGTAATGACCTATTTGGATTACCGACATACGAGGTTTGTGGGAAAGAGGCCCAACAGAGCCTAACCTATGCAATAAAAGGTCCAATAAATCAAGCCTTTAAAATTTGAATCCGAAAAACTAGAAGTGGACATCATCATCGCACGAGACTCCGTCTAACACTAATGATTTACTAGAAAGTCATTCAAGAACAAGCAATGAAAAATACACTTGCCTCAAGTATGTCCAATAGCCACAACAAGGTTAAAGCAAACCATATGCGCATTTCGGCTACAAAGCAGTCGTCTTCAGTGGTAATTTACCGAAAATAAATTCTAGATTCATTTAGAACTAATTTTTTGTGACTACCACTGAAGACGGCTGCTTTGTATTCTAAATGCGCCTATGGATTGCTTTAACCGTGCTGTGGCCAATGGAGATACTCGAGGCAAGAGCATTTTTAATTGCTTGTTCTTGAATTGTTTTTCAGCCATAAGACGAGATCTAATGGTCTCTGTTGAATCAACTAGAAAGTCATTCAGAATTTGGGATATATAACGGAAATCGTTTTTAAAAATCTTAATTTTTCTCTAGGTCCCCCAGAGGTATTTAGACACGCCATGCTATTGTTGCGCCACCAGTTGAAACTATCTTCTTATAATGACTTTTTTAAATTTCGTACCTTTATCTTCCGCTGTGCCCATCTACGGCATTTCCATCACATCCATTCACATCCTATAAATCAATAGAAAAACAGAAAGTGACCCATTACTAAGAATTTCATTTTTCGATGAATTTTGGTTCGTTATTTATGGAAGTTTTTCGTTGATTTCCGTTGCACGTGTCTCGCTAGACCCAAAATAGTAACGCGAACTTCATGAAAGATTTAAGATTAGAATCGAAAGACCACTTTGCCATTCATTTCGATATTGGGAAATGGGATAAGGGAGACGCTCCTCGTTCGTCAAAAATTTTCGAGCCGTGCTTAACGAGCAACGACTATGGAGAAAAGCGCGAATGATGAGACAAAGACAATCCCCATAGTGATAAGCCGATTTCCTTAACGTCAATATCTTGTAATATACGAATGTCAGCACGGATTTACGAGAGAAAAGTCTTGTGACAGTCGGATCGCTTAATTTGTAAATGATATATTTAGTTACGGAGAAAGGTCGATGAAATCTGTGTAGATTTCAGGAAAGTCTTTGATGAGGCGCCTCACAAGAAATTAATCGTGAAGTTGGAAAAGTTAGGTATCGATAGAAATATTGTGAATTTATTCGAGAATTTCTCAGTAATAGAGAGCAAAAGGTAGCTTTAGATGGGATGTGCTCAAGTACAGCGAAAGTTGTCTCAGGGAGAAGTCGTCAGCTCGTAGTTGTTTCTGCTTTACATCGACGATATCAGTTCGGCAGTCCGAACTATAATCAGACTCTTTGCAGACATAACTAATATAGATAGGGAGGTAAGCGATCCTACCGACCATCAGTTCTTGTAGAACGACCTCGAAGCTATTTCCGCGTGGTGTAAAGAATGGTAACTGGAAATTCACCAGAGGAAATGCTGCGTCGTGAAATATTGGAAAATTAAAAAGTCTGGTATACGTTAAATGTTGAATCGGCGGAATAGATAATCAGTTTCGGATACCTTCAAATATATAAGAGTAACAACTCTCGTGGGACACGCACGTTCGCCGGGTGATAGCGCTGCTAGCAAAAGCTTGGCCTTTATAAGTAGGATATTCTGGAATAGCACCGAATCGTGTGGTCATGGTCGTAGGTACTCGTTCTTAAGCTACGTTTTCATGCAAGCGGTCGGTGAAGAAAGGAAGGTAACCAATTAGTGGCCTCGGTTGAAGCGGTACGAGCAGTGGGGCGGTCGGGCGGTGAAAGTTAAAATATCCTCAACTTTTCCCGCATGTGCTGCGCGCGGTAACCCAACAAATGAATAGTGAATACATTTGAGCGTAAATTAAACCTGACACGAGGCTCATTTTGAACTGAAGAGCAATCGATCCGATATAGGCGATAGAAGAGTTATAATTGAAGAAGTTAAAAAGAAGTACCCCCTCTTTCACAATGTAAAAGACAGGAGATAATCTCCTTGTCTTCGCCTAGCCTCGAAAAAAGGGCGAATCCACCACCGTTTGGCAGATGTTCGCTTTCTTCATTTTATAAGTAATCGTAAAACATATCGCCATTGCAACTGAAATAGATCCATTTTCACAAATTTATAAGACTAGTAAATACGACAAAAACGGAAGCGTTGGTTCAGAATACAATCACGGTGCCGCGCAGTCAATTGTTTGCCGCGTGCGCCAAGTAGTGTTCATGAAAACGGTCTCTGTTTTCTGTCGCCTCGTTTGCACCTCTCGCGCCGCCTATACCGCTTGCATGAAAACGTAGCGGAAGACCTTGTGAGCACGTGTCCTCCGTCCGTCCATCCATCCGCATGTGTAATCTCGGAAACTACAGGACGGATTTTTATTCAATTTAGTATTAATGTTACTTATCAAAATTTATCGCCAAATAATGACTTTGAACAACATCCGTCAAGTAGAACTTCTACTTTATATAAGTACTTAAATAAATTCATATGTACTCGTATTACGTTAAAAGGCATCCGTCAACCAACAATTATTTACCATATTTTTCTCTCCCTAGCTATTATATTATCTGTAAGGTATCGATTGAAAAATTTATTCAGATAGAACAGTTTTCCAAACATTTTTCGTCGCGTACCCTTATGAGCCTTATCAATCAAATGAAGCATCCCCTTAAAAATTGCTACAATTTATATGCGTTGAATTAATGTTATTTTTCACAATTAATACTCGTCCTCTTACTGGGATAGGGGAAAAATGTCGAGAACAACCCCTGCCCTACATAATAATAACACAATTAGACAAAAGGTTTCTAAGTGTTACACAATTCCAATTTTCATGATAATTTTCAGTAGGACTTTTTCCAGCTTCATTTTTTGTGTAACTATTCTGTAGTTAAGTCAGTTTTGTGACAAGATTTTTAGCGTTTTGGCGTATTTCACTACTCCATTTATTGAAGGAATGTGAAGTTGTATTGCTATATGTTCTTAACTTGAGGTTTCTGATGTACATCGTTAAAAGTAATAATTTATGTTTTAAGCCATGTGATTAAGAATAATACTGTCATACCAAGGTTTGGTTTCTGTTGTAGTATTTTCTTTACTATTATCTTCTTACTGCTATAAGAAATACATTACTGAGAATTTCTGTGAACTTGACTATTTCCTGAAAGTATAAATAATAAAGAATAAATAGTAATTTGTAGTTTCAAACGTCTGTGAGCCGAAAAAGGTTCAAGAGTGCTAAAGGTTTATTATAAGTGATTTTATGAGCAAGTGGGACTTTTAACCACAATATCAAACTGAATTTTAATAATAAAAAATTAAACCATCCGCCATTACGTAAATACTTTGAAGTACCCCCTCGTATCTATCAAAGTACCCTCAAGGGTACTCCAGTTTGGGAAGCTCAGGGATAGAAGACAAATATCTATGATTTATAGTTACGAGGATGAAAATTCGAGAAAATCCCAAGCATAACATCGCACTTTTGTTTACATCAATCGCAAAGACGGTTCTATTGGCAAACAACAACTAAAAATCCATATTTTTATCTCCCTAGTTCTTATAGAACTGTAAGGTATAGATTAAAACAAATTTTCGAATAGAGGACATTTGTCACAAAACAGTTCGCGAGATCACATAATTACGACTTATAGTTTTAGAGATACCTATCAATTCAAGAACCACTCGATACCGGTTATTCATACCTTATATACCTATTTATTTATATACAAACGATCTGCTTATGGCACGTTGTAGATTTATTAACAACATACGTATATTAATACAAGAAGAAGAAATAAATAATAAAACCAGATGATAATACGCTTTGCGTAAATGTAGAAAATACCTTCAAGACACGAGCGTTGCAGGTTTTAATCGAGCACGCGTGCATCACAATTTGATTATAAGCTTACGACGGAGCTTATATCGCCTTTTTATACGTCAGGCACGGATATCTCTAGTAAGCGCGTAATGACCGAGATGCACTGAGACTTGACACGATTACAAATAAAGTCGTCAACTATAAAAAGACAATTTCTGCCAGCACACGCACGTTTCTCACCAAAGCCAGGATTGGAACACACGACCGAGTTATAAAATAACTCGTGGAGAAGGGCCGATCTTCAAATAGAATGCGATTAATTTTGTTAAGCAAAGCTCATAACGCCTCTTCGTTCGGTCGCAGTCAAATGATAAATCCGAAGGATTAAGACTCGATAACCCGTTTCTCGAAACATATTATTGTTTCGACCGTTTCGTATTACGTTCGCCGAAAAAAATAATTCGCCTTGGCTAATAATTGGTTATTATTAACGCCTATTCCTCGACTCGAATCCATATCTGATGATGCAGGCATTCGTGACTCCCACGCGTGAGGCGAACTATACTTCACGTGACATATTTATTTAACGCTTTAAATTTTTTCCGGGTCGCTTGCTTCGCAAGGGTGTGTTCGCGTCCCTTTCGAAGTGAAGATGTCGGGAAGGTTGGCAACGCCGGAACCCAATGACTCTATCCGTCATGAGAGGGCGCTGTATTTCTGTCCGGGATGGTGAAGGGGTGGGAGAGAGAGAGGAGGGAGTGAGGGGGGAGAGGATGCTTAAGGAGGGGAGAAGGAAGGTCGAGGGAAGAGAGGATAGAAAGGCCATCGAGGAAATGAGAGTCGGGGATACAGTGAATGGTGGGTTGGGAGGGAATGCGGGGGGAGAGGAGGGTGGGGGAGTAGGGAGAAGAGGGTGGGAGAGGAGGGAAAGGAGAGTGGGGGAGGAGGGAAAGGAGAGTGGGGGAGGAGGGAGAGGAGAGTGGGGGAGGAGGGAGAGGAGAGTGGGGGAGGAGGGAGAGGAGAGTGGGGGAGGAGGGAGAGGAGAGTGGGGGAGGAGGGAGGGTGAATAGGGAGAGGAGGGTGGTGGGGGAGGGAGAGGAAGGTGGTGGGGGAGGGAGAGGAGGGTGGTGGGGGAGGGAGAGGAGGGTGGTGGGGGAGGGAAAGGAGGGTGGTGGGGGAGGGAGAGGAGGGTGGGGGAGGAGTTAGAGGAGGGTGGGGGAGGAGGGTGGGAAAAGAGGAAGAGGGCGGTGGGGGAGGGAGAGGAGGGCGGTGGGGGAGGGAGAGGAGGGTAGGAGAGGAGGAAAAGGAGGGTGGGGAAGGAGGGAGAGGAGGGTAGGAGAGGAGGAAAAGGAGGGTGGGGAAGGAGAGAGAGGAGGGTGGAGGTGGAGGGAGAGGAGGGTGGAGAGGAGGGTGGAGGAGGAGGGAGAGGAGGGTGGAGGAGGAGGGAGAGGAGGGTGGAGGAGTCAGAGGAGGGTGGGGGAGGAGGGAGAGGAGAGTGGGGGAGGAGGGAGAGGAGAGTGGGGGAGGAGGGAGAGGAGAGTGGGGGAGGAGGGAGAGGAGAGTGGGGGAGGAGGGAGAGGAGAGTGGGGGAGGAGGGAGAGGAGAGTGGGGGAGGAGGAAGAGCAGAGTAGGGGAGGAGGGAGATGGTGGAGGAGTGGGGTGGGCGAGATGTAGAGGGAGAGAGACCTCAACTCTACCTTCATTCCAAGGCACAAACATAAGCTGACGCCCACTCTCTCTCTCTCTCTCTCCGTCTCCCTCCCATCTCCTTCCTTTACCGTCCATCTCCTCCCTCTCCCCTTCATCCCTCACGACTCGCCCAAGACAGCGAGAGAGGAGCGATCGGGCACGTATGTATGTATTCCCAACTGAACCACTCTATTCGCCCTCTCCTCCTCCTAATTCTCCTTCCACCCACTAGATCATTTACCCCCCTCCCACTCTCTCCACCGACGCCTCTGTAATCCGTCGCGTTATGCGTCGTCATGCGGAGGAAAGCCCACATTTCGCAGCAGGGCCCTTGTGGTGCTTTCGGCGTAATTCGATCCAAGGATGGATGCTATGGGGGCACATTCGCCCGAAGACCACTTAGTATATACCGAAAGGATATCTCCCGGGGAAACGGCAGCTCGCACCACGCGTTCTTACACGCACGCATACGTATACAGGCGACCCTCGCTTTGTGCTGTTTCGCTGTACTAACTCGGTCGCGCAGCGCCACTTCCGCGGCGTCGGACCCGCTCTGTGCGGTTGTATCCTTAGGTCATTCGGGACCGCCCCGAGCGGGAGTCTAGGGCATTAAAACGAATGCGGTCGACGATTACAGGAGGCAAAATCAAACGACGGGCGGACGGCGTAAGCTGGCCATTTGAACCCTGGCGCACTTTGTGTGAGAATGAGGCGAACTTACGACTGTCGTTTTTCGAATAACACCGGTTGCCTACGCTAGCCCTCATTCAGTACCAGGATTTGGGCTTCTTTTTAGGGCTTTTCGTCAATGCTGAAAAACACTATTATCTTCGTGATGTCCGTACGCATATATCAGGAAAGAATTGGCTGAACCGATTTCAACAAAATTTGGTACATAGATTTTTCATATAAATACATGACGAAAATGACACATTTAGACCGAATCGACTAAGCAGGGGTGCCAAAATTGCAAAATTAAAAATTTCGGTAATTATAAATTTGGAAGGAATTGGCTTAACTCATTTCAACGAAATTTCGTATAAAGGAGGTGTGAAACATACAAAAACAAAATCAAGATATTTAGCATAGATATCGAAACCAGGGCTACTACTATACAAGTGATAATTAAATTTCTTTTTTACAAGTATTTGTGTTGAATTCTCGGCATCAATTTTAACCAAATTAATTATTTACAATGTACACATACATGCAAAACCATATTAGCATATTTAGACCGAATCAGCCAAACAGGGATGCCACAATTGCAAATCAAACTCCTTCAGTAATTAAGGATTTGGAAGGAAGTGACCGAACGGATTTCAAAAAAAATTTGTATATTAGATTTGTACAACATACCACAATAAAATCAAGATGTATAAATCGGAGATAGCGAGCAGGGCTACCACAATAAAAAGTAAAACAATGGATTTTAACCAAATATGTTATACATAATCTTCATATAAATAAATAAGCAAAACAGCATATTCCAACCGTGTCAACTAGACAGGGCTACCACAATATCAAGATTAGAATTTTTCTGTAACTACAAACTTTGAAGGTAGCAGCTGAACCGATTTAAAAGAAATTTCGTTTTTAAGGCGAGTATAGAATAGCAAAACGAAATGAACATGGTTAAAACGGATCTACAAAGCAGGGTTGGCACAATATAAGGAAAAATAATTTTCTGATTTCAAAGCAAATATATTAATGGCGTGACCTCACTTGTCCTAATCCATATGCCCTATTTCCCACTTACCCTAATCTTGGGTCCCCTAATAGCACTTGCCCAATTCCCATTTACCCTGATTCATATGCCCTAATCTCCTATGCCCTAATGGTCACTTGCTCTAATGGCCACTTGCCCTAATCTCCCATGCCTCAATGGTAGGCGTTTACTGCCCAGTTGCCCTAACGTTCATTTGCCCTAACCGTAGGTACATACATACATACCTGCAATCCCTTTTGCTCTAATGACCCTTTGCCCTAATCGCGCATACTCGAAAAATCTATGCCCGAAATATCTTTCTTCGTAATGAGTTAATGACCATTTAGCTAACTGTAAAAGCCCCATTAAACAGATGTCCGAATAAACAAATGCCTTAATAAGGGAAAATTTTGCATATAAAAAGGAAACTGAAAAATATGTGCTCATTCCTGTATGCGAATACGAAGGAGGTCCAACAGAGATTGCCGAGTGTAATATTTAGTTCTATGCATTTTTTCCTGAAGTCTTATGTGACATATTCGGAAGTGAGTCTTAATCTGGAGACTGTAAGAACCTGTTATCTTCTTCGACGTTATTGTGTTACTTTATCATCTAAGTACCCAAATCAAAATATAATTACCTGTTTCAAGTTAAGTGTAAACAATTCATAATGTAAGTTAACCCTTTAACTACTATGCTCGTCTAAAGACGTAAGGTGTGAGCAGGGTTGCCAACCGCCCATCTTTTGGATGGACAATCCATCTTTCACAGGATTTGTCCATTGTCCATCCCTAACCTCTGGATGGACGCATTTTTCCATCTTTCCGTAAATTTTACCATTTACTAGTAATTTTTTTGTATATATAATAATATAAATAATAATAAATATACTTTGGTAATACTAAAGCTGAACACAACTAAGTTTGCAGGCAAAGAGCTAGTGATCGTGAGTTCATTTGCCAGCTCATGCAATGACTTTAAAAATGTTTATTTCTCACGATTTCAGTACAGCTGACTTGTCAGTGTGATGAAAAAATATTTCGGAAATGTCCCCAGCTGTGGAAATTTATTTATTATTTGTAAACCATGTTTTAGAATTTTTCAAAAAAGCTATTCTATAGAACTAGAATATAATCCAACCACTGTTAGCGGTGTTTTCCCGAATATATTGGAGTTAATAAAAAAACTATTATAAAATCACTTGGATGTGTTCTATGGATATGCTATTCGGACCATAAATCACGTGAAATGATGGTATTATGCCTAAAATAAATCTCATTTCAAAATTATTCCCAAGATTACAGCTTATGCCTGTCTGCATAGGATCTTTAGATCGCTTTATTCCATCAATTTCTTGCTTGGCAATCTCACTATTTGAGAGGGAGGAGTTTTCTTCGGTGTATCTCATCGAAGACATTCGTTGGGGCAGTTTGATACTAGCTTGGCTAGTTCCGTCCCAACCAAGAAAACATCCACGTTAAGAAATGAGAAAATTGATCTGCTATGATAGTTCAGTGGTAGAATATCCGCCTAGCAAGTGGGAGACCTGGGTTCGATTCCTGGTCATAGCAGACTTTTTTCTTGTTTGAAAATTATTCCCAACTTTATAGCTTATGCCTGTCTGCATAGGATCTTTAGATCACTTTATTCCATCAAGGCCACCATCATGTTAATATATGGTCGATGATTACACATTTAAAGAAACAGCAAGGTAACTTTAAGAGTATACTAGGGTTAGTAAATGTTAGAAATTTTCCACCTCATAAAAATTGTAAATACGAGAGCATTAATAAAAAATTAATGAAATTAACTGCAGATCGACAAAACAGGGATATCGATTTACATGCATTTGTGCAAGCAGTTGGATACTTCCTTCCGCTAAATGATTAATATAATTTAAACAGTCTGAGTTTAAAAAATAAATGGATTAACTACTTAAAATTTGTTTATATTTCTTTATTTGATGTTAAAACATTTATAAATTTAGAAAAATAAATGGTTTAGTAACCTAAAATTTGTATTTTTTTATTCCTTTATTTTTATTTTTTATTACCAAATCTGAGAAAAACTAGAATTTTAAAGTAGAATGTGAGTATGACATAAGAAGAATCACAATAATTATAGCCTAAATATAATGTTTTTTTACTCTTCACTCAAGATTAAGACAAATGCGAATAGGGCATGCCATTAGGGCATAGTTTGTAAAAGTAAATATATATTAAGTTATAAAATATATGTATATTAAAATTATAGTATAAATATAATATTTTTTACTCCTGTCACTTAAGTAAAAGGGCAACAATTCCATTATGGCAATTGCCATTAGGGCAAGTGCCATTACAGCAAATGAGAATAGGGCAAGTGCCATTAGGGCACCCAAGATAAGGGCAAATGGGAAATAGGGCAAATGGCAAATAGGGCATATGCAATTAGGGCATATGGATTAGGGCAAGTGAGACCTAACTGTTTCAATAAATACGATAATGTTTCATTTTTTGACCAGGTACAAAATGGAATTAATCCACATTTATAAGTAATATGTAAATTGTTAATGACAACTGAATGAGAATTTTAAAAATAATGATATGCAGAAAAAGTTAACAAAGAGCAAGGGAGGGGGGAACGGGAGAAGGATGTAATAAGGAAAAGGAGAAGTGTGTAGAGCAGGGGTTCTCAACCAGTGGGGAATTCCCCCCCTGGGGGGAATTTTAGGGGGGAATTGAGACCACTATTCAGCTAAATGTGATGTTCTGTAGATTATGTAAAATCTGTAAACTTGTAGTTTGTTTTAATTTATTCTGCGACGTTCAATAAAGTTTATTGAATGCCACAGATTAAAATCGATTCTTAAACATACGCGTTATTTTCATTTGCGGAATTAAATTATTATTTAAAGACCAGGAAGTGCACCAAAAATTCTGTTATATATTAACTAAGAAATTTTTCTCTCACGAGAAATATCATCGTCACTCGCGAAGCGTCAACACCAGCGCCGTCTGTCTCAACGTTAAATTTTCTAAACATGACGACGTCACACGTTAGTTCCCGCCTCAGCGAAAACGCGAACGAACTGACCACTGACACAAGTGAAAAATATATTTACAATTTTATAGTTTAAGGGCATTATTTAAATAAAGTTAATTTTTTTAAAGTCATGCCTCAACTATAGCCAGCGCTAATACATATGTTGTAATATTTTTCCTAATTATTGTGGGACCCCCCTTATTATACGAATTACCCGCCTCCCGCTGGGGCAGTGATATCACATAATACGAGAGGATTAAACAGTAAGTAAGGAAATTAACCACTCTGAAATACGTGAAAAAGTAAAATAGCAATTATTAATTTATTTCCATTGTATAAATAAAGTTAATTTTTTTAGTCCTGCCTCAACTATAGGTAGCGCTGATATAAGGCCGTAAAATTTTCCCTATTTGAGTCGCACCCACCTGGGTCACCACACTATAAGAAACAAATAAAGATTTCACTTGGCGATTACAGTGCTATCGCAGACCTGGCAGATTGGCGGTAAATAAACAATACCATAGTATCCGTAGAATTCATTACTGAGAGAGACTTTCTCCGATTTGGTTCACGGATGGTTTGATCCAATTCTCTTTTGAGTTTCAAAGAGTATACAGTAAGTTCACTGTGCTGTTTGTTTCTTTCGTCCTTGATGATCCTGTCTTCGATTACTATATCTTTCCACGTTTTTTCATGGTGTTTCATTTATATTGTCTTTTTTAGTTACTTTATTATTTAATTTTTCAATTCATACATTTTTGTGTGGTTTGTGTCTTTGTGGTATATTACCGTATTAGCCCGAATATAGTGCGACTCCACGTACATATGTGAAAGACAACTTCGGCGAGACAACACGTATGTGAAGTTGCTACAATTTAGCCTTGATCTATTTTTTATTTTCTCAAGACACTTTTCCAGTATATTTGTACAATGTAGCGTCGTGACATGAACGCCCAATTATTTTACAATGTAGCAATTATAGATAGACGCGCTGAAAAGCGTGTGCAGATGCGCGATACACACTAATGTTTTTAAAGTTACAAGTACTCGAATATAGAGCGAATGTTACTTTCAAAGGTACAAATTAGGGAAAAAATATCGCACCATATTCGGGCTAATACGGTATTTTTCTCTTGGAGTTCTCAACACTTTTATCTGCTGTCTTAAGTTGTTCGATTTCGTTGGTTTGTGCACATGGTTCATTTTGTGCATTTATTTCTGAATAGCCTAAATTTATAATTTATATTATACCAAAAACCCAAGAAACGCCGGGAACATCTGCTAGTATCAAATATGTCAGAAAGAATAACAATGCAACACAAAGGAAATTCAAATTTATAAAAATTATATGTTCGTTTTTATAAAATTTATTATTTAAAAACTAGTTTTTAATATTAACTTGTTATTTTTAAAATATTCCATTTATATCGTTTTCTTTGATTTATTATCGTTTTTTATTCACAGAATTTGGAGCCCATCATGAGTGTCAAAAAAAGGATGTACGATGCTTCATATATTCAATATGGATTCATATCCGTCATCATCAATGGAGAAGAAAGACCGCAATGTGTTATTTGTACCAAAGTTTTGTCATATGATTCTATGAAACCAACAAAGTCGAAGCAACATTTGCAGAATGTTCATCCTCAACACAAGGACAAGGACTAAAGCTTTTTTGAACGCCCTGGGAATGCCGTCAAAAAGATGAAGCTGGATTCAACGGGAGTGTTGCAAGAAAAAACCAAAAGCTTATTGAAGCTTCTTATGTTGTAGCACTGGAGATAGCAAAGCAGAAAAAACCACATACAATTGGGGAAACCTTGATCAAACCTTGTGCTCTCAAAATGGTGGAAATTGTGTTGGGAAATGGATTAGAGAAGAAACTTGCAGCAGTTTCACTATCAAACAGTACTGTTCTAAGAAGGATCAGTGACATGGCCAGTGACATCAAGGATCAGGTTATACAGGAGATCAAGTCTGCGGCATTTGGTTTATTTTCAATTCAACTTGATGAATCGACTGATGTGGCATCGTGTTCTCAGTTGCTGGTGTTTGTGAGATATGCTCACTCGGGTTCATTTAAAGAATAGTTTCTCTTTTGTTCTCCTCTTGAAACAACTACCAAGGCCTCAGATATTTTGGAAAAGGTTTCATCTTTCTTTGAATCAGAAAATCTTTTGTGGGATAATGTCTGTGGGTGCTGTACAGATGGAGCACCAGTTATGTTAGGGACAAAATCCGGATTTCAAGTTTGTGTAAAAAAGCGAGCTCCGAAAGTGAAAGGCATTCATTGTATGATCCATCGTCAGGCACTAGCCTCAAAAACACTTCCAGCTCCATTAGGGAAGGTTTTGGATCAAGTAATTCAAATTGTAAATTTTGTGAAAGGGAGAGCTCTCAACTCACGACTTATCAAGCAGTTATGTATTGACATGGATGCAGTCCATCAATCGCTTCTTTTCCACACAAATGTTCGATGGCTTTCAAGAGGAAATGTAACTGAGCGAGTATTTGAGCTTACAATTAGAGATGAGCTCAAATTATTTTTTGAAGTTCAGCGTAAGATGGATTTTTTTTTCTGGCTGCATGATGAGGAATGGATGATGCGCCTTGCCTATTTAGCTGACATTTTTGAGCAGCTGAATAAACTGAATCTTCAGATGCAAGGAAGGGATACAAACATCATAAAATTCATGGATTTCTTAAAAGCTTTCATGAGCAAGCTGAAAAATTGGAAGAGAAAGGTCAGTATCAAAAATGTTTCAATGTTTGAGAAACTCTCATCAATTCTTGTTGCTAATGGTGAAGAACAAGTGCTTCCAGAATTCGCAAAATGAAATTTGTCAGCATTTGACAGCATTGGAAAATGAATTCAGCCACTATTTTCCTGAACTCAGTGATGAGGAGTTGGATTTAGTACGCAATCCGTTTAAATTGTCGGTTGAAAAAATTACTGATGATTGTCAAGATGAATTACTGGAGCTGAAAACTGATTCGGGAGCAAAAGATATTTTTGATGAGAAGTCAATCACAGAATTTTGGCCCTTGATGTGCGATTCCTACCCAAAAGTGGCAGAAAGAGCTATTCATACATTACTTCCATTTGTGTCGACATATCTCTGTGCGTCAGGCTTTTCAACTCTGTTGCAAATAAAAACGAAGCAACGAAGTAGATTGGAGGCTGAAGATGACCTGCGTTGTGCCCTTTCAAGCACTCCTCCGCGTATCCAAGAACTGGCAAAGGAAAAACATAACAGGTTTCTCATTGATTGTAATCTTCATCGAATAAAATAAATTGTATTTCTCTGGAATTTTATTGAACTTTTTGTTTATTGAAGTATGCTTCAGTAACTTTAGTCTGTAAAATAATTAGTTCTGAATATAAAAACCCTAAATTTATTCAAGTTTTAAAATCTATCAACATTTCTACTGCTATTAAATTTGTAATACTCTACCGTAAAAATATCAAAATAAATGTATATGTACTAATACAGACAAAATAAAATATTTTCAATATTATATGCATATTATTTGAAATGCATCTTATGAGTTAGACTATCTTGGGAAGGGGGGAATGATAGTCTGAACTATGGTGAAAGGGGGGAATTGAGCAAAAAAGGTTGAGAACCACTGGTGTAGAGGGAGGAAGGGGGGAGCGTGTAAGAAATTATAATGAAACGTAATATTCATATAAATCAACTACGAATTTAAAAACAATTAAGAGTAGAAAAAAAAGGAAAAAAGATGGTGAGGGGGAGACAGGTGGGGGGGAGAAAGATAGTACGTATGATCGAATATAGGCAATATTGATATATATCAACAAGGAATTTAACAACAATTAAGAGGAAAAGAAGGAAATAAAAGTGGTGTAGGGGATAGAGAGGAAAGGAGGGGGAATGTAATGAAGGATGTTATTTTCGTAGAAACAATTGCAAATTAACAAGATTAGGAAATCTATATTTTGCTTTCCATAACCCTTATTTGAAAAATGTTAGAGGAACAGGCATTATAAATTCTGTCTAGATCTTGTATTTAAATATCAACAAATAAATTTTTTTAACATTTCCCGAATAAAATTTCGAGCCCTTCCATTTGTTCACTTACAAATCGAGAATTGCAAATACCATTTTTTTTTTAAATTAACTTCTTACTTTCTCCAGACGGAGCATAGAGAATGTATTCTTTCATGAAAAAATCTACTTCGAGATTTCAACGAAAATACACGTTTTTTGCACATGAACAACGTTTGCTTAAAATAGTTTTTAGTTTTGACTGAATTTCATAACTTAAAGATTAATTATGCTTTAAATTTTAAATCAACAATTAACTGACAAGAAAAATTTATCACCAACAATTTATTGCCAAAGCAAATTCATCGCCAAGGAATGCTTTTAAATTGTTTACAGTTTTGGCTGAATTTCATAACTTAAAGGTTAATTATGCTTTAAATTTACAATTTGTTCAAAAAACCAAATAAATTACATAATGGAATATAATGAAGAAATAAATAATGATTTAAGAATTTATCAAAAATTATATTTCCTTAAGAATGTTATAAAACTTTTTTCTACACACATACAGAGAACACATTTCATTATACTCCATTATATAATTTATTTCGTTTTTTTGAACAAATTGTAAATTTAAATCGTAATTACTAAAACCGATATATTTGAATTATTTGCCCTTATATTCTTCTGTCGGCGTCGAGTCCGCACACGCATTTTTAATACAGCCTTTGTTAACAACATGATCCATACAAGGCGATAAATTTCCCATGGCGATGCATTTTCCGTGGCGGTGAATTTTCCTTGTCGATGAATTGCTGGCGGTGAAATTTCCGTGGCGATAAATTGCTGGTGGTGAATTTTCCGCCGCGTTGAATTGCTGGCGATGAGTTGATGGCGATGAATTGCTGGCGATGAGTTGATGGCGATGAAATGCTGGCGATGAATTTTCCTAGACCCTTCGAAGGTATTTGCCGAACCGATATCAATAAGAAATTTCGTTTGTAGGGCGAGTATAGGCGAGTATAGGATGGCAATTGGAATGAATATGTTTTGAACGAATCTAAAAAGCAGGGCTACCACAATATAAGGAAAAATTATTTTGTTTTCAAAACAAATACATTAGTATACGATTATGCTACGGCGAATTTGACGAAAAGCACTTCCGTACAACGGGAAACCCGTGTGCATCCCCACTTGTTTAATTTTAAGTGTTTTAATGCATGAAATGATTACCTATTTCGATAAACAGACGGTCCTCAACTAACGAACGGGTTACGTTCCTAGACTTCTTCGTAAGTCGTTCGTTCGGTACTGGAAATAAATATCTCCATAAGGATTTAGGTTCATAACCCCTCTCCGAAAGCCTATTCATTCTATAATTTACTTGAAATTGGTACATAGCCAGTGAGAAATTAAACATTAATAACTTATAATATAATAATAACAGTAAAATGATACAAAATAATTAAGAAAAATTACTTCGTTTACTACCTCGAATGTTGTCACTTCTTGCTTACGGGAGGTGACTTGCTTGGTGTCGGATGTTCCGTTAGATCAGGGGTAGGCAAACTGCGGCCCGCGGGCCACATGCGGCTCGCGAGAGCATTTTATGTGGCCCGCGATGCCATTATGAAAGCGAACCGTAATATAAAATCATCGTCCTGCAAACTTGTAAGTATAATTTTAAATTTTCCTTTTTTTCTTATTGGCGTGTGAGTGCTCTCTGGGTTAATTTACGGTTCAGGAGTTTTAAATTTTAATTCCATAAAATAGAGATAATTTCATATTTGTAGTTTAAATTAATGCCGGAATACCTTCTCCAGTGATGTTATGGGGATAACATATTATTTATTATTGATTTTCACTAACAGGATCCCTCGCATTACCTCACATTACTTACGATGTGAACCCTAACATGGCCCGCCATTGCATTTTCATCTGTTTATGCGGCCCGCCTAAGAAGCTGCAACTGTTAATGCGGCCCGCCACGTAAAAAGTTTGCCCACCCCTGCGTTAGATGATGGAGGAGGGACTGCTGCTGGACCGTCAACCATGCGTTCGTCATGTTCAGTGACAGGAACAGAAGCAGAGGGTGTGGGTGAATTTTCTTCTAGTTTAGAAAGAGCATATGGTCCGAGGTCTGGAGAGGTAGATGGGCCTGCTTGTGGTTCACTCGATGGTTCTTTAGCCGCAGTCTTCTTGAAGAACATATAAAGAGAATTCTGGACAGTGGCATTCTTTTTCTCGAGATAGACTTCATCGTAGAAGGCCACTATATTTGCCATGGCCCAGGAGACAGAGGAAAATCTCGAGGGGTTACAACCTGTCCTTCAAAAAGTGCAAAAGCCTTATCAATTAATCGGAAGGCCTCTGCTAATATGAATGTTAAAAACACCTGCTGGGCCAGTTCTTCAACATCTTTTTGGCCTTCTACATCGGCAGCCTTCTGCTGATCAACCTTCATGACGCCTAACACCTCATTAGTCAACTCCTTAGAACAAAGTCATGAACGAATCACGGATGTAGCTTTTTCCATGAGTTGTTTAATGTTGCGGCCTTTACATCATACAAGCCTTACCAATGTTGAGGACGGACGTGTAAATATTGAAGCCCTTCCAAAAGCCATTTAGGTTGGTGGGCCGCTCACCTTCTGCAGTTATCACTGCCCGTAACAAGGTCTTATGAGCTGCGTTCCCTCTAATTGCAAGCTGCGCGCCCGCGCACGTTTATTTTCCCTCCGCTCACAGCCATTTTTTTTGCCGCACACAATTTTATTCAGAAAAGATCACATGAAAAATCGCAGAGAACATTACACAAGGAGTTCCTTTTCAAAAAAGAAAATAATTTATAGATCCCGTGACATCAGTCATAGACAGAAATTTCTTCTTCCACTTCGAGGGGAGTCCGTGGAACCAATGACTTTTGGGTTCACAATTTTTTCACGCACCGGATTACCACTTAAGCTCACCAAGTTTGGCCGACCGCACAGGGCTTGAAAAAAATAGAGGGAACACTGCTTATGGGTGATTTGATCTGATGACTCCCTGATCCATGGGCTTAGTGAGGAAGTGGTGTTCGAGGAAAAAAACAATTTCAACATCAGGGTGAAAGTCATCAGGAAAAATAGGGTGATCAGGTTCATTGTTCAATAAAAGCAAAATTGCAAAGGGGATGACCTTTTGTTGCGCAATACAGCTTTACTTGGAGTACAAAATTATTCAAGAACCACTCTTCAAATATCTTCAAGTTCACCCGAGCCTTTGCACTTGACATCCAAATCTCAGACAGCGAACCTTTAGCTCAGACACCAACCAAATTTCGGTTACGGTTTCAACGGAAAAACCCGAGTAAAACAGTATTTTGGTTTTAATGAAATTTCAATAGTAACGGCCGTATGTTTGCTCCATTGCCGTTTATATAAATGACACATTTTGTCGTAGTGACATAGGGAGTGTCGAGTAATCGTAAGACGTTTTAGTGCGAGAAGGAATATATTGCCAAGCGTTACATAGGATACAAAAGGAGATCAGTAATACCCAAACGTTACATAGAGTACAACAGGTGATCAGTAATACCCAACATGCTTACTCGGCTAAATCCTGCAAGGGGGAGGTGGCGCGGGGCGCCTTGGTGGCCCTGGTCTCGTAGGAGCTGCTAGCCAGTCAGTTCCGACGCAAACGTAGCCCGCGAAGGCGGACTAGCCGGTCGAGGTTTGACAGAAACGTAGCTGGACCAACGAACGAGGGACCGCGGAGGGGCGGGCGATCCTAGTCCCGTAAGGAAGGGCTAGCCGGTCAAGGTTGACGCTAACACAGCCGATCCTACTGACAGAGGAGTCGCGAGGAGACACCGCGGAGGGGCGGGCGATCCTAGTCCCGTAGGAAGGGCTAGCCGGTCAAGGTTGACGCTAACACAGCCGATCCTACTGACAGAGGAGTCGCGAGGAAACACCGCGGAGGGGCGGGCGATCCTAGTCCCGTAGGAAGGGCTAGCCGGTCAAGGTTGACGCTAACACAGCCGATCCTACTGACAGAGGAGTCGCGAGGAAACACCGCGGAGGGGCGGGCGATCCTAGTCCCGTAGGAAGGGCTAGCCGGTCAAGGTTGACGCTAACACAGCCGATCCTACTGACAGAGGAGTCGCGAGGAGACACCGCGGAGGGGCGGGCGATCCTAGTCCCGTAGGAAGGGCTAGCCGGTCAAGGTTGACGCTAACACAGCCGATCCTACTGACAGAGGAGTCGCGAGGAAACACCGCGGAGGGGCGGGCGATCCTAGTCCCGTAGGAAGGGCTAGCCGGTCAAGGTTGACGCTAACACAGCCGATCCTACTGACAGAGGAGTCGCGAGGAAACACCGCGGAGGGGCGGGCGATCCTAGTCCCGTAGGAAGGGCTAGCCGGTCAAGGTTGACGCTAACACAGCCGATCCTACTGACAGAGGAGTCGCGAGGAAACACCGCGGAGGGGCGGGCGATCCTAGTCCCGTAGGAAGGGCTAGCCGGTCAAGGTTGACGCTAACACAGCCGATCCTACTGACAGAGGAGTCGCGAGGAGACACCGCGGAGGGGCGGGCGATCCTAGTCCCGTAGGAAGGGCTAGCCGGTCAAGGTTGACGCTAACACAGCCGATCCTACTGACAGAGGAGTCGCGAGGAGACACCGCGGAGGGGCGGGCGATCCTAGTCCCGTAGGAAGGGCTAGCCGGTCAAGGTTGACGCTAACACAGCCGATCCTACTGACAGAGGAGTCGCGAGGAAACACCGCGGAGGGGCGGGCGATCCTAGTCCCGTAGGAAGGGCTAGCCGGTCAAGGTTGACGCTAACACAGCCGATCCTACTGACAGAGGAGTCGCGAGGAAACACCGCGGAGGGGCGGGCGATCCTAGTCCCGTAGGAAGGGCTAGCCGGTCAAGGTTGACGCTAACACAGCCGATCCTACTGACAGAGGAGTCGCGAGGAGACACCGCGGAGGGGCGGGCGATCCTAGTCCCG
Source organism: Tanypteryx hageni (assembly GCA_028673005.1). Classification (NCBI taxonomy): domain Eukaryota; kingdom Metazoa; phylum Arthropoda; class Insecta; order Odonata; family Petaluridae; genus Tanypteryx; species Tanypteryx hageni. The sequence goes on from CM054112.1 coordinate 271,393,588, forward strand.
TAGGAAGGGCTAGCCGGTCAAGGTTGACGCTAACACAGCCGATCCTACTGACAGAGGAGTCGCGAGGAAACACCGCGGAGGGGCGGGCGATCCTAGTCCCGTAGGAAGGGCTAGCCGGTCAAGGTTGACGCTAACACAGCCGATCCTACTGACAGAGGAGTCGCGAGGAAACACCGCGGAGGGGCGGGCGATCCTAGTCCCGTAGGAAGGGCTAGCCGGTCAAGGTTGACGCTAACACAGCCGATCCTACTGACAGAGGAGTCGCGAGGAAACACCGCGGAGGGGCGGGCGATCCTAGTCCCGTAGGAAGGGCTAGCCGGTCAAGGTTGACGCTAACACAGCCGATCCTACTGACAGAGGAGTCGCGAGGAAACACCGCGGAGGGGCGGGCGATCCTAGTCCCGTAGGAAGGGCTAGCCGGTCAAGGTTGACGCTAACACAGCCGATCCTACTGACAGAGGAGTCGCGAGGAAACACCGCGGAGGGGCGGGCGATCCTAGTCCCGTAGGAAGGGCTAGCCGGTCAAGGTTGACGCTAACACAGCCGATCCTACTGACAGAGGAGTCGCGAGGAAACACCGCGGAGGGGCGGGCGATCCTAGTCCCGTAGGAAGGGCTAGCCGGTCAAGGTTGACGCTAACACAGCCGATCCTACTGACAGAGGAGTCGCGAGGAAACACCGCGGAGGGGCGGGCGATCCTAGTCCCGTAAGGAAGGGCTAGCCGGTCAAGGTTGACGCTAACACAGCCGATCCTACTGACAGAGGAGTCGCGAGGAGACACCGCGGAGGGGCGGGCGATCCTAGTCCCGTAGGAAGGGCTAGCCGGTCAAGGTTGACGCTAACACAGCCGATCCTACTGACAGAGGAGTCGCGAGGAAACACCGCGGAGGGGCGGGCGATCCTAGTCCCGTAGGAAGGGCTAGCCGGTCAAGGTTGACGCTAACACAGCCGATCCTACTGACAGAGGAGTCGCGAGGAAACACCGCGGAGGGGCGGGCGATCCTAGTCCCGTAGGAAGGGCTAGCCGGTCAAGGTTGACGCTAACACAGCCGATCCTACTGACAGAGGAGTCGCGAGGAAACACCGCGGAGGGGCGGGCGATCCTAGTCCCGTAGGAAGGGCTAGCCGGTCAAGGTTGACGCTAACACAGCCGATCCTACTGACAGAGGAGTCGCGAGGAAACACCGCGGAGGGGCGGGCGATCCTAGTCCCGTAGGAAGGGCTAGCCGGTCAAGGTTGACGCTAACACAGCCGATCCTACTGACAGAGGAGTCGCGAGGAAACACCGCGGAGGGGCGGGCGATCCTAGTCCCGTAGGAAGGGCTAGCCGGTCAAGGTTGACGCTAACACAGCCGATCCTACTGACAGAGGAGTCGCGAGGAAACACCGCGGAGGGGCGGGCGATCCTAGTCCCGTAGGAAGGGCTAGCCGGTCAAGGTTGACGCTAACACAGCCGATCCTACTGACAGAGGAGTCGCGAGGAGACACCGCGGAGGGGCGGGCGATCCTAGTCCCGTAGGAAGGGCTAGCCGGTCAAGGTTGACGCTAACACAGCCGATCCTACTGACAGAGGAGTCGCGAGGAAACACCGCGGAGGGGCGGGCGATCCTAGTCCCGTAGGAAGGGCTAGCCGGTCAAGGTTGACGCTAACACAGCCGATCCTACTGACAGAGGAGTCGCGAGGAGACACCGCGGAGGGGCGGGCGATCCTAGTCCCGTAGGAAGGGCTAGCCGGTCAAGGTTGACGCTAACACAGCCGATCCTACTGACAGAGGAGTCGCGAGGAAACACCGCGGAGGGGCGGGCGATCCTAGTCCCGTAGGAAGGGCTAGCCGGTCAAGGTTGACGCTAACACAGCCGATCCTACTGACAGAGGAGTCGCGAGGAAACACCGCGGAGGGGAAGGCGATCCTAGTCCCGTAGGAAGGGCTAGCCGGTCAAGGTTGACGCTAACACAGCCGATCCTACTGACAGAGGAGTCGCGAGGAAACACCGCGGAGGGGCGGGCGATCCTAGTCCCGTAGGAAGGGCTAGCCGGTCAAGGTTGACGCTAACACAGCCGATCCTACCGACAGAGGAGTCGCGAGGAAACACCGCCCAGCCTCAGGGATGACCCGCGCTTATATACTAACATGAGATACAAAGGTCAAGCGCTAGTCATCCCCTGAAGTGGGTGATTGAGCGAGCGGGGAATCACCCGAAGGGCGCATTGCCCTGAGATAGCGTGCCTTAAGGGCCTGATTCACCCATAGAGTAAATAATGAGTGTGGGGCTGCGGCTGACTATACGATGTCTTTCGACATCCTTACAACAATTTCATACAAAAAGCGCCCGCGCATTTGGCGTGCCGACTCGGCGAAAAAAAACGCAGGCGGTTCACTTGTTTGGTTTCTGTAAATACTTTAAGGTGGGATTCGACTTATTCGACGGCACGCTAACACACGCCAAGATACGCCGCGTAGAATATTTTTGAACGCACAGAATAGCGTTGTTTTGAATGAGATAGAATTCGATTTAATCCACGACTGGCTCCGCTACCTCCTTCTTGGTCCTCAACGTGGTCGAAGTTTGAAAATTCACATTTATATATTATACCCATTACTGCGATGCTCAGTGGAAAATTAGAAAAAGGCCGGAAGAAGACTGCGGCGTGTTACGAATGAAAGCAGCGTTATGTGATGCTCTGAATCGTCGATTTGCACATCTCAAAACTTCTCTGATTATCACTGCAGCAACACTTTTGGATTCACGTTTTAAAGATGCATATTTAAACTCCACGGAAAAGGAAACTGCGAAAAACGAAATCATCAGGTTTCTTCAGTCGATCGCTACAGTAGAATTAATACCACAAATAACGGTCAGCCCATAGCATCCTCCGAATATCAAACGTTTGAAACAAACATAAAGAAATCGTAGTCAATGGACACACTTGACTTGTCTGAACCTGGTCTCTGGGATGCAATGTTGAATCAAGGGGGTGACCGGGGGGAGGGGGGGGGGAGAGTTTCCTCACTGGAAAAATTATAAAGTTATTTATTTTTTAATGAAAAAATAAATATATTTATAATTTTTCTTTTAAGATTAATTTGTATTTTACTATGTCGCCGTCTGACATACATTGTACGACCAAGATTTCCATACTAGGGGAGAGTAGCCCAAATTGGACCAGTTTTAAGATTTTGTGATTTACCTCACTAAGTACGGCATTTTTATTATATTTCTTGGTAAAAAATTCTACACTAACATTTAAAAAAATAAGAATGTGTCATAAAATTTTAGTTTCCTATTTTGTGCAAAACCGACTAGAAAAAACGAGTCTTGAAAAAGTGCAACAATGCGGCCGCTAAAAATTCGCAATTCTTTTAACAAATTTTCAAGGTTTATGTATTTTCGAATGTGCTACGGAGCTGGAATTTTTTTTAGGGGTAGGTTTTGTAAAAAAACGAAATAAGGATTATAGATATTTTGGTATTTTAATTTCTTTGGCAGTTAAAAATTCTTAAATTTTAAACAAATAGGTAAATATTTAGACACTACGCGGCAATTTAAGGAGCTGAAATTTTTAAATTATTTAGAGTTTAGTCTATATAATCGTATAAAAATTTTAATGCATCCATGAAATCGTTATTGCGGCCGTTAAGAAGGATTTAAATTTTAACAATTAGATAAATGTTATTTCACTTATAAGTGTGCTATAAATTTAAAACTTGGCAGAAATGTGTAGCATTTTTACCCGATAATGAAGAAAGTATAAAATTCTTAAAATTGCAAAGTTTGGGGATTGTTTTAATCTATTATTTTTACATAAGGGAAAAACGAAAATCGCTGTGGAGGTGAAATCTTTAGAATTAAAAAAATATTTGTAATGATGAAATATATCTGAAAATGAATGTTTTTTCAAGGTGAGATGATATGCTTGCAGAATGCAAGCACCTTATACTAGTCTGTTATATCCTTCTCTTCTGTAAGAAACGTCTATATATATTAACTAGTAGCTGGTGCTTGCATTCTGCAAGCATATCATCTCAACATAAAAAAACAATAATTTTTCATATTTCATCATTCCAAATATTTTTTTAATTCTAAATATTTCACCCCCGGTGACATTTCTGCCAAATTTCAAAATTGTAGTAGTTCTAGAAGTGAAATAATATTTTTCCAATTGTTTAAATTTTAAACATATTTAACGGCCGTTGCAATATGTTTATGGAGAGATTCAAATGTTTATTTGTCCAAAGTACATAACATACATACATACATACTCTGTACATGACTTAAAAATTTCAGCTTCCTAGTTTATCTTGTAATGTCTAAACAGTTATTCATTTGTATAAACTTTAAGAATTTTTAACTGCCAAACAAATTAAAATATCAAAATTTGTATAATCCTTATTTCGTTTTTTTTTTACAAATTCTCCTTTAAAAAAAATTTCAACTCCGTAGCACATGCGGAAATACATAAACCTTGAAAATTTGTTTAAACAATCGCGAATTTTTAGCTTCCGCATTTTTGCACTTTTTCAAGATTTTCGTTATTTCTAGTCGGTTTTGCTCAAAATCCTACCTACGAAAAAAATTTCGAATCTCCAGCTCATATGGAAGTGCCTAAACATTAGTTCAGCTCAGTTGAAAAACACTTTATTGTCCTTTAAACACATACATTTGCATTACTACAAGCTAGTTTAACAGCAAATTACAAAGTTCTTAGATTAGAGTGGTTCGGCTTATTACCCGTAAGTATTTTGCCGTCTTTCCCGATGGGATTTAATTTCTTTGTTCAAGTCATATACTATTTATCTCCTTAGGGAAAAAAATTTACAGGTGAAAAAACCCTAACTTTCTTTTCGAATTTTAACAATTTTATCAATATTAACAAATAAAAATATTAATAGTAGATATTTACACATTCACAAGTTATTTACAGTGGGGTGAGGCCCCTTATTTCTTTCTTCGCGTCTTATGCTTTTTTCTTGTTCCGTCTTCTGTTGGGTTCCTCTCCTTTGGTTCCTTCGTGCCGCTCTGCTCCTCGTTATCTTCTTTTCGCGGTGATCTCCTCGCTCTTTCTGTTGGTTGGTCCCCTCTGTTGTTCTGCTCCTCTTCGCTGCATGGCGATCTTCTTTTCCGCCTCCGCCTCTCATCAGTCTCGCTGCAGTGCGATCCTTTGCTGCTTCAGTCGAGTGGTCGCCTACGCTCCTCTGCCCGGTCCTTTCATTCTGCTGTCCTTTACCCTTCCTCCTCCGAAAGTTCTTTTCGTGCTGTTTTTGTCTTTGCATTAATTTATTAACCATTAGACTGTGGAATATGGTTTTATGCTTGTATGGGAAGGGAAGTGTATTGGCATCTGTTGGGAGGAGGTCTTTTAGTAGGGCGTTTCCCGTTGTATTTGCTTGCAACTGCTCGTGGAATTTTTTCGTGGCTTCTCGTACATATTTCTGAATCGTGTCTACTCCCGTTTGTCGTTGTCTGTCCGCGTTTGTCATTAGTGGGTCGTGTGTCACTAACCGTAGATATCTATTTTGCACCGTTTGTAGTTTTCGGTAATTCGTCTTGTGTGTGTTGCTCCAGATTGGCGCTGCGTAGGTCATTATTGGTCTTATTATTACTTTGTAAACTGTCACTTTGTTTGTCGCGTTAATTTTGCTTTTGGCGTTAGTTAGTTAGTTAGTTTTAATTGTTGCGCTATTATTATTGCTTTTTGTCTAGCGTATTGTGTTTGCTTGGTCCAAGTCATATTTCTGTCTATATATATCCCTAGGTATTTTAGGTATTTGCTCCAGTCAATTGTTTTACCTTGCCAGGTTATGTGTTCTTTCGTCATTTGTCTCATGGTCTTGCGTTTATTTGTTATGATTATTGCCTCGATCTGGTCGTTGTTTATTTTTATTTCCCACTTGTCTGCGTAGTCATTTATTACTTCTATTGCGTTACTGAGTTTGTCTATAATCGGTCTTAGTTGGAAGGAGCATGTAAAGAGTGCTGTGTCGTCTGCGTAGATAGCTTTTTCAACGTCATTTGTGGAGGGGAGGTCATTTACATATAGGTTAAACAGCAGTGGCCCAATAATTGAGCCTTGTGGTACACCTGCTTCAATCGGTCTTTTGTCAGAGAGCGTTTGTCCTATTATCGTCTGAAATGTCCCGTGTTTTAAATAGTTTTCAATTAATTTAATCAAGTCAGTCGGAAAGTTATAGTGAATAAGTTTAAAGATGAGTCCTTTGGTCCATACTCTGTTAAACGCCTTCTCTACGTCTAGAAGTAGTATTCCTATATTTTTATTTTTATTTCTGTTGCGCGTGCAGTATTCTGTCAGTCGGAAATTCTGGTGTACTGTCGAATGTCGTCGTCTAAAGCCAAACTGTTCGTCTCTTATTATGTTTTCCTGTGTCACGTGCTGCATAAGTCTTTCTTGTATCGTCTGTTCCGTTAGTTTTCCTAGAGTTGGGAGTAGACTGATTGGCCTACAGTTTTGCGGGAATTTGTCATCCTTTCCCGGTTTGGCGAAGGACAGAACTTGGGCATTTTTCCATATTTCGGGAAAGTAGCAGGCGCTGTGGATTGCGTTTATCAGATCCGTTGCGTATTTAATGGTGGCTTTTGGGAGGTACTTAATCTGTATATTGCGTATTCCGTCTTCTCCCGGTGCCTTGAGTGGTTTCAGTCTCTTGATGTGGGCCGATATATCTCTGGGCGTAAAGTCGGCGCGCGTTGCGTCTCTGTCGGCTATTGTGGCGGTGCCGTGGAAAGTTTTGATTTCTCGTCTTACTAGTCTTTCAATCTCGTAATTGTCTGTGTCGTTTTCGCAGAATTGTCTTTCGTAGTTATCCGCCAGGGCGGTTGCTATTCCTTCGTCTGAGTGAGTCAGTCCTATTTCTCCACGAAGTCGCGTTATCTGTTTGTGTTTTTTCGTCAGTTTTTTAGTCATTTTCCAGAGGGAGTTGTCTTTCGTGTTTAGTTTTTCAAGCTTCGTTTGCCATTCGTCATTGTACAAGTCGTTTAGTGCTGTCGTGAGTCTTTTGCTGATGGCGTTTAGTGTTCTTTTTGTTTGCGCATTGCGCGTCCTATGAAATGCGTTTCGAACTTTTTTTTGTCATTCGGTAGAGTTTTCATCTCTTCTGTCAGTTTTGCTGTTCAATGTCGTTTTTGGTATTGCTGCTTTGGTGGCTTTTGGAATTGCTGTCGTTAGCGCTTTCGCGGCTCTGTCAATTGCGTCTGGGTCGTTTGCAGGTCGTGGGAGGATTGTCTTTCTTAGCTCTTTCTTATACGTTTTCCAATCGGCCTTTTGGTAATTATACTTCGTGTTTTTATTTTCTGGCTGTACGTTTTTGTCTTTTCGTAGTACGTAAGTCACTGAGTTTTGGTCTGAGTTTAAGTCTTCATGCGTAATTGGGTCGGAGTAATGTGTTATGTCTTTTAAAATACTGAGGTCTATGACGCTAGGCGCGTGCGTGTCAGTTGAGGGGAAGTGGGTCGGCGTTTGTGGGTGGATTAATACAACGTCTTGTCTTTCGTCCCGCATGTCAAATAGTCTCCTGCCGTTTTAGTTGTTCTTATTGCACCGCCACGCTTGGTGTTTAGCGTTAAAGTCGCCTGCTACAATTTTTTTCTCCTTATGTGCAAGTAACTCATTGATATCGCGTTTGCTGATTGTTCTCCCGGGCTTTGCGTATATGGAGTAAAATCTTGTGCCTTCTGTAGGCAGGACACAGCCTATGTGCTCTATGTTTATCTCTTCTTGCTTAGTGGCTTGAAATTTGATGTCGTTTTTAATTAGCACTGCTACTTCTTCTTGTTTTTCGGTCCTGTCTTATCGCCCTATTGCCTCTCACGAAAAATTTGTCCGCGTTAGTGAGGTGTTTCTGATATTGCCATTATGTCTGTTTTATGCTTGTTTAGGAATGCTTCCAGCTCTCTAATCTGTCTTTTAACTCCATTTGCGTTCCATTGTGCTATTCTTAGTATTTTCAAAGCCATTGTAAAGCTGTCTTCAGTATACATTCTACCCTTTCTTGATGGGATTTAGCGCTTTGCAATGTGGTATGCAGATTTCTGAGAGTGGTTAAAATATGGCGAAAGTCAAAATTGCTAAAGATGTCCCTCACGATGCTTAAAATTTCTCCTAATTCTCCCTGCAGGCTTTCCCCTTGCTTTACTTGCATATGTCTGTTTGGTTTCGGTGTTTTTTGTCTCTACTTTTCCTATCCTTTGTGTTCTGGCGGGGCAGGTGGGATCTGACGCGGCATGGTTTCCTTGGCAGTTCTTACATTTAAGTTCGTCCTTCTGTGGGCATTTGCGCGAATCATGCTCATTACTGCAATATCTGCACGCGGGGCGATGGTTGCAGAATCTTGCCGTGTGTCCAAGCCCCTGACAGTTGTAGCATTGCGTTGGTCTATTGTTTTTGTAAGTTTCCCAACGCACCCCTGTGTGGCCCAAGTGCACCCTCCCAGTTAGGCCAGCTGCGTTTGCATTACCTGGAAAAATCAAGATATGGATGGGCAGCGGTTTGCCGTCTTTAAATACCTGAACCACTCTTTGGGTGTAGCATCCGTCCCCTTGCAGTAATTTCCCTACATCCTGCGCTGAGTATTGGGCGGGGATGTTTTTTACCACAATTTTGCGCGCCCTGTCCTCTCTTTTGCCGAATGTGTGAAAGTAGTGGTTTTTGTCTTTTAGTGCCTTGGTTGTTGTGTCGTAGTCTGCCTCGGTGGCTGTGAAGACCGTGATCTCTTTGCGGTTTGTTCTGCTTTTTAGTCCATGTCGCGTAATCTTATGGATATCCGCTAATGTTTTATGAACCGCGGCGGATGGAGATATTCTAATGGGCGGGGGATAGTCTCGTCTCTCGTCCTCTGATTCACTTTCTGAGAGGGAGTAATATCTATTGTCGTTTCGCAAGTTACCCGCTTCATCGCTTTTTCCGGCCTTTTCATATGGCTTTTGCCCCTTCTGTTTTGAGCCCGGAATTCCCCGTCAGAGTCAGATCTATCTTTACCTTCTTCCTCTACGTATATTTTTCCGGACCTGGTATTCTTTGGCGACGGTTGGTAAGAGGGTCCTATCGCGTCCATCTCTGGCTTCTCTTCCCCGTTTCGGGCTTCGCGGTCGGTCGCAGTGCTCGCTATGCTAGGCCTTACGCGGTTGTTGTCAGCTTTGATGGAGTTCCCTAGAAGAATATAGTTGTACCGTATATGTTTGTGATTGGTGTTGTCCCGTGTTTCCTACCTTGGCCCTATATTTCCCTACCGGGATGCGTCCCGCCGTGGCTAAGACGTCCCCTTCGAGCGAGTGGTTTGAAGAGGGATTACCGCTGGTCGGGTCCCTTTCTTCACCTGCTCGCTCTGTTCCCTACGCCCTTGTTTAAAGCCCCCGTCAAATATTCACCGCCCTCCGCCTCCCTTCCCTAGATGGGCCTGCCCTGAAAAGGTCCGTTTAGCCGTAGATTCCTTACCTCGGGTGGGGGCTTTGTCCCCGGGCTTTGCTCTTTCGGCTTCCTCGCAGTTGCCGTAGAAAGAGGGCCAACTTGACACCGCAGGCAAGCGTGGGAGCTTGCCTCTGGTGGGGGCTATTACCCCACGGTTCCTGCGGATTTCTCTTTGCCCTTATAAGGGCTTGTTGGTCGTTCGTTGTGGCCCTGAACAGGGCCGTTTAGCACATCGTGCATCTTCGTCGACCTTGTATGCTGGCGTCCCTGCTGCCCTGTGATATTTTATTCTTCGGCTGCTTCTCTTGTGGCCCTGAGCAGGGCCCTTGGTTTAGGGTTTTTTCTCCGCCGTCGAATTCCCTCTCCGCCGTCGAATTCCCTCTCCGCCGTCGAATTCCCTCTCCGCCGTCGAATTCCCTCTCCGCCGTCGAATTCCCTCTCCGCCGTCGAATTCCCTCTCCGCCGTCGAATTCCCTCTCCGCCGTCCTGAGCTGATCTCTGCCGCTCACCCTCCGTAATAATTCGGTTTTTTGTGATGATCCTCAAAAATCTGATCCAAAGTACCTTGAGGTCTATGCTCCTTCTGATCTCATGATCTGATCGATCGATGATCCATGATCGATGATCCTAAACATTAGTATCCTCCTATATGTTATATATATGTTATATGTATGTAGTATCCTCCTCTGTAAGAAACGTCGATACATATAATGATATCCGTAATTTCCAAATTCCCTGGAAATCGTCTCGTGTCCAAGTTTTCGTATTTCAAGTTTCGTGACTCAGATCGTCCTGCATGAGCAATAAGAATTATCATCATTAAGACAATACTCTATACTTTAAATTTATGGAAAAAATAGGCTTTTTTGTGTTAAGATTATGGCATCATCATCCATGCATTTAGCACGCACTTGGATAAAAAAATATCGAGATATAGGTATGACGCCATTATATTTAATAATTGAAAAGATTCAAATTTCTAGAAAAACTACGAAAGAAAACATTAAAATACTTTTACATTTTACGTTTTACCGTCACTGCTATCAGGGTTGCTTCTCCTATTGTGATCCCATATAGCCCTGTAGAAAAACAAACCTATTCACTCCTTCCTAGAGTCGATAACCCAAATTTAATCGTCATGTTTGTGCTTTCAGTAGTAGGTGAGAATTGCAATTATCTATGATACCCTCAATCACCGTGCGTGACGCAATTAGTGTTTTGGATAGAGTAAAATCTTACATATTATTGGAAGAACATATTGGTGATGATGTTTTCATAATATGCATGAAATTGAACATTAGTATAAGTTAACTTATATGCTTATGGGAATAAACTTGATGTTAATTCAATTAAAGAAAAAAAAATATAGTTCTGCAACCTGAATTATCTATAACCGGAATAATTGTTGCTTTCCTTTAAGATTCGAGTTATAAAAGTTGCACTGTACACATACAAATATATTTAAAAATATATTTCCATAATTGAATTTTCTATTACTTTTCCTTGAGCTTGGAGTTATGGAAGTTCAATTATAATTCGTTTTGACGGCATTAATTTCCATTAAAAGCATTAAATCACTGCAATTTTAGCGTATATCAGATCCCTTTAAAAAGCATTAAGGTCGTTGCCATAGTATTTAAAGATTTTCCGCCATTTTTGGAAATTAATTACGGGCACTTGCCCATAACCTAGAAAATGAAATTTTTAGTGATGCTAGATGGCCGCAATATCTATTAGGAATTATTGTTCCTTTTGTTTACAGTGTCCTGGGTTCGAATCCAGATGCCCCGGAATATCTCCCATAAGTTAGCATGGGAAAAAGTTATTCCAGTGAGTAAACCAATCTAATAGCTTTAGGAAGCTGAAATATTGCAGGATTATAGAATTTTGCACATAACCAACTATAAATATCGAAAACTTCAATATTGTTAATTTTTAAAGGTTGTTTAACCCCAGTTGTACATTAAGGTTGAATTATTTTTATCTTGGAAACTATAAGCTGTAGGTTCGAGTTTTTGAAAGCATTTTGTAGAAAATAATACAGAAAAGAAGGAAATTTTGAAGAAGTTGAAAAATTCGACCGTTAAAAATTTGCAATTGATTAAAAATATTTTTGAGATTTATGTATTTCCAAATGTGTTGCGAGGATGAATTTTTTTTACCGGTAGACAAAAAAACGAAATAAAAAATTATAGAAATTTTTATAATTTAATTTGTTTGTCTGTTAAAAATTCTTAAAATATAAACTAATAGATAAATATTTAGGTACTTTGGGGCAAGCTATGAAGCTGAAATTTTAAAGTTATGTAGCCCATAGTGCATTGGAATTTAAAAAATCTCCAACAAAGTGTTATTGCGGACGTATTAAACTTTTAAAATTTAAACAATTAAATAAATATTATTTAACTTCTAGATGTACTACAACTTCTAATTTGACAAAAATGTGTGGAATTAGTGCGTTACATTGGATAAAATATAATATTCTTAAAATTGCAAATTTAAGGCATTGTTTTAATAAAATATTTTTCAAATAGGAAAGATATAAACTGGGTGCAGAGGTGAAAACATTTGAATTAAAAAATATTTCTGATAATATCATATCTCTCTGAAAAATTAATGTTTATCAGGGTGAGATGAAATGTACCAACTACTTATAACACACACACACACACACATATATATATATATCCTAGTAGAAGGTTCTTGCATACGAAAGGGTGAAAATTTAAAATACCAGAAAAACTGATACAGTGCCATACGAGGTCAAAATATTTGCTCGGAAAGAAAGTCACAATTTTGGGTAGGAAAAAAATCACAATTTCGGACTAGAAAAAGTCACAATTTTGGCTAAGGTAGTTGTCAAAACGAGAAGGTGAAAATTTAAAATACCAGCAAAGCTGATACGGTGTAATACGCTTAAAGGTTAATTCGCTTAAAAAAGTTGCAATTGTTGCTCGGAGAGAAGGTCACAATTTTGGGTAAGAAAAAAACATTTTCAGAGTAGAAAAAATTCATAATTTTTTCAAAATGAAACTGAAAATTTCAAATACCAGCAAAACTGATACAGTGCCATACGAATAAATCGCAATTTGCGTAAAAAACCACAATTGTTACTCCGAAGGAAAGTCACAATTTTATGTAGAAAAAAATCACAATTTCGGACGAGAAAAAAATCAAAATTTTGATTAAGGTAGTTGTCAAAACGAAACGGTGAAAATTTCAAATACCAGAGAAATTGATAAAGTGCCATACGTTTAAATTTTAATTCGGTAAAAAAAGTCACAATTATTGCTCGGAAAGAAAGAAGAGTATTGGGTAGGAAAAGAAAACAATTTCAGACTAGAAAAAGTAGCAATTTTGGCTAAGGCAGTTTTCAAAACGAAACGGTGAAAATTTCAAATACCAGCAAAACATATAAAGTGCCATACATCTAAATGTTATTTCGCTTAAAAAAGTCACAATTTTTGATCGGAAAGGAAGTCACAATTTTGGGTATGAAAAGAAATCACAATTTCGGACTAGAAAAAAGTCACAATTTTGGCTAAGGTAGTTGTCAAAACGGAACAATGAAGATTTTAAACACAAGTTAAACTGATAAAGTGCCATAGGCTTAAATTTTAATCCCGTAAAAAATTCAGAATTGTTGTTCCGAGAAAAGTGACTGTGTTGTGTAGGAAAAAATTACAATTTTGGACAACGAAAAAAGTTAGAATTTTGGCTAAGGTAGTTTTCAAAAAGAAACGATGAAAATTTAAAATACGAGCGAAAATGATACAATGCCATACGTTTAAATATTAATTCGCGTAAAAAAGTCACCATTGTTGCTCTGAAAGAAAGTGACAGTGTTGGGTAAAAAAACTTACAATTTCGGACTAGAAAAAAAGTCAAAATTTTTGCTAAGGTAATTGTCAAAACGAAACGGTGAAAATTTCAAATATTAGAAAAACCAATAGTGCCATACGTATAAATGTTAATTTCTATAAAAAAGTAAGAATTATTGCTCGGAAAGAAAGTCAGAATGTTGGGTAGTAAAAAACACAATTTCGGACTAGAAGATATGTCACAATTTTGTCTAAGGTAGTTGTCAAAACGAAAAGGCGAAAATATCAAATATCAGAAAAATTGATAAAGTGCCAAAGGTTTAAATGTTCATTCCTGTAAAAAAGTCACAGAGTTTGTTCGGAAAAAAATTACAATTTTGGACAGCGAAGAGAGTTAGAATTTTGACTAAGGTAGTTTTCAAAACGAAACGATGAAAATTTAAAATAAGAGCGAAACTGATACAATGCCATACGTTTAAATATTAATTCGCGCAAAAAAGTTACAATTGTTGCTCTGAAAGAAAGTGACAGTGTTGGGTAAAAAAACTTACAATTTCGGACTAGAAAAAAAGTCAAAATTTTTGCTAAGGTAATTGTCAAAACGAAACGGCGAAAATTTCAAATATTAGAAAAACCAATAGTGCCATACGTATAAATGTTAATTTCTATAAAAAAGTAAGAATTATTGCTCGGAAAGAAAGTCAGAATGTTGGGTAGTAAAAAACACAATTTCGGACTAGAAGATATGTCACAATTTTGTCTAAGGTAGTTGTCAAAACGAAAAGGCGAAAATATCAAATATCAGAAAAATTGATAAAGTGCCAAAGGTTTAAATGTTCATTCCTGTAAAAAAGTCACAGAGTTTGTTCGGAAAAAAATTACAATTTTGGACAGCGAAGAGAGTTAGAATTTTGACTAAGGTAGTTTTCAAAACGAAACGATGAAAATTTAAAATAAGAGCGAAACTGATACAATGCCATACGTTTAAATATTAATTCGCGCAAAAAAGTTACAATTGTTGTTCGGAAAGAAAGTCACAGTGTTGAGTAGAAAAAACACAATTTCGAACTAGGAAAAAAGTCACAATTTGGCTACGATAATTGTCAAAACTAGACGGTTAACATTTCAAATTCATGCGAAACTGATATTGCCATACGTTTATCGGTTAATTCATGTAAAAATGTCACAATTATTGCTGGGAAAGAATATCACAGTGTTGGGTAGGAAAAATACACTATTTCTGACAAGGAAAATGTCAAAATTTTGGCTAACGAAAAAATGAAGATATAAAAGTAGGGAGAAAGTAAGAGTTTCAGCACAGTTGCCAATTTGAAAACAAAAGACGATCGAAATTCGGGCACGTGACCAAACAAATGACGATCGTAAATCTCTCATTGGTTAGTTCATATTGGCGGTAAATTGTGATTGGTCACCATTTTGGCGGGAAAGCGATTTTGCCAAATTTATGGCGGGAAAATGGTTTTTCTCTCTCTAAAAAGACGATCGAAAATGGGCGCGACGTTGTCAAATTTATCGCGGGTTTGGCGGGAAAGACTTTTGTGCCATTTTCGATCTTATAACATTAGCTCCCCTCCGTCGTTACCTCTCCAGCAGTCTGCCATCTTGAATAAAGCATATTCATGAATAGGTAGTAAACAACACACATCATTGTGAGATAGTGTATTAAATGAAGGGCAACCAAATAGTTCTAGGTCAATCATTCGATCGCCTAAAATGCTTTGGAGGAATTTCTATTTTGTAAACCTTTGGCAAAAATGAAATCAAAGTCTGCAGTATATTTTTTGAGGATAACTTCAAGTTGATCATATTCAATGTCACCATCGGTTTCCTTAATACCATGAAAATTTTTAATAAGCCACCTGTTTACTCTGGTTGAGACATACCACATCGGACACTTGAAAAACCACGACTGATGCCGGGTATTTTCGAGGTCGATAATGGATAATTCTCGAATAATGTATGTTTTATTTTTCTTACGATCACAATTGCAGTCGCAAGCAGCGTGAAAATCAACAATGCATTTTCGACATGCCATCGTCTTAGAGGTAGGTTTACGAAGATTTACCTTGCGCCAGGGACCGTCCCTCTAAGAAGTATGAGGAAAATGCTCGGATTTCAAGCTTTAATCTCTCATAGTCTAATATACCATTTGAAGGTGGAATAATGGTGCAATATCGCCATGAATTTGAAATTCGTTAAAATATTTATTAAGATGGGAAAGTTCAGCTATAAAGAGGTTAACTATATAATCCAAAGGTTTAATAAATGTCAAAAGTCGATTCCATTCATCAGCATTTAAGGCGATCAAGGATCGTCTTTAATATTTACGTGTCTAACCCCAAAATAAGTTGCGAATTTAAATGGGGATTTGGAGAAGGAAGGTTTCACTCCCGAAAGAAAATAATCTGTTATGTCTTGCGGTCGTTCAATGACATCATACCACTGAGAAGCACTCAAAGAAACTGATTCCTTGTTCACATTCACGAATTTCACTCGCACTTCAAAAGGCTGCCAACCAACACAAATCCACTTTGTCCCACTATCGTTTAAGCAATAACAAATGTTCAATAAAAACGGTTCTAAATTGATCTTTTTTGATGGACGTTGCGATATCTTTCCCAAAGTCGGAGATGGTGGAATGGTTGACCAAGTCGTTGGTGCGAAAATGTCTTTCCAAGTTCATCTCTTGGCTACTCTAGGATGAACAGGTCTGTTTGGAGGGGGTGGGAGTTTCAGGGTGCCGTCTTCCGCCAATCGTCGTTGTTTCGCCCTGATGATGGTTCCTCCTCCCGCTGTCGTTTTGGGAGAAGTACTGAGGAAGGTACCGAATCGCTGCTTTCTTCTTCCTTCACCAATAGTCGTTTCAGTCCCGATGATGTTTCCTCCTCCCGCTGTCGTTTTGGGGAAAGTACCGCGGAATGCGCCAAATCGCAGTCTTCCTCTTCGTCTACCATTCGCCGCTTTTACCCCGTGACGTATTCACTCACGGGCTGCGTCATGATGACTGAAGTCCTCTTCCTTTATTTACTTGTTTACAAAGGGCGCGATAAGGCGGCGACTCGGCAGCCGCTTAGGTCAGGACGATGAGGGTAAAAGAGGTCGTGGGATTGGGTGAGGGTTTTACCGGTGGATTTATGAAGTACATAGAGACCGCAAAATTCTCCACAAAGATCAGAGCGATAGTTTTGGAGTCTAACATTATTTTGAACGATTTTACTAAATGGTTCTAAAAATTTCGATATGGGTTGGATGAATCAAAATATTCTGCCTGAAATTCATTTATAATATGTACCGCAACCCAACGGCTACCCGACAAATAAGAAGGATCTAAATTTATTACGTGAAGGCCTAATTTCAGTCTTTTCTGTAATTTACCCGAAGGAAAAACTCCATGATAATGCTTTCTTGTCCGAAAGTCTTTCTTTAAGAGCGCGTTAATTTGGACGGTTTTCATGGCAATGAAAAGTTGACGATCACATTTCTGGTTTTAACAATTTCCATAGAAGCATCGTATTCTATGTACACTATGCATGTTACTGTCCTAATAAGGGGGGTTTTCAAATTTACCATCAATTGTAATATATCCGTGATCCGTCCAGCTAATGTGATCCTCATGCCCCAAATGATCTGGTGTTATTTCGAAAGCTAAAACAAATAAACTGATGTGGGCAACACATGACTTTCTCCATATTTATATGGCAAATTACAGGTTGTTAGCTCTGGGATCGTTGTCAATATTTACTTCCGATTGACAATTAAGAAGAGAAACAGGAGCGTTACGGCGTTACTAAGACGTAACTAAGCGTCAATTGTTAACAATATTCTTCGGTAGGTGGCGTGGTGGTGGCAGCTAAAAATATAAGATATCTCTTAAACAATGCATTATATGAAAACAAATATCAAACAAAGGTTGTAGAAAATAAAATTTCCTACAACTTTTATTCCAATACATTTTTACATTTATCAAATATTAAAGCAAATATTTCAAAATAACGGATAAGTGACAAGAGTAAAAACCTACTTCCGGTTGACCGATTTTTACCAAAAAATAATCAGATCTTCTGACTTTTATAAAAATTTTAAATATAAAATTTTCGTTGACCTGATTAATAGGTTTTGAGTTAGAGCGCCCACAAAAATCTATCACATACAGACCGACAGACACAGACATCATCGCGAAACTAGTCAGAACATGTTCAAGGAACCTTAAAACATGTATTACCGTTGAAATCTCTAGTTCGATTTTTTTCATGAAAACAATACTTTCTCATACTATGTATATGGAGAAAGTAAAACTCCATGCCTAAATATTTCTTTTGTTATTTGGTTTCCTCTGTCACTGTGATAGTAGCCTAAACCTGAATATAGAGAGCGATACGCTAGAGAACAAGTATTATGATGTGTGAAATCTGTAGATAAACCTTGAGGAGGAATTTGGACACCGTTCATGAATAATGAGAAATTAGTCAGACTGTAATGAGAAAATGCAAATGGATTTTTTGTCTCTTACCAATGTAAGCGTCATTATCAACCATAGCAAAGATTAATGTGTTCGGCATTTTCCCGATAATAACATCTAAATTTATTGTGTGCTCCAGAGGCTATAGTAAATGTACTGAGTTCCACACGCTTTTAATAAAGCCGCATTGTGGGCTAATAAAATAGAAGGATTGAGATTAACAAGTGGTACATGTAACGTAGTATGTAATGTCTTAAGAATGGATGCGTCTTTTTTTTCTTTAATAAAAAAACTAGGTTTCGCTAAAGAGAGCTTAATACCAATATCGATCTTAGGCAGTAAATATTTCGATTGATTTAACACATCTACATAAAGTCTACCTTCTACTTCGACAATTTGACTATTGACTATTTTTAAACCATTCTTTTCTTATAAGAAATCCTTCATTTGCTGATCCCATAGAATTAATATCGACACCACTATCCAAAACCCAACCATTACATACCAAGTGTGTCTTTGCAGCATCACGACCGTAATTTAAGAGAGTTTCCAAAGAACTACGGTAATGATAATTATCTTCCGATGGCGTAGCTTGTAAATCATTGAATGAAACATTACATTGGTCGAAAATAGAATGTAGTATATTATTAACTACACCTGGTTGATCTCCGTCTGCGACTGCGTTATCATAATTCGTACCATCTGCCTTACACAATTGAAGTTTGAGGTTTAAGGTAATTCCACTTAAATCTATGTAGGATTACCCGGAATCTTTCACCAGAAACTCCACTACCGATGTCCCAGGTAACGCTGCAAGTGGTTTGTGTGGAATAACACGAATTCCTAATATGGCTGATTGTACATTATCGTGTTGAAAAATATCTAAAGAAGTGGGCATTGCCTCCATTATTGAGAGAATATATCCGAATGCTCGTTAACGTTTAGCCTTCTCCTTTTCGAATAACGTTTTATTACTTTCCCCTTCTGTTTTATTCCTCTTTTACGACCTCTAGTGATAATGCGTAACCCAGATCCAATCATAGTTTTAATGTTTTCTGCTGCTTTCCTCTTCAAGTTTGAACCTGCTTCACTTAGACGTGAACGTAATATTTCCTTTACGGGTTTTGTCCCGTTATCGCTTAATGCCCCGATTCCGGCACTTATAGCCTCTTTACCTACCGTTTTGAGCCCGCTATGAACTAGAGGTTTAAAGAAACGCCAGAGCCCCCTAAAATACTTCCTCTCCTCTCCCTCTTTGGTTCTTGAAACTAGCATGATAAATAGGGTCTATTTCTCCTCCAATTTGGTTCAGATAATATCTTTCATAGCGTCGCTCCGCCATTTCGAAACTGTAATGAGCCATTTTTAGAATGTTAACACTTTATAAAGTATAAAACTAAATACGACGGTTTTGATCCACCCAAAAAAAGATATTGTATCCCATGTTTATCAGTCAGAAATATTTCAACGTTTTCAATTTCGCTTCGTTCCAGAGGTAAGTAATAAATCGGATTGAAAAAGTGATGGGTTGTATTAGCTATATTCACTATTCGTAAGCATCGAGTGAGTGAATCGCCTACAAACTGAGGTTTAATAATATCTGTGTAGACAAAAATTTCATCATTTTCTTCTGTTAAATATCTCTTCTCTCTATGACGATTGGCTATGGTGGTGTCATAAAATTTTGACAATTGATTAGCAACTGCGTTTTTAGTAAAATCTTTCTGAAAGTTGTGTGTCCTATCAATTATTTGGAACAAATCTAAGAAGGAAGATGGAATGGTAATTGTTATACATTTCACTATTTCTACAAAAACGTTCGTTTTACTCATATTTGAGAGTTTCCTCTTCGCATCATGGTCAATATTCAATTTGTCAATAAGATCTTCAATTGAATTATATGTTGCAGGCGAGATTAACGCTGGTTTATGATTTGGTACTTTTATCATCACCTTTGGACCGTCAATTAACTTTTGCACGGTTTCTAAAAAGTGTATTTTTTCGTTCTGGTCGAGACTATTTAGAAACTACTCAACAGTCGTAATCCCTGTCTAAGATTATATCCTCCTCCGTTTTTTATGGTCGTCAATGTTTACCACCTTTATAATTATCGGAAGATAAATTTCCGCTAAACCTACCTCCCATTTTTCTCTTTCTAATCGTAACCTTTGAAATAATTTGGTTCGAAAGTGAGAAATTGTATTGTTCAGAAAATATGCACCGGAACCGTTGCTAAGAAGTCTGGTAAAACTCATCCATTATAATCGTTTCACCAAAGACGCTTTTATCCAAGAGTTAAAATGGTCGGAATATCCTTTCCACTTGACAAGATATTCCAAACTACTACCTTTGCCTCTACGTTTCAGTATTTTATCAATTTGAAATTCTGTGCCATTTGATAAATTTACTAATTCCGATTCATAAAACGAACCTTTAATTAATTCTCCATTCAAGTCTTCTAATTTGTAAGTGGGAACCAAGTTACCTGCTGTAATTTTTGAGTGGACTTTAAATATTTCCGTCGTATAATTAGGAGTATATTCTTTGGTAAAAGGCATCCTCTCTTTACTAATTCTTACATGATCACCAACGTGAAATTTAGGTGAATGTGAACAATCAGTATTTCGTTTTCGAATTAATCGTTTTCCAACTTCAAATGCATTGATGTCGTTTACTCGAGAAGGTGCAATACCGATGAAGGAATGAACTGAATTGTTATATCCCATTACTAATTTCGGTAACACATCAATATATTAGCGTGTATTAAATTTGGTAAAATATTTATACATCTTGGTTTTAAGTGTTTTATTAAATCTTTCAACAACTGCAGCCTTAACATCTGGATTATGAGTATAATAAAATTTTATATTTTTACGAGTTAAGAATTCTTGAAACTTTTTATTTTTAAACTCTGTTCCTTTATCACTTTGAAGTTTTAGCGGCTTCCTACCACTGGTTTTAATGATTGAGTTAAAAGCCCTAATAACTTCTTCACTTGTTTTTTTCTTTAGAGGAATTACCTATGAAAATTTCGAAAAGATATCGATTACAGTTAAAATGTACTCAAAACCTTTATTATATTTTTTTAAACCCCTCATATTATTTAGATCACATTGCCAAGTCTCGTCAATGTAACTAGCATCGTAGAAATGTCTACAAAAGCGTTTTTGCAGCGGGCGATGTAAAGTATACGCATCTTGCGAATTTAACCAATTTTGAACATTTTTCTTCGATATTGTTTTACCTGCACTTTTCCATAATTTGTCTGCCGTGGGAAAACTCGCCGGATGTGAAGGGCCATCGAATATTACCGGGAGTACGGAGTCCAAGGTACTTTCTTCCTTCCTTTTCGAATCGATCGTCTTGGTTCTACGTCCTTTTCTACTTTTTGTGCTAATTTGTCTACGTGATCTATTCTCTCCTGCATATCTAGCCATTTTTCGTCTAAGTTATTCCAATGCGCTTTAAGTTGGTTTGCGGAAATACTGCTGCTATTATTCTCCAATTTAGGTTTATTCGTTTTCACATTTGAAATATTTACAGATAGTGGGTCTTTCCTTTTCGAAACGACATCTAAATACCTATCCAATACACGTCGGTAAAGATGGAATTTATCGACATCATTCATCCCTTTCTTGTTCAATATCATACGCATTTCATCATCAAGTTTTAAAATTTGCTGCTCGTTTTGCTCTCTTTCAAAAAGCTCAGAATTGACTAGAAGCATTTTTTTCAAACTCATTTTATTATACTTCGTATAACTCCGCTTAAAAGTGAGCCGAGAAGCATGGGAAGAAAGCCCCCCTTTTGTATCAATAATTGACATTTACGTTTTAATGTATTCTTCTTACAACTTAACAATCGCAATGTATTACAATGTTTTTTTAATTTATCTTTAAATGTAGGGCTTATTTTATGATTACCGTTCAAGACATTCAGACAGCATTCACACAAAGCCTTTATCAAACTATCGTCAGCCGATTTTAATATTGCCATACGTAACTTTGGGTTGGCTTCCTTTAATGCATATAGCAAATGTTTGTTAGATTTCAACCTTTCATCGTCAATCATATGCTTAGGTGATTAAATAACCGTAACTTCCTCAGGAAAAATATTTGTACGAAATCTAAGGAGGTCATCGATCTCTTGAGAAAGATCTAACACTAAATAGCCATAAGGCTTGGATGTTGCTTCTTTATATACTCTCGATAATTCGCATGGATTATCCGGATACACCTGTCTCGCTAAATAACCAAACTGTTGTCTATCACGGGGGTTTCGAAAAACTACGATATACTTCGAATTTAGAGAAATGTTACGCGATTCACGACTCTGATAAAAAGCATTTTGAGTAATGAGTATAACTGATATGTTAAAATGATGGAACTTTTAGTAAATAACTCGCTAACTTCCTTATTGTAAGCATCATGCATCAAGTCATCAATTGCATAAAGAGTAGAAGTTTTATTAGAAATCTCGAAAGATGGCACCTGATTTTGAATTTCTAAACCGCGCAAATTAGGTTCACTTCCAGGGTTACAGCACCATATCACTCGGTCGACTCGGCCATCGACTAAATTAGGTAAATTTCATAAAAATCTCTTCGCGAATGTCGTCTTACCACAACAGGAAGGACCGGCGCAAATGCAAGTAAACGGATGTTTCCACCTTAATGACATCTGTAACACTGATTTTCTGCGCAAGCCAAATTATAATTTATAATAAACTTTGCAATTTATCAAATCGTGTTACAATATCCTTTAAATCATTTACAACCTCTAAATAAGAAGAAGGAATTTTCGAGCACTTTAATCCAAATAACGAAAGATCCTTTTTTCCCGCACTGGTTACCGAATTTTTAAATTCATTGAATTCGTAAAAAATCTTATCCTTGAAAAAGTATAACATACCGTTCATATATCTGAACGCGGAATTTAATCTCGAGGGTACACCAGGAAATATTTTAGTAATGATACTATATTGTTTTGGCTTAAAACTGCATTCATCTAATTCCATAACGTATTTGGTCGCGGGACGTGGTAACATAAAAACTCATTAAGTGAACACGCTCTTTTATTGAAGTAGGCAATACATTACTGAAAGAATCGTACGACACGTGGCCAATGGACAGATGCTGTAACGTAAGTGGAAGCGGCAGCAAGAGGCTGATGAAGCTTAATAATACACTCAGCACGGCTGACTGTCTTTCTGGACACACTCTCTGCGCTCATGTCCGGTAGCGGCCGATTCCGGAACTATGTGAGACAATTGAAACTCACTGGCCACTACACCAACCCCCCTGGAAGTCTCTAGGCCGGATCTAAGTCCGATACGTAGAGAGGTGACGTGGGAAATGGACTTTTCGGCCGGAGCGAGTCGTCTGTTGTAGCTCAGGTGGTATACTTCCGAAAGGCAAACTCCGTTTGCTGCCAGACAAGGATGGTAGCGGTGCTGCCGGTTGGTTGGCGCCAGTTGTAGATGGTGGTGGCGCCTGCGGTATGCTCACATCATCGGCAAGGATGTATGCTGGTTTGAGACGATCGAGCGATACCGTCACGTCCTTGTCTCTTACTCGGACCACGTACTGCTTCGGCGCTGTCCGGATCACCTGGTATGGTCCATCATATGGTGTCTCCAGCGAAGACCTCACTTCGTCGCGGCGTACAAAAACATGGGTCGATGATGCCAAGTCTCGGTGCACAGCTCTGGCTCCGTGGTAGACGCTCGGTACGGGACGTAATTGCTGCATGCGCCTCCGAAGCTGGGCGGCAAAATCCGCCGTGTATTCCTCGGGATTTGTCGTGGAGTTAAGAAAGTTGCCTGGTAGACGGATGGGCTCCCCATAAACCATCTCTGCTGGCGTCGAGCGGATGTCCTCCTTCCATGCGGCCCGTGTCCCCAACAGGACCGCCGGGAGAGCATCCGTCCATCGGTCGTCGCTGTGGCACATAATTGCTGCCTTGAGTTGCCGGTGAAACCTCTCGAGCATGCCGTTGGCGGCAGGGTGGTAGGCCGTCGTCCGCACTCGCTGCACACCTGTAAAAACAGACAAGCTGCGAAAGAGAGAGGACTCAAACTGGCGGCCCTGGTCGGTTGTTACTCGCAGGGGCGCCCCCCTTCCATCCGCGGAAGAATTCTCGGGCGACTGTCTCAGCCGTTGCGTCGGGCATCGGGAAGGCCTCCGGCCATCTACTGAAGCGGTCCACGCACGTTAAGCAGTATCGCTGATCAGCAGAGGGAGGTAAAGGACCAATGATGTCCAGGTGCACATGCTCGAACCGTGCTATCGGGCTGGTGAAGGTCCCGATGGGTGACGTCGTATGGCGGTACACCTTGGCTCGCTGGCACGGTAGGCAACTGCGTGCCCAAGTCCGGCAATCTTTCCGGATCGAGGGCCACACAAAACGTTGGGCGAGCAACTTAGCGGAAGCTTTGATCCCAGAGTGAGACAGCTGATGCACCGAGTCGAAAGCTTGCTTGCGAAACGGCTCCGGTAGAAATGGACGGACGTTCGATGTGGACACATCGCAATATATTTCCGCCTCTGTGTCCGGAATGCGCATCTTCTTCAGGTCCAACGAGCAACCGGAGGCGAGTAGGTTCATCAGTTCCTCGTCCTGTAATTGAGAGCGTCCCAGTGCCTCGTAATCCAAGGCGGTGGAGACCGCCTCGACGCGAGATAGGGCGTCGGCGACTACGTTATCACTGCCTGAAATGTGGCGGATATCCGTGGAAAATTGGGCAATAAAGTCAAAATGCCGAATTTGCCTCGGCGTACACTTATCCACCTTCTGTTTGAAGGCGTAAATTAATGGCTTATGGTCCGTATATATTGAAAAGTCTCTTCCCTCAATCATGTGCCAGAAGTGACGCACAGCTTTATACACCGCTAACAATTCCCGGTCGTAAGGGCTATAATTCCGTTCGGCTTGGGAGAGCTTTTTGGTGAAAAACGCTAGCGGCTGCCAACCGTCTCTCGAACGCTGCCGTAAAGCGGCACCCATGATGAAATCCGAGGCGTCGGTAAAAATAGCAAGGGGCACTGTAGGGTCGGGGTGGGCAAGTAACGGCGCTTGAGAAAGGCTCTGCTTACACCCTTCGAAGGCGCGCCCGAGTTCCGGCGTCCAACACACGAGGTCGTTACCCTTACTTTTCGGGCCTTGCATCACGCCATGTAACGACGCCTGAAGGGCGGCTGCGTTTGGCATGAACCTCCTGTAAAAGTTTACCATCCCAAGAAAACGCCTTAAAGCTTTCACGGTGGTAGGCTTCGGGAAGTTAAAAACCGCGTCAACTTTTTCAGGGGAGGAGATATTCCTTCGCCGGAAACGATATACCCTAAAAATGTCACTTCAGGTCGACCAAAAGTACACTTCGCGGGGTTAACCAGCACACCATAGTCGCGGAGACGAGTAAAAAGTACACTTAGATGTCGTTCGTGTTCCTCCTCCGAAGTGGAAGCCACTAACACGTCGTCAGTATACACATAGCAAAAATCTAGGCCCCTTAAAACTTCGTCCATGAACCGCTGAAAAGTCTGTGCGGCGTTACGCAGCCCGAAACACATATAGGGAAATTCGAATAGTCCAAAAGGCGTAGTTATGGCCGTCTTAGCAATGTCCGCCGAGTGGATAGGAATTTGCTGGTATGCTCTCACTAAATCAATCGTAGAGAATACGGACTTACCACGGAGGCTATGGTTGAAATCCTCTATATGGGGCATGGGGTAGCGGTCAGGTATCGCTCGTGCGTTCAAACCACGGTAGTCGCCGCAGGGGCGCCACTCGTCCCCTCTCTTCGGAACAAGGTGGAGCGGGGAAAACCAGCTCCTCTCCGATGGCCTCGCAGTGCCAAGACGCAGCATCGCTTCGAACTCTCTCTTAGCTACCGCGAATCTATCCGGTGCCAGGCGTCGCGGCTTCGAAGAAACTGGAGGTCCGGGAGTGGTGCGTATGTAATGCACCGTGGTATGTGCTGGGGCCTTCGGCGCTCCTGCCGGACGCGTAACCTCCGGGAAACGTTCCAAAAGATGATGGAATCTGCAGTCCGTGCCACCGAGAATTGATTTGATGTGGCCCCCTGTGTCACGCACCACCTTACCGTCGGCATGGAGCGTCGTCGTGCCTTCGACGAGACGCTGGTGCCTCATATCGACTAATAGTCCGTAAAAGCGGAGAAAATCGGCACCGATGATGGGTTTTGAGACGTCCGCCACCACGAAACGCCACGAAAAGTCACGGCGCAGTCCAAAATTTAACGTCAGCGTCGTCCACCCGTACGTCGAAATTACGGTATTGTTCGCCACAAACAACTCGTATGCCGGTTTAGCCCTAGGCCCTTTCACCATAGCTCGTGGAAAAACACACAAATCGGACGCTTTGTCCACCAGAAATCTCCACTTGGTTGCCGAATCAGTCACAAAAAGGCGGCACGCTTTCGGGCAATCATCGGTGGCCGCGTCTACCGACTGCCCTCGCCGTTTACCGGGACGATGAAAGGGCACGGCGTGGTGCATTTACGGGCGTCGTTGCCAAACCTCCGGTGGTACCAACACAAACCCCCGACCTGACCGCCGTGAGGGGAGTTCGCGCGGGAATTTGAGCGGTATTGGCTTCGAGACCTACCGCGATATCGCACTGTCGGTCGCCTGGCAGACAGGGCGGCGACTTGCGCTGTCAACTCCTCCACTCGCTGTAATAAAGTGACCACCATGGGGTCTGGGGTGAGGCTGGCGACGTGAGGACGTGGTGAAACCTCGTTCACCTTATCAGCGATGACTGCCAACGCGGCAAGGTCGAGTCCGTCGCTGGCCGTCAAAATGGCGTGCATATGCTGCGGTAGACGATTCAGCCACAACGATCGCATCAACTCGTCGGGAACGGAGGCGCCAGGCAAATTAGACAGGTGCCTGAGGAACTGAGATGGCTTCCTGTCGCCCATCTCTTCATGCTCGAGGAGCTGCCGTAGCCTCTGCTGTTCCGACACCGAGAGCCGTCGTATGAGTTCTTCCTTAATTCGCTCATATTTATTCTCTGCCGGGGGGTTCTTAATGATGTCCTTCACCTCCTGTGCGTAGCGGTTGTCGAGTTGGCTGCTAACATACCAAAATTTGGTGCTGTCCTGTGTAATACCGCACAAATTGAATTGTCCTTCCAGCTGGGCGAACCAGAGTGCTGGATCTTCCGGCCAAAATGGAGAAACGCGCATCGCCACGCGGCCAACATTGGGGCTCCCGTTATCAACCATAACACTCGCGGGGAAGAAAAATAAATACAACAGCAAGCACGAGGGGACGCTATGGTAGCGCACTACACGAAAACTTAAAAACCACGTGGCCGTAACCTATCACCCGAAGATCACGTCGGGGTCACCACTTTGGTTGCGGGACGTGGTAACATAAAAACTCATTAAGTGAACACGCTCTTTTATTGAAGTAGGCAATACATTACTGAAAGAATCGTACGACACGTGGCCAATGGACAGATGCTGTAACGTAAGTGGAAGAGGCAGCAAGAGGCTGATGAAGCTTAATAATACACTCAGCACGGCTGACTGTCTTTCTGGCCACACTCTCTGGGCTCATGTCCGGTAGCGGCTGACTCCGGAACTATGTGAGACAATTGAATCTCACTGGCCGCTACACGTATATATCATTATAAAATATAAACGTGCGACCGGAATAAGTTTTAACTACGGCATGCATCTTCATGTTTGAGGTGAAACCTATTACTGAAGCATTTTTCGGATAACCAACTACAAGTTTTAAGCTAGGAAAATTAATCATATATATCATATCTTCTATAAATAATACAATCTCACCGGAAGGTCGTTGAGAGATGGCAGATATAGTTTTAAAATTGGAAGGCAAAAATGGTAACCAATCTGAAATTAACTGTGGTTTTGCGATTTCAGGTGTTGTAATATTTTCAATATCAATAATCCAAACCCACTTTTCATAAAATATATACATTATATGATTTACGATTAGAAATGTATTAATATTGTTTAATCACAGAATTTCAGTGCTATTTCTGGAGATGTATGTATTAAATCATCTGAGCCATCATCTTCATTTGGGTTATTCGGTGACTGCGGGGGTAGTCGTAATGGTGGTAAACCGTATAAACTTTGTACTGCTAAAATATCATCTCCATTTAAATTTGTCTTCCCATTATAATATGCGTACATAATGGAATCTTCATTATTTGAACGAGATATCCCTAATGCATGCCCAATTTAACGTAACAATACCGAAAATAAATTGGATTGTTCTTCGGGAGTTTCATCGTCCATGTTTAAATACCATGATTCATCTTGATCGATATGAATTTCAATCGGTAAATTTACTTCATTTGGGTAATCGGCATGTGCTAATATACCTCCTCTACCATCTAAATTTTGCGGGCAATATTCGTTTATTGTTTAAAATTTGTGATTACCTCGTTTATTAGAAATAACTATATTCGGATTATTAACGTCATATTCAAATGCAAGATTTGTATTTTGCTGCTATATTTCAAACGCGGCTTTAGCTAGATCTAAAAGATTTTGATTAGCTAAGGCATAATACCATTTTATATTTTTCGTTTCCCATTTATACTTATGTGTAGTAAAACTAACCATATCATCACGAACCCCACATCATGGTGTATTTATCAACTCCAATGTTTCAGCATTCAATTTACCAAGCCCTTCTAGACCATAAAATTCTTGAAATAGCATAAGAGCGTTTTTAAATGCTGTAGAATTTACTTGCGAAATTTGATCATCGGATACATTTAAGTATCCATATTCATGTAAATAATTTGTTACACAGCGTTTCATTTGCAGAAGACGCTAAAATAATACGATAAAAAGTAATTTAAAAAAAACAAAAGAAATACCTTAGCCATTACACGATCGTGGATGTTTACGCCACAACGGTATTTGTTAAACTACGTTACTTTGAAACGTGCATTTATATTTATTGGTAGTCAAATTCAAATTTCAAAAGCTTCATCCCATGTCCGTTTGAAATTTAGAATTTTACGGCAAGAGTATTTATCCCATCTTCGCAAATGTACCCTTTATCGTCATAGGTGCTCAATTTTTTTTATTTATTTCCACCGTGTGCAATTGTTGCTTTGAAGATCTTATTAAAGACATATTTCTATAGGCGATGGAGTTATCACGCATGCAGGGCTCGTAATCATCGAATGTTACTGATACCACTGCTTCCGCAATACCCTTCGCTCTCTTCCTCTCCTTTTTTCCCTTGCACACGGTATGAATCTAGTTTACTTCTCAACCCCACAAAATGAGTCATCATCTGCCCGTCATTTTCATCTTTCATTTTCCCTAACACTTTTTTATTTGAGGTTGAGAAGCAGAAATGATTGGGTGGGTAATTTGATGTGTCATAGTAGCTAAGATCATCAGCCATATTTTTATAAAAGTCGTCAGTCCTTCTTTCATAAATGAAACTGTCAGTGTCAGTATAGCATAAAGTTATTCGGTCGCTATACTTCGATTTCATCTTCACATAGTGGAAATCGTACATAAGCGTCTTACTTAGATCGAAAACGTCCTGACCGACATATATCGGTTTATTCATTTTTACTACCGATTTCCTCAAATGAACCGCAATCAAATTTTCACCAACAATGGTTCGATCGAGGAAGGTAGACTTTGAAATTAGTTTATCCAACCTTTTCGGGTTGGAAACCAATTCCAAATTCATCCTCTTCCGAACATTTTCCATAGATTTTCCGAAAACGGCATTATTCATTAATTTATAAAAATCTTTTTCAAATTCATTGGTTGCAGTTTTCCTCGTATCGGTATTGAGCTCTATGTACGACTTCAACCATGTGGATTGATTAAACTCAATGGCTCTATGCACAGTCTTAAGTCGGAGTCCGAAGGAAGCGCCTGCTTCAAATTTCTGTAATGGATAACATACGTCATTTTGTCATTTAGAGTAGTCAATAATTTTTTGTTTACCACCCGGAGGAGTCTTATTTTCAGGACAAAAGGGTAAGTCTGAGTGTGCATCGTGAAGGTGGGGTGGATACTCCAAATCCACCTCCAAAATGTATCCTTTAGGGTGATCGTCGGGTACGGTCATAACGTCGGGGAATTCGTTTGATTATCATCAAACGAATTCCCCGACGAAAACACCGAAAACCATCAAGGGGGAGGGGTTGGGATAACGCCCATCCATATAGATTATCTGCGTCAAGATAAACGATAAAACGAGAATTAGATTTTGAAACGAAATTCTCTATATACTTGTTAACCTCGCTATATCGCTTATAGCATTGACTGATCCTTCCCCGAATTCCTCTCTCGATCATGAGGATCATATCGTAGTCTGTCATAAGTTCTAAGACGACTCCTGTATGTTTTAACATAGCATCGAAAGTTAAGCCCGGCGTGGTGAAATACCACGCGGGGTCCAATCTGTACGTGCCCATGCAAACGTTTCTAAAATTTTCAAATCGTCAGCCAAAAGAATTACGTCTGTGCGAAGATATAAATCCGAGTAATCGCCTAGAGATTTGCAGCCGAATTCCGCCCACATTCTCTGAGCGAATACGTAATCATCATCGGAAACAGTGTCCAGCGTTAGATGGCTATAAAACTCCTCCTTTGATGGTAAACACTCATCGTCTAATTTACCCCAAGCGTCCACGTATTCGTATGGGAAAACACCCTTGCATGTGATCATATCCACTTTAAAATCACCGAAAAACCTCGCAGTGTGTATGAATTTCTCGCGAGGTAGGTTATCCACTAATTTGGAAAGGGATGATGCCATTAATCGAAAGGTATATAGATAACGAATCAAAAAGTTTCCCCCACACTCTTCGAAAAGGATATATACTTCTCCTCAGAATTCGGAATACAATGTATTTCCTTTTCATCATACCCCAATTCGGGTACGATGAAACGTGAATCGTACCCGGAGAGATTATGTATGAAAACGGGTAGATAATTTGGAATTTTAAAATTTAAATTACAATTTGAACGAGCAGCACCCCTAACTTTACCTGTGATATGATCATGATCTCTCACGCGATCCCCATCCAGTTACTATCCACAAATATGACAAGTGAATGCCGATTCGAACGCATTTTCTTCATCCCGAGTCATCGCAGTCATCGGAACTCCGTTTTTATAGACGAGTTCCGCAACTTCTTTCATATATTTCACGAAAACCTCCGCAGTATCACGTCCTCGATACAATACAGGTTCAAAATTTCCATTGGGGGAGACGAGAAGGAAACAAAAAGTCATAATCTCATGCTTTTAAATAGGTTTTGTGTAGGAGTGATCCTCCAGAGGCTGGCATGATTGAAGTTTTGGAAGAATGCACTCAAAATCTGCATAAACGTGGTATGTGTAAATTTTTTAAATTTTAACCACTTATCATCATCTGCGGGGAGCACGATTTTTGAGGGTGCATTGACACTACAATCTTGTTTATGCTCTTTCAACTTTTCATAATCGTAACAACGAGTGAAACATCTTTTGCATATCTAAACTCTATTGTGGTTTTAGTCATCTGGCCGTGAACTAATCTTTCAAAATTTCGGATCCAACAATAATGACTCTTTACACCTTCGGACAAGAATAAACTGCCACGATGGTCTACTAGCTCGTTGCTCACTACTTTGAGGGGGTACACGTTATCTTTCTCATCGAGACCGAAAACATTAATCGAGATGTTATTCACCTTTTCAAATTTAGAAATTTGTGAGAGCACAATCAATGCAATCCCACTGATAACTTTGCCGGAATTCATCGACATTATACCCGTTGAGCATTTCGATTAATGTTTTTAGCCCAGATTGGATACTTACACAAAAAAGATCGGAATTTTGCACATTTACAACCGAAAAGGTGTTTTTAATTTTGGGTGGAAGTTCAATGAAAGTGGAGCCCCTCAAAGGAGTGTGCTTGTTGATTCTCAGTTCAAGCCCGAGAATCTCACTCAAAGATCCTTTAGCTTGATATTCAGATTTTTCCTTCATCAATTTTCCGAAAAGACCATCCAAAATTTTATTTACGTCATCAGCCTGAATGACTATAACGTTCTTGGTTTGGAACCACCTATCATCCGTTTCTCCTTCTTTCACAATTTTCGCTTTCACTAAAAGGTTAATTTTTAAGGCCGTGGTTTGTAATTGTTCTCTGATCTTTGTGGAAACTATTTCCCGGATGGAATCGAGAAATGTAATCAGGTCTCCACGCACTTCATATCCACTTACCCAGTAGATCTTTAATCGGTTCCGAACTGCCGAGGCGATCTCAATGATCGGACGTCTCTCACCCCCAACCTGCCTTATTGCATGCCGATGATGAACATGTCATCTCGTGAGCAATTCGGTGGTTGGGATTATAATACACCAAACAAATATCACAAAGAACCTCCATTTTGATAACTCAACTGCCTTCAAACATGTTCAAATCAAAACTGCCTTTAACAACTCTCAACTCAAATTATAACGTAAGAAAGCTCCACATCCCTTCCAAAAACTTCATCGCAGTTGGAGCTCCATCCTTTTAATTGGACTAATCAAGTTTAATAGGAAAACATCGTCGATGTATCTCAGCCACAAAAGTGGTCTGAGTGATACGTTGATGAAGAGTCTCTACCATTCTCCAAGGTAACAATTGGCGTAAGAAGGCGCCATTCGGGTGCCCATCGCAGTACCTGTAATTTGAAGGAAGTGACGCCCACCGAAGGAGAAGTTGTTCATTTTGAGCACCATTTCTGCCAAGTCTAATAAGAAATGTGAGGACGGTCTTGCGTCGGGTGGTCTTGAGTCCAGGAGTTTATTAAGGGCAAGGAGTCCATCATCGTGGGGGATGCTTGTGTAGAGGGAACAGACATCGATAGTGGACAAAATGGTATTGGGTGGGAGAGGAAAGGGGAGGTGTTTGAGGCGTTTCGGACAAGAAAAAATGTCACAATTTTGTCTCAAGTAGTTAAAAAACGAAACGATGAAAACATAAAATACCAGCGAAGCTGATACAGTGCCATACGATTAAATGTTAATTCGCGTAAAAAAGTCGCAATTCCAATTCAAAAAGAAAATCACACTGTTGGATAGGAAAAAAAATTCGGATTAGAAAATGTCACAATTTTGTCTTAGTTGGTTTAAATAACGAAACGATGAAAACCTAAAATACCAACGAAGCTAATGCAGATCCACACGATTAAATGTCAATTCGCGTAAAAAAGTCACAATTCGGATTTAGAAAGAAAATCACACCGATAGGTAGGAACAAAAACATGTGCGGGGGGGAAGGGGAAAGGAGCCTCGCCAATATGGGGTGGGAGAGGATGCTCGCCACAGACGCTCCCGCATGCTCCAGCCTCGCAAAACATGCATTCCCCTCGAGGCCGAGACCGCTCACGGCGCTCAGGGTGGACGGACAGACCATCACCTCCCCCGAAAAACTCTAAAATTACATCCGTGGTCACTTCTCAGATATTTTTAGCCCGGAGGAGGGCGCCACCGTCGCCGATGAGGATAACTACGACGGCTTACAACGACTCGAGGATCCGGAAAGAAGGGCGTGTGACACTCCTATCAGCAGCCAAGATATTATCGAGAGCCTGAAGGAACTAAATACAGGGAAAGCTCCCAGAATAGACGGCCTCACAACGGAGTTTTTTCTCAAGTTCTGGGATCTTCTTTGTGGACCCTTTCTGCAGATGATGGAGGAGAGCTTTCAGGCAGGACGGTTGCCATATTCTATGAGCAGGGCAGTGGTGGGTTTAATATACAAGAAAGGGGACAGGCTGGAAATTAAAAACTGGAGACCCGCATCCATCACCACGACGGACTATTAAGTTACTGGCCAAATCACTCTCGAAACGACTGTCGGCGGTGATGTCGTCCGTCATTTCACCTGAGCAGAGCTACAGTGTTGTTGTATAACGGGGCCAACTGTGTCGTCAGGGTAGCCTCCTCTCTGACGGCGCCGATCAGGCTGAGGAGGGGAATCCGTCAGGGCTGCCCACTCTCCGGTCAGCTATACGCCATCTCCGTAGAACCCTTTCTGCATCTCATCAGAAGAAGATCATCGGGAGTATCCTTGCCCGGGTATACGGAGAGGAGACTGGCGGTATCCGCCTATGCAGACGACGTGTGTCTTTTCGTGGAAACGGAAGAGGATTTTTCACGGATCACGACATCTTTCGAGGTTCACGCATCGTGTTCTGGCACACGGTTAAACGCGGAAAAGTCCAAGGGCCTTTGGTGCGGCATATGGAAGGATAGGACGGATACACCGTTGGATTTCGGATGGGGAAACGAAGGTTCCGACTTTCTCGGCGTCTGGCTGGGAAACGACGAGGGGAAGACCATCAATCGCGGATTACAGGTCCTCCTGAAGAAGGTGAAGGAAGGCTCCGAGAAGTGGAAAGCTAGGGTGGAGCCGATGTCTTTGAGGGGTAGGGTTTTGGCAGCCAACCAATTTCTGGTTCCAAGATTATAAAACGCTCTTCAGTCGATATCCCCGCCAGCATCTTTCATAAAGCTAATCCATGGACTGCTGGCGAATTTCGTATGGGCGAAGGGGAAACGCTGGGTGAGAAGTGCAGTGCTCACGACTCCGCTCAGGGAAGGAGGTCTGGGACTGGTCAACGTAGCCTCCAGAATCACCGCGTTTAGGATCTTATACGTCCAAAGGTATTTGTACGGCCCTCAAGATTCCCCGTGGAGAATAATGACGGCGAGAAGGCTATCAAGATATCGGGGGCTGGGTATGTCTACAGAGCTGTTCCTCAATGAGATTTCCCTCGGACCGTCTAAAACTGTGGACGAATTTTACAGCTCGGTGTTGCTTTCCTGGAGATCGTCGGGAGTGAGCATCGGAAAGAGGGAAGCGTACCGCGAGGTGTTGTATGCGTTAAACAGAAGAGAGTGGCCTTTACGGGGAAGACATGAGAATGGCATCTTCTGGAGCTCCTTTCACCAGAGACCATCATTCGGCAAGGACGCTGAAATGGCGTGGCGATTCGCCTTGGACAGGCTAGCAGACGGAATCTTCCTATGGAGAGCAGGAATCATGCCGGACAGTGGATGCCCGTGGTGCCCAGGGATCGAGGACATAAACCTTGAAAATTTGTTTAAACAATTTAGAATTTTTAGCGGCCGCATTGTTGAACTTTTTCAAGATTTTCGTTTTTTATAGACGGTGTTGCAAAAAATCCTACATAAGAAAAAAATATCGAAACTCTAGCTCATCTGGAAGTGTCTAAACATTAGTATCCTCCTGTTATATCATTATATACTAGTAGAAGGTGCTTGCATTCTGCAAGCATATCATCTCACGTTGAAAAAACATTCATTTTGCAGACAGATATTTCATCATTGCAAATATTTATTTAATTCTAAGATTTCACCTACGCAACGATTTTCGTATTTCCCTTATGTACAAAGAATATATTAAAACAATCCCCAAACTTTGCAATTTTAAGAATTTTATTCTTTCTTCATTATGGGGTACTAATGCTACAAATTTGAGCCAAATTTTAAAGTTGTAGCACTTTTAGAAGTAAAATAACATTTTTCTAATTGTTTAAATTTTAAACATTTGTAACGGCCGCCGCAATATATTTATGGAGAGATTCATATATTCATTTTTACAAATGCACTACTCTGTAAATAACTTGAAAATTTCATCTTCCTAGCTCCTCCCGTAGTATCTATACATTTAACTATTTGTTTAAACTTTAAGAATTTTTAACTGCCAAAAAAATGAATATATCAAAATTTGTATAATCCATATTTTGCTTTTTTACAAATCCTACTTCAAAAAAAAATTTCGGCTCCGTAGCACATTCGGAAATACGTAAACCTTGAAATTTTGTTTAAACAATTGCGAATTTTTAGCGGCCGCATTGTTGCACTTTTTCAAGATTTTCGTATTTTCTAGACGGTTTTGCACAAAATGCCACCTAAGAAAAAATTTATAATCTCCAGCTCATTTGGAAGTGCCTAAACATTAGTATCCTCCTCCTCTGTAACAAACGTCGATATATAATGATAACAGGAGGATACTAATGTCCAGCCCAAACTACAAGAGCTAGAGAGCTGAAAGTTTTAGTTTTTGTAGATATGATGGAGAAACCTACAGATAAAATGAGACTTCTTACCTAAGTGACATGAGTTCGACCCCAGAAATTCCGAAAGTTGCGTTTTTTCCCATAAAAAAAGCATTGCGGCTTTTTTGTAAATTAATTTTGGGCACTTGCCAGTAAGCTAGAAAAATGAAATTTTCAGTGGTGCTAGATGGCCGCAATATCTATTAGGAATTATTGTTACTTTTGCTTACAGTGTCTTGGGTTCGACTCCAGAGACCCCGGAATATCTCCCATAAGTTAGTATGGGAAAACGTAATACAGTGTGCAGACCAAGCTAATTAGTTTAGGAAGCTGAAATTTTGCAAGATTATTGAATTTTTCTCATAACCAACTATGAAAATCAACAATTTTAAAATTGTTAATTTGAACATTAAATTTTAATAATTTTTATCTTGAAAACTTCGAGTTTTTGAAATCATTGTGTAGAAAATTATACATAGAAAAAAGGAAATTTTGAAAAAGTTAAAAAATTCGAACGCTAAAAATTCGAAATTGTTTAAACATATTTTTGAGGTTTATGTATTGACGAATGTGCTACGAAGCTGAATTTTTTTTACCGTTAGATTTTTTGAAAAAAACGAAAGATAAAATTATAAAAATTTTGATATTTTAATTTCTTTGGTTGCTAAAAATTCTTCGTGTTTAAACTAATAGATAAATGTTTAGGTACTTGGGGGCAAGCTAGTAAGCTGAAATTTTAAAGTTAAGTAGAGCTGAGTGCATTTAAACTAACAAACATTTGAAAAACTCCAACAAAGTGTTATTGCGGCCGCATTAAACTTTTGAAATTTAAACAATAAAATAAATATTATTTCACTTCTAGATGTGCTACAACTACAAATTGGACAAAAATGTGTGGAATTAGGACCTTACATTGGATTAAGTATAATATTCTTAAAATTGCAAATTTAAGGCATTGTTTTAATCAAATATTGTTTAATAACGAAAGATAGAAATTGGGTGCAGAGGTGAAATATTTTGAATTAAAAATATTTCTAATAATGCTATATCTCTCTGAAATATTAATGTTTAACAGGGTCAGATGAAATGCTTGCAGAATGCAAGCACCAACTACTTGTATGTTATATCCTACTCTGTAAGGAACGTCGATATATAATGATAATATATGATATATGTTTAGGCACTTCCAGATAAGCTGGAGAATCGAAATTTTTTTCTTAGGTGGCATTTTGTGCAAAACCGTCTAGAAAAAACGAATATCTTCAAAAGTGCAACAATGCAGCAGCTAAAAATTCGCATTTGTTTAAACAAATTTTCAAGGTTTATGTATTTTTGAATGTGCTATGGAGCTGAAATTTTTTCTAGGTAGGATTTGTTAAAAAAACGAAATATTATTTAAATTTAAACAAGTCGAAAAATATTATTTCACTTCTAGAAATGCTATAACTTTAAAATTTGGCAGAAATATGTATTAGTACCCCATAATGGAGAATGTATAAAATTCATAAAATTGCAAAGTTTGGGGATTGTATTAATCTATTAATTTTACATAAGGAAAAAACGAAAATTGCTGGGGAAGTGAAATCTTTAGCACTAAAAAAATATTTGTTATGATGAAATATCTGTCTGAAAAATTAATGTTTTTCAAGGTGAGATGATATGCTTGCAGAATGCAAGCACCTTCTACTAGTATGTTATATCCTCTGTAAGAAACGTCTATATATAATGATGATAGGAGGATACTAAGGTTTAGGCACTTTCAGATGAGCTGGAGATTCAAAATTTTTTTTAGGTAGGATTTTGTGCAAAACCGACTAGAAAAAACGAAAATCTTGAAAAAGTGGAACTATGCGGACGCTAAAAATTTGCAATTGTTTAAACAAATTTTCAAGGTTTATGTATTTCAACATGTGCTATGGAGTTGAAATTTTTTTAATAAGTAGAATTCGTAAAAAAACGAAATAGGGATTATACAAATTTTGATATTTTAATTTGTTTGGCAGTTAAAAATTCTTAAATTTTAAACAAATAGATAACTGTTTAGACAATAGTAGCAAACACATTGTACTTGTTCAATGCCTAAACATGTGTTTCAAGAGCCAAGCTCTCTCATCATCAATAGGGGATGTATTCTGAAAAGGTTTCATATTTTTTATGTAATTTAAACAAGAGTGAAAGAGGTGGAGGGGTTAAGCCATTAGTGTGTAGAGGGGAAAACGGAATTGGACCTCAGTCGTTACTCATTATGATGTCTCTGTTGATGTATATACTTTCATAGGGATCTAGTTTTGAATCTTGGAGAACAGTTTTCAGTCATTTTAGGTTCTGGATGGTGATAGGATGATTGTTTTCTTGTATGTGAGCTGAGACACTGGCATTGTTACATTTGCTGTTTAAAATGAACAATGTTTCTTCAAAATTAGAAACATGTTTTTAAAGAAGTTTAATTTCTTTCCTTTTTACTTCTGCCTCTCTCCCTTTGTGTGACACTTTTTATAAAATTACGGCATCAGAATTGATTCCTTTCTTTATATTCAGTAGTGTTTTATAATTTTGACAATTCATATTTGGCAATTCTCTCGCTAAGCAACTTAACATAAACTTTCATACAAGTTCAGTTATATAAGTTCTCCTTGTCTCTTTGGGTGTGTTTTGGAGTTTACCTGAAAATTTTTCTGCAATAATCTAACTTCCAAATTTTAAAAATGTTAACTAGGCCTTGTATAAAATATATACATTGGAATTAGTCTAAATAAGAAATAAAGGTTTTATGGATCAGTGGGTGGAGTGGTTAGAATTGATGGTAATGCATTAAGCTTTCTTTGTAGTGGGAGTGGAAGGAATTGCCAAGCAAAACATGGATGCTCAAATGGTAGTTGCCTCCTCAAGTCATCAGTACCCAATCTAGATTTTAAAATTACTAGAACAGAGGAAGTGTTGCTGCATGCTATTATGTAGCAAAATCTATTATTAAACATGAAAAAAAACAATCAGATGTTGATTACACCAAATAAACAATGCTTGAATGTATAATTATCGTTCCAAGATTTCAGCTCTAAAATCAAGAGTGATGAATATTTAAAACAGATATTGTGCAGTCAGAAAATATTTCAAGAGTTCAGTATCTGGCAAGTAGCATTTCATGTCAATTACCGCATACCGCAGCGTGAAGGTTAACCTTTAAAGAACTTTCCAGAATATATATTTCACTGTTTTAGCCATCACTTCGTGGAACTCAATAATGAAAATTTTAAAAATTCTGTGCAAACAAATTTATTGGGCGACTTTGTACAATACCTGATGATGACTCTGTGAGTCAAAATCTATATATTCATTTTTATTTTTCGATGTGGAATTGGTACAAAGCCTTTTAATAAATTTGTTTTTACAAATCTATTTCTTAAAAATTTCAACATTCCAGAAATTTATGATTGACCTTCATGCCAAGCACAAAAATAGGAATTACAGGCCAAAGATTACTGTCCGTTCTCATGACACACTTGATCTTAGGCACCTTCATAATAATAGTCATCCTTCTTCCAATCTCGCACCAACACCAAATTCACTCATTGCAGCATAGTTATTTGGTGATTCAAATACATTAAAATATTTAACCCAACAGAAAGTGCAAATGTATTGAAATCAGTGTGTGGGCAATAGTGGCACAATACCTTAACCAGTTTTACTAATTTTTCAAATCAAATGAGACTGTAGCAGCTTAAAAGAAACAAGACTAAATGCTACAACTCATCACATAACCTAGCACCATTGGCTATAAATGGTTGCAGAATTTTTTGATGCCAAGCGCAGACCAATTGGAAATGCAGGTCTGAATTATGTAGCCAGAAAAGCAAAATTCACTGATCTGAGAAAGTTGTTTGAGATTCTGGAGCATGCTTTAGACACCAAAAAAGTAATACAGCTCTAAATGAAATTTTAAGCCTTTGAATGAGCTTAAACTACAGTGACCATACACCCCGTTTTTAACGGGATCATCCTGTTTTTTAGTTAAGTGTTCTGTTGTCCTGATAAAGTTAAAATGGAATGCTAATTGTCCCATTTTTCCTCGAGTGCCATTTAATATATAAAGTTACATGAAAAATTAATCCTACACATATCATGAAAGTTGTAGATGAAGATGAGCTTTTCGATGAATACCACCATGTTACGAATATCAGTAAAAGCAAAATTGCCGAATGAAACACGGCTTTAACTGAAACTGTTTGTGCAAGGTGAAAGAATTTCGTTAAAAATATTCAAATTATTTTGGAATTTGCTTTATCTATTCCCTGAACAAGATCAGCTACAGAAAATGTTTTCCATCACAAATGCTCTGTGGACAGACAAAAAGAACCGTTTCCTAGTAGGAAACATCAAAGCAGTGATAGTGAAAAAAGCTCATTTTCGGGAACTTTTGTGCAACTACTTTTACAATTTACTTTCAAATAACCCCAAATCACCGAAAGAAATATCATCGTCTGCAAAGTACAAAACGTCTAGGCAAGAGGATGAATCATCAACTCTCATACCAGATTTAGAACCAACCCCTTCAACATCAGCTGCAAATTAATTGCAAATAAAATAATATATATTTAAAAAGCAAATTAATTTGTTGTTCATCCACCTATATTTCAGGATTGTTAAGCTAAATTTCTATTTAGCCCCAATTGAGATTATGCTTTTGAATGACTTGTTTCATTGAATTAAAATTTACTTGCTGGCCATTTTTTAATTTTTAAAATCTGATCACCCTATTGTATAAAAAAGTATGTAATAATAAAAATATCACATCAATGTATCAGAATCAGAAGTGAAAATTTTCCCCAAAATTTCATATTGTATTTTATTTCTTTAGAAGTCTAGAAAAACTTGCTGAACCGAAGAAATTATACCGAGCCCGGATACAGATCACTAGACTCGGAGTCTCCAGGTCAAAATGACACTGTTGGCAACCCTACTTGCATCCGTAGTTGATAATAATTGAATGTATGGAATTTGACCAAGTAAATTTAATTGTTTTAACTCCATGCATCATTACCTAAATATTTTTTTAATGTGTCGATGTTTTTTCTTCCTACAGAATTATTTCAATTCTTTCAAATGATGTATTGATTGAAATAAACCAAATTTCACTTTTAAAAAATCCTGCAAAAATGTTGTCCCGTTTTCACCTTTTGGAAATATGGTCACCCTAGCTTAATCACTTGTTTCAAAACAATTACATGCTTAGCTATAGCTGTATTGTATAGATAGTCAACAGTAAGAATTGACTTTCTAATGATATTGGTGAAAGATATTTTTTTTAGCCGAGGATTAATACTTAAATACATATCCATTACAATGTGTCTTACAAGACTAGAGATGCAATATTGATAAACTAGGGGTCTCCACCCATATGCACATCAACCCCATGCCTCGCTTTGCGAATTTGCCTGTGATCACCCCCTCCTCCTTTCAACACACACTTAAAGTAGAAAATTGTATCAAGCCTCATTTTCGTGCTTTTTCTTAGTAGACATCACGTTTCATAACAAATTCATTTCTCTGCCAATTATGGGTTTGCATCTGAGACTTTTAATGTGAAATATGCTAACGCGAATGTTCCCGAACAGTTGGTTGTAACTGAATTTCTCAATAGATGAATGAGAAAAGAAGACTAAATGGACATCAATTCTGGTGTTCCTGAGG
Organism: Tanypteryx hageni; assembly: GCA_028673005.1. Taxonomy (NCBI): domain Eukaryota; kingdom Metazoa; phylum Arthropoda; class Insecta; order Odonata; family Petaluridae; genus Tanypteryx; species Tanypteryx hageni. The sequence goes on from CM054112.1 coordinate 271,435,101, forward strand.
GAGAAGTGGCTTCCGTATTTTAAAGGCCCTTTTAATTAGTTCATAGACTCCTTCGTACAATGATCTCATTCGCAGCACATATTACTGTTAAAATGTATCAGCATAAAATATGTTGAAAAGTTTTTATTGAAGAACATACCTTTATTTCAACATATATATTTATTATTAATTATTCACACCAGGGGTCCGTGTCCTTAGCACAACGATCATCACTTGCTCGCCCGCTTTTACTTCTGCTAGTAATTGCATAGCTGTTTTCAGATTTTCATGACTGAGTGCTTTTTTTTATTCTATTGAAAGACAATGTATTCTATTTGTTTTCATTCCGTTCGAATTGTTATCCCTGTTTTAGGTCAGTAAGTCTATGCTCTACATTAAGCGGTACATTCCTTCCAAAAAGTGTGCGTGCACAATCCTCTCCCCTCCATCTCCTCATTAACCATACTGCCTGCTCTTCCCCTCCAGCCTCATTTTAAAAACATTCTGATCTAAATATAAAACAAATGGTTTAAGATTAAAGGGTACAATAAGCGAGGTGTTTTCAGTTTTTTATGGTCTACCTAACTAAACATAACCACAATGCTACGTCAAACCATTCTTGATTTGTAAGGAAAAGTTTTTTGTGATTCCAAAATTTCTTTGGGCTATTTAAATTAAATATTTATGCATTTATGGAATTTTCTCGTTAATTGTGACCCAATGAGAGACTTCATGCAAAATTTCAGGATCCTACGTCTAGCAGTTTTGGCTGTAGGTTTTAATCAGTCAGTCAGCCAGTAACAACCATTCATATATATACAATTCATCTGACAAGGAGCATTATATATGGGAGCATGGCCATTTGACAGCATTTTAGAAATATTTCCCTAAAATTTGATGGTACACCTCGAATTTGTTTATGAGACATTTTGCAAAAAGATTTTTTAATACAGTAGTCTCGATTATCCAAGCCCCGCTTATCTAAGCTTCTGTGTTAACCGAGGTGGCCCCCTCTAATTACATACATTGTTGTTTTTAGCTTGCAGTCAAGGTCACAGGTTATTTACCCTACGTAAATCATGACTCCTCACAACTTCAGCTTTCAGTTGATACATGCACAAAGCATGAAGCTGCATTCAGCCACAACAATGTATGTAGCCGAGGCGTGGCCCTCTCGACAGAGTCTCGGGATCGTCGAAAGGTGGCGTCAAATGGTGGCCAAAAAGCCATCGTCCAAAGTTAGGCAGAAATCGGTAAGACTATTTTGTTTAAAGCAATATCAATAAAGTGTTCTTTTAGTTTAGTTACGTATGCATAAAATAAATTTTCTGAACATACATAGGCCTATTTTTAATACCTAAAAATGAAACTTCCGTTTTATAAAAATTTATCATTATCCGAGGTTAGTTTGGTCCACTTTATCTCGGATAATCAAGACTCTACTGTAACTCATAAATCACACAAATAAAAAAATCAATTTTTATGAAAAATATCATTTCATTAAACCAAACAATTGGTTAAACAAAAAAAACATTTGATAATTAATTATTTTCTCTTTGCATTGCCAAACTGATGAGTGCACCATATATACCACATGTGAAACAAGGGTACAGTGGAGCCGGTTTTGGTACTGCTAGCTAGTGCATGCTCCCCAAACACTGATGCTGGAGTCGTATGTTCAAATCCCGCTTCTGGTAATATTTTTAATATAATTTTTTTACGCAACTAATGTTGTACATCAATTTGTATTAATACAGATTAAAATACAACATTAGTTTAACTAGTTAACAATGTTGACTTCAAACATCCAAAAGCTGAAAATTGCATTTTCAAAATTTTTAACTAGCCAAACTAATGTTGTCTTTTCATTTGTATAAATGCAAATTAATGTACAAGATTGGTTGGGTAAAAAAAATTACCAGCAACAGGATTTGAACCCAGTGTCAAGGCTCAGGGAGGTGCACCAGCCAGCTGCACCACAATCGGCTCTGCTGAACCCGTTTCGCATGCAGTATATATGGCGCGCTCATCAGTTTGGCAATGCAAAGAGAAAATCATTAATTAACAAATGGTTTTTTTTGTTTAATTTAATGAAATATTTTTCATAAAAATCGATTTTTTTAATTTGCATGATCTATGAGTTATTTTTAAAAACGTTTTTTCAGAATAACTCACAAACAAATTCAAAGTGGACCGTGAAATTTTGGAGAAATATTTCTAAAATCACCCCCATCACCTCTGGAAAAATGCTCTTGAATGGCCATGCTCCCATATATAACGCTCCTTGTGAGTCAGCAAAGTGTCACAAATTTAAATTTTAACGTAACCATTTGAGTTAATTAAATCGAAGATCTCAGTGCATTAATTCACCAAAGATAATTTGCTGATTTCTCTTTTTATCACAATTTCTGAGCGACTTTCCAGTTGTGAAGGTTGGTGGCTTTGTTGACATATGGCTCAATTCTAATCAATGTAACAAACTCCTTCAGCCATAAAAGAATTAACAATAATACCGATGCATTTCACCCACTAAGTGGGCATCTTCAGGGGAACTTAAAACAACAGACTGGAAGTCAACAGTTCACTTCACTTCACTGTCGCTGCAAGTTCTCCTGAAGATGGCCACTTAGTGGGCGAAATACATCGGGATTATTGTTCATTCTTTTATGGCTGAAGGAGTTTGTTACATTGATTCGACTTTCCAGTTGATGATAATTTTTGGACAGGATAATATAAAGAGCCTAATCTTTTCAGCAAATTAGTAATAATTGATTAATTAGTGCAGCTAGAAAGGTAGGTTTGACAATGGGTTTGTTTTAATTGTACATACAGGTAGACCCCAATTTACGAAAGGGTTACATACTTGAAAAACCTTAATTCGTAAATGGAAGCATAACTTCCCATTGAATTCTATTATATAATGTGAGATATGTTCCTATTGCATAAAATCTTCTCTTGAATATACTGTACGTTCTTTAGAACATCCATCTTGGGATGCAGTGCCCAAATTGGAAAATTTTAAAAACCGAAACATTCTGATTTGATTTTTTAACAACAGGAATGCTATAGGTTTCACTTCGTATCAAGTGGAATGCCGTTCCCATGCATTACCGTCCAATTCCAGCTCTGTTTAGCACTATAACAGGTTTTGACTTGTTCCATTAAGTCTGCAAATACATTCACTCCTACACAAGAGAAGAGTAAGAGAGATCGAATTGCTGTCACATCCACTTCAACCCCAGTACCAACATACATTATTTAGTTATTAGTGAATTTGATTTTGTCCAGAAATGATATTCTTTTCGATTTATTTTTTTATAACATTTTAACAACTGGAACACTTTTAGTTTAATTTTTTAACAAGAAAAGTGTATCGGTGCGTTCCGGTCCAATTCAAACACTGATGGCAAGTGATTATTCTAAATACCCATGTATTGGTGTTGTTCTTCATGCAACTTGATGTAGCAGTCATGTGACCAACCATCCGATCATAGGTAGTAAAAATAAATGAGAATATCATAAATGATAACCATAATATCCAATACATAGTTATTAAAATAATGTGGCAAGGGAATAACATTATTTTGGTATCAGTTAATATTAAATAATTTTTGTTATGTAGCATCATAAGTTTTGATTCCTTGTGAGAGAGAAAAAAGATTTTTAATATCGCGACTGTTCTAAAATTTCTTAGATTCAAAACAATCTAGAGGAATTATTTTTACTATATTATTATTGTTAATAATAATAATACCGTACGGTATGGTATGGAAATAAATACAGAAAAATCTAAGATCATTCGAATATTGGGCAAAGAAGAGAATCTGAACATAAGTATTGGAGAAAAGCCTTTAGAACAAGTTTCAGACTATAAATACCTTGGAAGCATCATAACAAGAGGAGCAAAATGTATGGATGAGATCAAGACTAGAATAGGAAAAGCAAAAGCAGCTTTCAGAAGAAAGAAACACCTACTTACGGGGAATATATCCACAAGAAGTTCATAAATGCTATGCATGGAGTATAGCTTTGTACGGGAAAAAACATGGATGCTAAGGAAAAATGACATCAAATACTTGGAAAGTTTTGAAATGTGGACTTGGAGGAGATAAAATGGACAGATAGGATGAAAACCGATGAAGTGCTATAAAGAGTAGAAGAGAAGCAAATGATTATACAGACTATCAGAAAGAGGAAGGCAAACTGGGTTGGACATTACCTGAGGAGAGAGAGTATGATTCAAGACGTGTTAGAAGGAAAACTAGATGGGAAAAGGGAAAGAGGTAGGAAAAGGTTTCAGCTGATAGACGATTTGAAAGGGAAAGAGAGTTATCAAGATATGAAGTGGACAGCGGAAAATAGGAGTATATGGAGAATCAGGTTTAACCACGAATAGTCATGGACCTGTCTACGGACAGACTACCTAGGACAGGGGTTCCTAACCTGGTGCTCGCGAGCACTGCTTTGATCTTTGGCAGCTTGATTGTGCTCTCTGGCACCTGGTTGTGCACTTCTGCGATGCTTAAATCGCATTTCCTAACATCATTAATTTTATATGATCAGTTGCTTTCTTTCTAAAAGTATATAAGAACATTACTAATAACATTGATGTCCATTTGATTTTTGTATTTATGTTCATTATTTTTTTCAATGGAATAATGGTGCTCGCTTGATATTCTAGGATATAGCTTAGTCCTCGCTTGATAGACCAGAGTACAACTTGGTGCTCGCCACATGGAAAAGGTTGGGAACCCCTAACCTAGGAGGAATAACAATATCATTATTTCTTCTTCTTATATCTTCTGTTGCTCATTTTCTTTACCAGATTTTTTAGGAAAAAATAATAGATGTTTATGTAACTTCGAGATTTTCCTTTTTGCATAACGAAGTAAGGGACAAAATATTTCTTCCGTAACTTCGAATTTTCATAAAATGGGACAACATAAAACAAGGTCAATCAGAATGCATTTGTTGGGTGACTGGGACCATCTATAATATTTTGCCCTGGGGCCTTCTGCTTCTAGTTACACCATTGATTGAGGCACACTTTTAAGCTGTAGGTGGAGGTTACTACGGATGGTCGAGAACAGACCATCACAGATTTTTTAAAGTCATTCAACATAATGAAGACAAATGAGATTTCAGCATGTAATGGAGGGAAGTCAACAACACCTGCATGAATGGTGCATGACTCAAGGTTTGGCCAGAGACATTTCATGACTTTTGAGGGTTTAAGGATGCTGAGTCTGCCATAATGAGTGGCATTGTTCAGCTAGCCAACCAAAGTAGACTAGAATAAGTTGAAGTCGATGATGTAGAGGAGCTGCTGCATTCTTATGCAAAGGCCCTTATCAATGAGGAAATGGAGGAGATAGAAAAACAGCGCACTGTGGAGGAGAAAGAAGATGATAATGCTGAGGTTGCTCCACCAACAAGGAATTTGACAACAACCCTATTGTCAGATGGCTTCACCTTAATAAACAAGGTCCTCAAAATGTTTGTGGAGAATGACCCAGACAGCGAACGGAGCAGCGCACAGAAGACAGAAAAAATCCTTTGGGAGGAGGAACAGCAGTCAAGAAAGCCTACCTTAGATACTTCCAGATGTCTGCAGTACCCAAAGGATGAATCACAGACTGGACAATCCTCCCAGCAGTAGCTCCTCCTTTCATTTATAAAATTTTTTAATACATTCATCATGCAAGCAATATCATTATTGCTGTTACTGATATACCAATGAAGCCCTAATATATTGCTCATACATAAGAAATAGAACTGCCGGGAATGCATCTCCATAACTGCATTGTTATAATGATCTCTAACAGCACTGTCCCATATACCACTCCACATTTTAGGAATGCATCCATAGCACTATAAGAGGTATTTACTGTATTTTCAGTAAATTTTTCACAGGGGAGCAAGTTAAACAGCTATTTAGTAAGGAATATAAATGCTATAGATTTGATGGAACAAAAACATTTGGATGACAAACAAAAAATGCTGGAAAATTCTTTTAAAAATATTTTAATGTTTTGTCTGTATCCTTTAGGGGACTTTAGTTTTTGTGTTAAGAAATTTATGAAATTAAGAGCAATTATTATTATGTATGTGTGTACCAAGATATCTATTTTCTTTACCTGTGATAGTGAAAATATTTTTGGTTTTAATTGAAAATCTATATGATATACACAAAATGCTTTATGCTAGGTGCTAAGAGCATTGAAGGTGGATTCATCCTAGAAGGGAATTCATCGCATGATGCAAAATGAATCCTTAGTTTTGATAAGGTAGCTAACTTTTCAGGAACACATCCTGATGTAAATCTGGTTATACCTGTACTTTTTCCCACTTATTACACTTGACACATCAAATGATCTATCCATTTCTTTTAAAATGCATCACAGACAATTCCCAATCAAACCGTCCTATTCCATGACAATAAATAAATCATATGGCCAAACACATGGCAAAGCTGGTATTTTCTGCATGAGCCTTGCTTTACATATAAATTTCATTGAAATTATAAGCGAGATGTTCAAGAGTTCAAAATAAAAACTCACATAATAGCAGGTCCTACGCAAGGACCAACTGTGGCAAATAATATTGAATATAAAGAAGTTTTGTAAGTTAAATAATAACACAAAATGAAATAGGCCCCTTTTAGATAAATTAATAAAAAAATAGGTTTCTAGTTTTTTTCTTAAAACCGCAAGCCATCTCTGAGGTACGTTGCTCATTGATTCACTCTTACGTGGATTTCATTCTTGAGCAAATTACCTGCCTTGTGCTTGCTTGGCCTACCATTACATTGATGCACCTAGGAGCAAACTTGGGCGAGGCATGGCATTTGCTTTGGTTTCATGTCTTTTCTGGTCTCTCGCTCAGTCTGATATTGTTTGCCACTGAGAGAACATCAGACTGCCTTTGCTCCTCTGAGTTACCTTTTCCATTTTTTTGCTAAAACCCTTTCACAATGAATAATCACGTAATCATTGCTATTGGCCGACTCATTCAATACACAACATTCTGTCAACGTAAAATTTTTGGGCAGTAAAAACTCTCCTGAACACGCCAATCCTAATAGGTAAAAAATAAACTTGTGGGAGTTCCCTCATTTATATGCTAATAAAGATTGTTGACATAGTGTCACTTTAATCATAAGGAAGAAAAATACAGGCTCCTGAAAAGATTGGTGACACATGACGACAAAATCCATGGAAGATTACACGAGGACAGCTCGTCAAACTAGATGATTAAGTCAAAGGAAGCATCATTGAATGGATATGTAACAAAAAGAGATATGATCCGCCAAGTACTGAGCGATACAATGTAATCAAAATGCAGGTACACTATACTACTTTATCTGTGGGAGAAGGGTAATGTACAGTTTCTGAAGTAAATTACAGAAGATAATTTTAATTAATTTAATTTAATTAATTGTATTTTATTTATGCTTATTATTACCTTCTTGTTGGTTAGGTTAGGAATGTTACCTTTTTTGTGAAGAAATAATATCCTGAGGTCAGCTGGAACATATCCTTAATTCATAGTATTCAGTCGATGGAAAAATTTGATTTGCATAACATTGATATGTGTAGTCTGATTTCTCTGGAGCAGGGCCTCTCTGCATTTTATAGCTGGAGCAATAAAAAATGGTTTGAACCGTTTCTACACCATCTCCTCAGAGAAACTGGAGCTGAGTTGGAATTACTGGTTTTTGAGAGCCAGAGCAAAAAAATTGCTCAGTGCTCTAGTTTGCATATTAAAAAAACTACAAAGAACTGCTACTGTATTTTATGTTAGTCATGTGATAATAACATTGCATCTTAGGATATCAACTGACTAAAATTTCTAAAAAGTCAAACATGTATATATTTAAACATAATAACACACAATACTACAGTCCTTAATACGGGAGTGGTTATAAAGGGTAAAATAATAAGTGGTGATATAACTTTAAATATTTTGATACACAATTCAAACATTTAAACCACAACAAATAGAGACAAACACCCATTACAATGCCTGACAGATGTAACCACACGCTCACTCGTCAATGCAACTATAACACATAAATAGTAGATGCTGTCGTAAATGCAGATATCGAGGGAAAATGTTTGTATATGAACATTGTACTATGTACTGTCACCACTCATTGCCTATTCACTTTTAAAGGTCCTACCAAATTAACTTACAAATGATTTTGAAAGAACACATCCGTGTTAAAACTCAAAGTTACAGTCAATGGCAGATTTTCTCTGATGCTCCATTGATACAAAGAGAATAAAGATGGGCAGCATTAAGAGGACATGACCCATGGACAAATGAGTTACATGTAAATACACATTTTAAATTGTGGATCAGAGGTTGTCTTGCACTTACATGAATCTGCAGAGCAAATTTACAAGGATGTTGGTGAAAGGGAAAAAGTGGTTCCATTAAATACAACTATTGAGCACATTCACTAAGTGCATAAGAATTATTGTCATTTGGTTAAAATGTCATAGTCAAAAGTAATGTAAAATTTTATGTAATGATAATTTCTCCATTACCACAATTACGGTAACATGACACATTTAGTAAAGTGATATCACCCTCCTGCTTCATGTCCCTTCATCAAGAGCTGCTTGGTATGAGGGAACAATTTTTCAGCAATCAAGACCCTCCTTCCCTATCATACAAAATGCACATTTAACTGTTTTCAAAATTGGTGCTAACCATACTTGCAACAGCTAAACTTTTGTTTGTGAAGTCCATCACTGCACTTGAGGCAACTCACATCATTAGAACATCTCGCTGACAGTTGCCAACTATGCCACATACCCTTGTGGGTATATGAGCACGAGCGCAGGACTGTGCGCTTTGGAATGCTTGTCCCAAAGGTTTGGGTAAATGGCTCCCTTCACGTGATTACAAGTCACCCAAAGGGAAATCACAGTCTCCGAGGATATAAAATCCACAAATGATGGAAAAGAAATCCTCGATCACAAGTCTTATCAACTCTAAAATGACCAGAGAGTGGCGAAGGGTGAGGGAGAACCTTCAACACAACGAGTGTGGCATCAAGGGAAAGTTGCGGCATGTGCCGTTGTTCGGCCCATTTCACTTGCTCACCACCACCCTCGCTCTCCTGCTCTCGTTCAGCGCAGCCCCCTCCATCACAAAAAGAATACAGGAGTACAAGAGTCGGTAGTATAGACAAACTGTACATCAACATTATACCTTCCGCATCATTCTCCTATGAATCTGAAGAAAATGATTTCATCCTAAATGCTTACACCCGAGAACACATCCACCGACAAACCCATATGCTTTCGTGATCTATAACTCACAAACACTTTTCAAGCCATCTCTCTGAAATCTCAGCATGTAGTAGGTGAGAGTGCTGTACTAACTGAAACCTCATGAAAAATACATTTATCCGTTGCACCCTCCCATTGTAATGGATAAAAGGCAAGCTAAATGCAAACTAAGCAAGGGTCAAACTCTCTAGAGTCAATCAAGTATTTGTATGAAGTGCTTCTCGAACATCATCAAAAATATAGTGGCACCTCTTTGAGAGCCAAAGCAGGCAGATGGAGCCCGCGAAGGATGTGTACGATCAGAAATATGGTCAAAGAGGCAATTGGGCCAAAATATCCCAACCTCGCTCAGAGCGAGGCTCCCCTCAAATGCACAGGTTCCATCACCCTCCCTCCCCCTCTTCCTCAAGAGCTTCTTCCCCACTGGTAGCCACATTGGAACAGCCACCGTCACATGCCAGCCCTCCCATCTGACTATTCTGCCGTGGGCAAGGGAGACTCTCAAAACATTCCTTTCTCTGTCCATCACACAAAGAGTGTCTGTCCCGAGAAGACATCTGCATCCTCCTCATCATCTTCAGCAGAGAGAAGGATGAGGGCAGAGACGAGACGCACAAGGCGACCTTCTCGACCTGCTGTCACCCAGTGCACCACAGCTACGCTCTTGCCTTCTTTGCCATACAACTCCTCCCTGTGCCGAGCACCACGATGCATCTCTTGAACTGAAACCTTGAGAAAATAAAAAGGCCTCATTAGCTGCATTTACTGCTACTGCATACAAAAGAGATTCTACAAGGTGAAGTCAATAAATAAGGTGAATTTAAGTGTAGCTTTAAAACAGTTTATTCCAGAAATGCGAACGTACAGTTTTTCGACATAATCAACTCCTACCTTGATATATTTATTCCAGTGACTGGCAAGCTTTCTGATTTCATCAGAGAAAAAAGTTTTTGGCAAAGATTGTAGCCAATTATGCACCGTCTGTATCATCTGTGAGCTTGTGCCCCCTTAGTGCATCTTTAAGTTGCCCAAACATGTGAAAATTTGAGGGTGCAAGATCAGAACTGTATGGTGCATGTGGTAGGGTCTCAAATTTCAACTCCTAGATGCATTCCAGTATTGCTTGATCAACATGGTGGCGAGCATTGTTCTGTCGCAGGATAGGTCCATGCCTTTTCGACCAAATTGCTGATGTCACAGTGCAATAGAGAAGTTAACGTTAGGTAGCACTTGCCACTGTACTCTTGTTTTCATGAAAATGCACCACTTTAGGACAATAAAAGTCCCAAACATAGTCATCATTATCTTCCCAGCTGATGGTTAGGTTTTGAACTTTTTACCTAACAGTTATTCATTGAAATTTAAACAATAATGGACAGGGCCAGTTATAGGCATGGACTATGTGATAGAATAAAGCGATCTTAAGATCCTGTGCAGACAGGCATAAGCTGTCAAGTGGATAATATTTTTGAAATGAGGAAAAATTTCTCTATGATCGGAAATTGAATGCAGGTCTTCCATTTGCCAGGCGAATATTCTACCATTGAACTATCATAGCAGATTAATTCTTCCATTTCTGAATGCGGATGTTTTCTTAGTTGGGCCCGGGCTAGCCAAGCTAGTAACAACCAGCCCCAATGGATGTCCTCAAAGAGATACATTGAAGAAAACACCTCCTCAAATGGTGAGATTGTCAAGCTAAAAATTGATGGAATGAAGCGATCTTAAGATCCTATCCTATTCTCATTTCAAAAATGGACTACAGGGCAGTCAAGAGGCTGTTCGTGAGAAGAAGCTGAACTCTCCAGAATGTTATCTTCATTATTACAGTCATTCATATTGTGGTCTACAGATTATTATGCAAAAAAAGAAAGGAAAAAACACTTTATCATTATATATAGACGTTCCTTACAGAGGAGGAGGATATAACATACATATAGGAGGATACTAATGTTTAGGCACTTCCAGATGAGCTGGAGATTCGAATTTTTTTTCTTAGGTAGGATTTTGTGCAAAACCGACTAGAAAAAACGAAAGTCTTGAAAAAGTGCAACAATGCGGCCGCTAAAAATTCGCAATTCTTTAAACAAATTTTCAAGGTTTATGTATTTCCGAATGTGCTACGGCGCTGAAATTTTTTTTAGAGGTAGGATTTGTAAAAAAACTAAATAGGGATTATAGAAATTTTGATATTTTAATTTGTTTGGTAGTTAAAAATTCTTAAAGTTTAAACAAATAGGTAAATTTTTAGACACTACTCTCCAAGTTAGGGAGCTGAAATTTTTAAATTATTTAGAGTTTAATATACATAAACGAATAAACATTTCATTGCATCCAGGAAATCGTTATTGCGCCCGTTAAAAATTATTTAAATTTAAACAATTAGATAAATGTTATTTCACTTCTAATTGTGCTATAAATTTAAAATTTGGCAGAAATGTGTGGCATTATTAACTCAATGTGGGAAAAGTATAATATTCCTAAAATTGCTAAAATTAGTGATTGTTTTACTCCATTATGGTTCCATAATGAAAAAACGAAAACAGGTCCAGAGGAGAAATCTTTAGAATTAAAGAAATATTTCTCATGATTAAATATCTCTCTGAAAAATGAATGTTTTTTCAAGGTGAGATGAAATGCTTGCAGTATGCAAGCACCTTCTACTAGTATTCACTAAAAGTAAACACAATGCTAACGGATGAGCAAAAGTCGGACTTGATTCATTTCATCTCTGAAAGGGAGAGCTAATTTGTCAGAGCACAAGGCCTCCATCTACCAGTTAATTTTAAAGGCACTGACTTAGTTCGTTATGGCTCTGAATTGAACTCATATTTAACTGCGGTATGTTGCATAGAAACCAAATACTTTCATTTGTGGACTTGGTTCACTTTCGCTCTAAACCCTTCAATTCCTTCCTTGAAGTTACATATTAACCCCTCAAGCCAACAGCCTGAGTATGTACTTGCCAAATGCAATGTTGCATAAGCCTTGATTCTTTCGGCATCAAATGGACATTCATGAAAGTATTTGTGTCATAGAAGATCATCGATATGTGATCACTGACTCCCCATCAGTTTGGTAGTTTTTGTATTTTGTTAGAGGAAAAACATAGGAATAATTATGCTATTTATTCTGTTTTTCTCTGACAAAGTATAGCAAAGGAAAGAGCTGTTGAAGCAGACAGTAAATGGGGTTCTTTTCGAAAGAAATTGTTAATACAGAATATATAAGTAATTTTCATTTCACTGTTTTGATTTGAACTGCATTATGCGCATATAAATTAATTATATTGTGTTAAAACGGTTATGTGGAAGAGGGGACCATATGACCTCAACCTCGCTGTATTAAGTATAAATAAATAAATAAGGATAAGATTAAAATTTATGTACACTCGTATGATTTGTCTGAAACAATATTATATAAATAATTTAATATAATTAACAAGAATAATTTCGAAAACAAAGTGTTTATAAAAAAAGAGGAAATTTACATTAAATTTCTACTCCCATTCTGCTAGTCACCTGAACCTCCATGAGAAAACGTGCATAACGAGACAAAACTGAATCGATTGGCAAAAAAACGAAGTACTTATCTGCTTTCACATCCGAGTAGTGTGTCAGTCAGGCACAGGTGGACAAATTGAACACATAAGCAAATTCTTTTCAAAAAACCTCTAAAAACTACCAAACTGATGGGGAATTAGAGATTTACTGAAAGATCAGATAATGATGGTCTGCTGTGACACTAGTAGTTTCATGAATGAGCATTCGATGCTGAAAGAATCGTGATTTATTCAACATCTGCATTTGATGAATATGCACTCATTCTACAGCCCCTCAGACCAATGTTGTCCTGTGTGTATGTGCTTGGGCTGCCAACATGAGGGGTTAATGAATATTTGCGAGTTTGAAATGGATTGGACCAATAATTTTTCAACAATGATCAAATAATTAAAACAATGCATGTATTGCTACTTGATGTGAATTTAAATACTGCTCCCAAATCAAACTTTCAGGCATTTAAAACCAGCTTGAGGGATTAAACAAGTTGAAACAATCACAAAAGCAATAGCAAATACAAGATCAAATATCCAATGCTCGACTGATAACTCTACGATGCTATTCTTTTTGGAGTTCATAAATGTTGCAATTTTGCTGTGAAGTTCAAAAAATCTTTCTAGACAATTTCCTTGACTTAACCAATATATTTTAGAATAGTAACAGACATCACCGTACTCAACTTCGTACAAAAAGTCTTTAAACTTTTGATGTTTCAAAGCATGGTTTTGGATGTATTTACCATATTATTATGAATATTGTACCCCTCCCCCCTTTTTGGCCAAAATATTAATAAGTAAGGGGGGGGTACTATATTCGCACCCAAAAAATTAGCAAACGAAAATATTAACACTGGCAGTAAGTACAGGTAACAATCAATGCCCTCACTTGATCTGATAGTTTTGCGGAGAATTTCATGACACATATGCCTCAACAACTCAAATCTTTTTGTTCACTCTCTGGAAACCTTGACTTAAACGTTTAAATTTTCAAAATAGCGGGAATTGCAGAAGTTTTTGCTTTGGAAGTGTTGATTGGCTAACTTCATCCCTTCCCTAAGACCCAAATATTGATATGTAGTGGTGCCACCTACCGTTATTTTAGAGAAAATGTCATTACGACGAAAGAAATTATCTTCGTTACCCGTCAATCTGTAGGCAACTCGGTCAGCTGATCACACTGTCCAACTTGTGCAGCTATTGATTGTATATAATGCAATCGCATTGCAAAAGTATTACTTATGTAAATCAAACCGAGGTGTTGAAGGTGTTTCAACTATCTACAGAATGTATTCCTTGATGTGATATTCCGAGGCATAAATATCAGAAGTAACAAAAATATGGGTAAAATAAATTATGAAAAGAATGTTAACTGGAAATTTGGTGATAATTACTTTTTTATACAGGCAAAATTCAAGTAGCCATTGTCAATGGCATCTGAAGGATACAAATGGAATTTAAATAACATTCATAAATGCAAAGTTTTCGAATTTAGTCCAGTAACCCTAAAACATATTAAAATTACACCTACAACTATAACACGCAAAACATGATGTCACCCTTTCATTGTAAATTGATAGCTCTAACTAAATTGCTCGTACATATTAAAACTCGTTCTTTAGAACAGTGTTCTTCAACCTTTTTACACCTGCGGACCGGGGGAAAATAGAAGAAATATTTTGCGGACCGGCTGACGGGTAAGACAGAAACAAAAACCAATGTAGATAGTATTTTATTTATTAAATCCAATGTAATAAAATTACAATTTTTAGCTAGTGCAACATCTGCTGCTGCTTAGAGGTTAGAAAATTTGATATATGTGGCTGGAGCGTTGTTTCTGAGAGACGAAGCACTGCAATAACATCCATTCGATTTCTCCGCTTGGTTTTTTATTACTGACATGGCTGAAAAAGTCTTTTCACACAAATAGGAAGTCGAAAAAATGACCAACAATTTGATAGCTTTATAACTCAGAGATGGATATTCTTTTTCGAGTGATATCCAAAATTGAGACAATGATAGCATTTTATGTCTGGACACCAGAGTGACATCAGAAGACAACTCGATCCGCTTTTCTTTTTCATGAGGATCAGGTGCGCATGATTTTATATCGTCCAAGAAGGGATTATTAATCCAGAGGTTACCTTTACGAGGATCCTCATTTTCAGGGAAATAATTATTCAAGTTTTCAGCTAATGCCCTTAAATGTTGACTTATTATGTTGAATATGACTTTCTGGTTGACATCAGCAGCAATCAAAAATGCTCCCAAAAGTGGAAACATTTCTATATCTTCCTCTTGTACGCGACTATCCCAAAGCATCCATTTTATTTCTCAGTGTAAAAATATTTGTACAAGACCCCTGAAGAGAAATATTAAGTTCGTTAAGAAGGCTAAATATGTCCGCCATATACGCAAGCTTAGCCATCCATTCCTCATTCAACAAAGGCTCTACTAGGTCAGATTTTTGCTCTCGCAGAAACTGCTTTACTTCTTCCTTCAGTTCGAAAAGGCATGCAAGAACCCTTCCTCTTGATAACCACCTCACTTCTGCATGGAGAAGGAGATGTTGGTGGTGTGAGTCCATACTCTCACACAGTGTCGTGAACAGCCTGGAGTTCATAGCTCGACTAGGAATTTCATTAATGATCTTCACCGCGTCATTCATCAGTGTTTAGTTCAGTAGAAAGCTTCTTTGCAGCTAGGTGCTCCCGGTGGATCATACAGTGAGTGGACAAAACTTCTGGGTGTGCGACTTCCTTTATTTTTGCAACTACTCCTGAGCGACGCCCAGTCATGCTCGCAGCACCATCCGTACACACTCCGATGCATTTGCTCCAGTCTAAGCCCTGCGCTTGAAAATACTCATCCAGAGCATTAAATATCTCTGAACTAGTGGTCCGTCCAGGTAAGTCAAGGCAACAAAGAAGTTCTTCCCTTAAGTCTTCATCTTCACTATACCTCACGAAGCAAAGTAGGATAGCATAGTTACTCATGTAAGTTGATTCATCAAGTCGAATCGCAAAACATCTCGATTTATTTATCCCCTCTACAACTTGCTTTTCAATATCGGTGGCCATATCAACAATTCTCCTCTGAATGGTGGTGTCCAAAAGCGATATAGCCTCCAGTTTTTTAGTGGCTTGAGGACCTAAAATTTCTCGTAAGACATCTAAGATGCAAGGCTTTACTAACTCCTCACCAATAGTAAACGGTTTTTTCGTTTTAGCTATTCGAAGAGCAACTAAATAAGACGCTCGAAGCAGCGACTTGTCACTAGTCGTCATAATTTTTATTTGACTTTTCTGACTTTTCATCTGGTCACGTAATCTTTGAAAAAAGTCCAGTGGCTTATCAGTAAAATCTCTATGCTTCGAATGCAAATGACGAGCAAGTTTGGAAGGTTTCATAGCATCATTTGACAGAATTTCGGAACATACTACACACGAAGGCCGTGGCGATAGTTCACTGCCAGGGGCTACAATGAAACCAAGCTTTAAATACTCCATATCGTAATGCCTAACAAAGTTTCCTTTTCTCTTTTTGGTTTGTATTGCACATTCCGAAGTATCAACATATTTCTTTTTCTTTGTTTCTTCTAAACTTGAAGCACTAGTACATGGCATACTTTCGGTACCATCACTACTTTTCTCCTGAATATTGTCCTTGCCTCTACTAAAGAAGGTTAAAAGGTTTTGCTGTTTGACTTTTTTTGTCTCCATTTTGTAGTGTTTCAAATTTTAAGAAAGAAATAACTTGTTTGCCGAAATACCACAACACAATATCAGAAAACAATACGGACGAGCGCGATAAAATAAGAATTTTTGCGCCGTGTCGTCGACAGGCGAGCTGACGCAATACTGGCATTCGGCGGCTGAGCACTTCGCCTATACTTCGGGCACTACATTGTAACGTGCAGCGTCCCGCTCGCCCTGCAACAATGTAGCACCCGAATCATGTAGCCACTACACGATTGGGGGAAATTTTTGGCAGACCGCCAGGAAATTTCCACGGACCGGCACCGATCCGAGGACCACAGGTTGAAGAACACTGCTTTAGAATATTAAAAGTGAGGTCTGTAATGGGGCTCAAACTTTTTTCCAAACAGGCTTCAGAAATAGGTGGTGGGGGGGGAGGGGGACTATATTCAGACTAATACGGTAACTGTTTTAGTAACAACTGCCATAACAGCTCTTACATTCAGTAATTTGCACCTAAATTGTCTTGATGAATAATGCAATCAATGAAAATACTCCATGATTACGACCAACCATCGCAGGTGCTCCATCGGTTGCTATACCAGCTAACAATGATAATTTCTTCAAAGGATTTCAATAACTCTTCTAAAATGTCTTGAACGATTGTGTTTCTCTTCATGCCCTTCATATTTAACAGTTCCTCTGTTATATTAAAGCACAATCCAAACCTCTAATAAAAATACAGAGTTGAGGTGTATCAGGTAAATCAAAACTCTCATAAAGATGAATTACATAAGATACTAACCCTGAAATCTTTTCTTGTCAAGTTTCCTCAATATTTTTAGATAACTCTTGAGCTCTGTGGATATTGTTCTTCTTGATAGGCTCACTTCTGAAAATGATTACTTTTTTCGGGGTATAAATATTATACTGCTGCTTCAATACATTATTTTACAAACTCTTTATCACTAAATGGTTTCATTTTTTTAGCTACGACATAACTAATTACAAAACTGGTTTTTATGATAGCTTTCAGTGGAGTGACATAATTGTTTAAAATACATTGTTGAGCAGACAGTTGTTGTTTTTACAGGGTTATCGGCTATTATAAACACATTATCGGAAGTTATAGACACATTATTGTTAGTTATAAACAAAGTATCGGTAGTTATAAACACATTATTGGTAGTTATAAACAAAGTATCAGTAGTTATAAACAAACTATCAGTAGTTATAAACACGTTATCGTGAATTATAGACAGAGTATTGATAATTATAAACAATACTAACCCTACCCTATAATGGAAGAAAACTCTCAGGAAGTAGTAAATTAAAATGGAATACAGAGTGAACTAAATGATTCAGTTGCTAGAACAAGAAAGAAAAGAACCTCAATAACCGACGAAAAAATTGAAGTATTTAAAAATATGAGAGAACAAGGTGAGTCAGCGGTTAAAATGGCAAAAAACTTGGGCGTATCTGTGTCTGTTGTGTACAAACTAATGAGGAAAATACACGAAGCTGAGGAAAATATGGAAGAAGTTGATTTAACACGGAAGAAGCCTGGACCAAAACCGCAACAAGTTTCTAGATTATCGGACAAAATATGTGAAATTATTCAAGCCGACTGCTCATTGACACAAAAAGGCATTCAAGAAAAGTTGAGAGAATATGACTTCATCTGCACACAGTCTACTATATCGACAAATCTAAAAAATATTGGCATTACAAGAAAAAGATTGAAAAGAAGAGTTTCAAAATCCACAACATCTGAAGTTTTATCAAAAAGGAAAATATATTCTCGTGAAATCATGAGGATTCCATCAGGAAGAATGTTATTTCTAGATGAAACTGGTTTTAATCTACATAGTACCAACAATTACGGATATTCTCCTAAAAATATAGATGCTATCAAAAAGGTTCCTACGAACCGTGGGAGAAACAAAAGTTTGATAGCTGTGCTCGTTATAAACGGAATTAAGAATTATAAAATAAAAGTGGGTGCTTATAACACAGAGTATTTCGTTGACTTTCTTCAAGACTACAAATCAAAGAATGTTTTTAAGGAGGGTGATATCGTTATTATGGACAATGTGAAGTTTCACCACAGCTCTGAAGTGATTACTAGGCTTGCCGCAAATAATGTTTGCTACAAATTTCTTCCCCCTTACAGTCCGCAATTGAACCCAATTGAAGAGGTTTTTAGTGTGCTTAAAAGTAGATACCATGCTATTCGTCCTACTCCTGAAACGTCGTTACAGTTCCAAGAATATGTCGCAAGATGCATTGACAGGATGAATAATGATAGTACATTATGTTTTGAGTCTTTTTATGGCAACATGTTGAGATATCGCGATTTGGCTTTTCAAGGTCTTTCATTTTAAATAATTACATATGTACATTATATTTTTCCATTTTCAATTCTCCTTTTTGTTCATTGCAGTATGTATGTATCATATCTTATATGTATACTACAAAAGTTAATTAATTGTATTTATTTAACAAACATTTTAAAGGAAAATGAATGTTACCTAATTATATTTACAATTACTTGATTGTGTACTGACTAAATATGTATGTACCTACTATGTATAATTCTCTACAGATATGAATTCTTTTTCATTGTACATATTATACAATGTATTCATTATTATGTATCTACGCATCATTTCTCGTGCCGCCTTTAATCATAGAATTGTACATTGCATCATTAAATAAACACAAAATTAATGGAAATCAGTAATTTATTCTATTTAATTTTCCTTTATGAATTTTTATGTACCGAAAAGGAGTTGAGTTCATTTATCAGTAACAACTCTCAAAAATTAGTAAGCGAGAAAGAGTGGATGAAAAAATATTTTCATTTTCATTAGCATTTGTGTTTTCCATATTTGTCTTCTCAACAGAATCAATATTTTGTCTTGATTTTTGAGTTGACTTCATTATTTTCGTATCCAAACCACTAAAACAATTTTTTACATATTCCCTAAATTTTAGCGTTATGGCCAGGTTTTGTTTATAATTATCGATACTCTGTCTATAATTCACGATAATGTGTTTATAACTACTGATAGTTTGTTTATAACTACTGATACTTTGTTTATATTTATCAATAATGTGTTTATAACTTCCGATACTGTGTTTATAACTATCGATAATGTGTCTATAAATTTCGATACTGTGTTTATAATAGCCGATAACCCTGTAACTTTTTAGATCTAACCTCATCCTTGAATGCTTCTAACTCGGGGGCAAGTCTCATGCAATATCAAACCATATTGCATTCTTTAATGTTGGGCTAAGTTTCTTTGCATATGACGCATTTCTGAGATCAAAATATTTTAATTGTCACTCTTCATTAAATTTTCTATTTTTTTATATACTTAAACTTTCTTTTCTTCAATAAGGACATGATTGCTGAAATGTACAAGGATTGATTTTATTTCAATACCAATAATTGTAAATTCTATTATGAGATTTTCATTACTAGGGTATTTATACAATGTATTACCCATAATTGAAACCAATGACTCCTTTATAACTCGGAGAAAGTTGGAAACAGTGATGTTTGACTACAAGTACAAAAATGCAGACCACAACTATATTTGAACAATTTTTGGATTATCTACAGTTTTCAATTTTTTGCAACACCACTCACAGTCATTCCTGCAGTTAACAAAAAGTACCACAACAAATATCTAACGAACTAACAATAAATATACAGAAATTTAGATAAATATCAGCTTACCTTCAATTCAACACTTAATGAGACACTTCATCTCACAGTGTTGCCAACAAGCTACCATAAAACATGGCAAATGCAACATAACTAATGTCTTTGAATTTTAAATTGACCATGTAATTAAAAAAAAACCTTTAAACACCAGATTTAAATGTCCCTTAGTAGACTCTTGCTGTCAGATTTAATTTTGGCCATTTAAAGTTTTCCTGCATTCAATCAGAAAATATCTTGTATTTCTTGAATTATTAGTGATAAAAACAATCAAATAAAAAGCATAATTTAACAAATCATTTTTGGAATAACAGGATTGTCTTTTATAGTAAAAGAAAACAAAAGAATGCAAATATGGCATAATTCTATAATACAAAAATGATAAATTCAATAAAAAACATAAGTGATAATTTTTATAGCTCATTTATTCATGCATTACAATACAAATTTCATTTTGCATTACACTTAGAAATTCAGCATTGCGTGGAATTCTTCAAAACAGGAAAATACACAGACCAACATTACATATTTTGCCACTGTGTATTTTCCCTTCTCTGAGCATACACAGCATCAAAGACAATTTCCCTTTAAGAGCCAATGTTTATTTTCTTTCATCTCGAATCAACCCAATGGGGCCCCGCTTGCACTTGGTCTTCCCTTTTGGGAAGTTTTTGAGGGAATAGCTGACGCCACTTCTTCTATAAGGTCCCTCACAAAAGCAAGGCAAAACTGCAGATGCGTTGCCTTCCCCCCGACTTCAGTAAAATGTAGCTATTGAGCACTGTGACCTTGATGAGGTGGAAGAAGAGCTTCTTCATCCATTTCCAACATCCTTGGGGCGTGGAGGTCGGAGTTGGGGAGTTGGAAAGGGGCTAGGATAACGCTCTCACCCTATTTTCTGTTTTCTCTTGGTGCGAGGTCTCCCCACCCCCAGTAGTTGGCTCTACCGCATGTTTGCCTCGACACATCTTGAGAGCAGGCCTCTAGGCAGACCCCTCCCAAATTTCACGCATCCATGATGAATGCAACATCGGTGGACGACTTCCAAACTAAGCATGCCCACCAAATGGGACCCATTTTCCATGCCCGAATGGGCATGCCCGGCATTTCAAAGTTAAAGTGAGATTGCATAATGCATGCAGTTTGAATCTTCTCTATTGTCCAATGGAAACCTCATCAATTGGTGAGCATATGCGCTGATATTCATCCCTCCTACGCACACCACATTGTGGTAAGAGTGGAAGAAGAGGAATAGGAAGTGGGGAAATGGAGGGATAGAGAATAAGATGTCATTTGAGCCAAGTGGAATGGGAAGCAGGGAAATTGAGTGGTGGAGATTATACGTGTGTGTAGAGAGTAGAGAAAGGTGAAGTATTGGATGGTGTTTTAGTTAATGTAATACAATGTATTAGATCATTCAGCCATTCTCCCATTGATTGTTTTTTTTGTTTATTCATTTGTCATTGCTATCATTGCTGTTTGTTCTTCATTTTGGTTTCTTTGCAAATACAGGTAGTCCTTGATTAATGTAACTTTGTAGTTAAAAATTATACAGGTAATCTCCGCTGTGCACGGATTCGCATTAATGTAGTTGACCTACCGTATTTGCCTGATTCTGAGGTTTTTCCAAATTTCAACTTCTGAAAATCGATATCATCTCAAATTCAAATACGAAATAGGATTATGCATTTAATCAATAGTATTATAAACAAATGAAACAAAAGATAAAATTACTGTATCTACTGAAATTTTTCATTGCAAACTCATGATTCGGATTTCAATTAATACAGTATTAATTTTTAAAAATAAATTTTTTAAATTATTCTTTCTCAAACAAAAATTTGTAACAAACCATTTCAATGAATGAACGAACTATACCTATACAGAATACGTGTGTTCAATATATATACAGAATGTGTACAAATGATGTGTTATTAACTAACTAGAGAACTACTGAATTATATTTTTGAATGATGATGTTCAATGAAAAATTAGTTTGCGAACTATTCACAAAAGTAGATGAAACTTCCCTTCTCCATTGGCTAATACCATTTCGCAGATGTAAAAACAAATTATGGCATAATTCACTGCAAGGACATACCCAGGGGAGGGAAGGGGGGGGAGGGTCTGGACCCACTCCGGTGTACAGACATTTGTGGAATCTGCGATAACCACGCTACGAATTTGATATGTTTCCTCTTGCTATGCTGTCACTTGTTGCGTTGAGTTATGAGAACTGAAAACGTTATAAAAGTTTATATTATTTGAATAGGACTTTTATTTAATCAATTGATGGAAATTGGGTTTTGGCCTCAGACTCTCTCCCCCCTCCCAAAGTAAATTTCTGGGTATGTGCATGATTCACTGGGATTCTCTCATCCAACAGTTTTAAGCCATAAAATCTTTAATTGTGATTTTGTCTTATATTCCATTTAAATAGGTCATCCTCAACTTTAAAATGGCTGATCATTTAGACATAAGAGGTACAACAGTAAAGGGATATCAAAAGGCATTAGACATAGTTGTGATAACAATTTTAAACTGATAGTGATAAAGAATGCAGAAAAACAAATAACTGTGAAGCCAGTAGAAAATTCAATCTTTGCAGATGGAAACTCTTAAAACAGGAATTTGAAAGTACTAATTCTAGTTAGGAATCATTCAGTGGTCCAAAATATCAAGGTTAGAATTTTTCTGTGACTATGAATTTGGAAGGTATTGACTGAACCGATTTCAATAAGAAATTTCGTTTGTTGAGCAGGTATAGAATGGCAAAACGAAATGAACATGATTAGTATAAATCTAAAAAGCAGGGCTACCACAATATAAGGAAAAATAAATTTCTGATTTCAAAGCAAATACATTAATATACGATTATACTATGACAAACTTGATGAAAAGCAATTTGTTTGAAGATATCTCAAAAACCAATTGACCGATTTTGATGAATTCTCACCCAATATCAATGCTGAACCAACAAAAATGTAGAGATTTAAAACTTGGCACACATACTAAAGAGACATTGTGGATATGTAACTCGGAGGCAGAACTTTGATTTCTTGGGAGGGAGGGGGATGGAGTCTATATTTAATTTGTTCATACCAATCAAAGGGGAATCTTAGTCACGTATCTTGATCTTGAGTTTGGATGAAAATATTACGGTGTGTTATATGCATGAAAAATTCGAAACTCTAAACCCGGGGCCAAGCCCATGTAATTATCTAGTCTATTAATCTCTAATATTAAAAGAAACTGTGTCTGTGGCAGTTGTAACTCTTCAGAAAATAAATGTAGCAACTTCAAAATTTGGCAGCAGCTTCAGGTTGATCATGAGAGTAGTAGGGCCAAAAATATTTTAAATTGGTCAACGGAGGGCTGAGGGGTCCCCATAAAATGGTCGGCACAAATTTAGATTTTTTGAAGATATTCAGCAACCAACTGACCAATTTTAATAAATCCATCACCAACATCAATGTTTTGTTGAGACACATTTTTGAGCCGGTCCGAATTTCTGTTTAAAGTGCTTTTTCTCATTGCTGAAAATCACTATTATCTTCGTGATGTGCGTCCGTCCATATGCATATATCAAGGGAAAATTGGCTTAACCCATTTTAACCAAATTTGGTACATAGAATACTCACATAAATTAATGGCCAAGATGGCATATTTCGACCGGATCCATTCAGCAGGGGTACCACAATTGCAAAGTTTAACTTTTCGGTAATTGTGAATTTGAAGGAATTGGCCAAACCGATTTCAAAAAAATTTTGTATGGATGAGGTGTGCAACATAGAAAGACAAAATCAATATGTTTAGTGTAGATAAAGAAATCAGTGCCACCACAATAAAAGTGATAAAAAAGTTCTTTTTACACGTGTTTGTGTTGAATTGTCCAGATAAATTTTAATGAAATTTAATATTTATAATGTACACATATATCATCATCATCATCATAGGTAGTCTGTCCGTAGACAGGTCCGTGATTATTCATGGTTAAACCTGGTTCTCCATATACTCCTATTTTCCGCTGTCCTCTTCATATCTTGATAACTCTCTTTCCCTTTCAAATCGTCTATCAGCTGATACCTTTTCCTACCTCTTTCCCTTTTCCCATCTAGTTTTCCTTCTAACACATCTTTAATCATACTCTCTCTCCTCATGTAATGTCCAACCCAGTTAGCCTTCCTCTTTCTGATAGTCTGTATAATCATTCGCTTCTCTCCTATTCTTCGTAGCACTTCATCGTTTTTCATCCTATCTGTCCATTTTATCTTCAGCATTCTCCTCCAAGTCCACATTTCAAAGCTTTCCAAGTATTTGATGTCATTTTTCCTTAGCGTCCATGTTTCTGCCCCATACAATGCTATACTCCATACGTAGCATTTTATCAACTTCTTGCGGATATCTTCCCTAATATTCCCTGTAAGTAGTTGTTTCTTTCTCCTGAAAGCCGCTTTTGCTTTTCCTATTCTAGTTTTGATCTCATCCGTACATTTTGCCTCTCGTGTTATGATACTTCCAAGGTATTTATATTCTGAAACATGTTCTAATGGCTTTCCCCCAATTTTTATGTTCAGATTCTCTTCTTTACCCGATATTTGAATGACCTTGGATTTTTCTGTATTTATTTCCATACCGTATTTTCTACCTGTTATCACTAGTCTATTTATCATTTTTTGTAGCTCCTCTTCCTTTCTTGCTAGAAGTACTTGATCATCTGCGTATTTTACTGTTCTTATAATCCTTCCTCCAATTTTGAAATCCCCTGTGCCTTCTAAAGCTTCTTGCATTAGACTTTCTCCATATATATTGAATAGGGTTGGCGATAGGCAGCATCCTTGTCTTACTCCTCTACCGATATTTATTCCGCAGGTGTCCACATTCTCAAACCTGACCTTTACAACTTGATTCTCATATAGATTCCTAATCAGTCTCCTGTCTTTCCAGTCTACACCTATATCCTTTAATATCTTCATCAACTTTACCCAATTTACTCTATCAAAGGCCTTCTGCCAGTCTACGAAACATGCGCAGATATCTTGACTGTATTCTATTGCCCTTTCTGATATGATTCTAACTACTCCTATAGCATCTCTAGTTCCTCGTCCTTTTCTGAAACCGAATTGATCTTCCCCTATTATTTCTTCTGCCTTTTTCTCCAGCCTTTTATTAAGAATCCTCGTGATGATCTTCGATGTGTGTGACAGAAGGCTTATAGTTCTGTAATCTTTACACTGCATTGCCTTTGGCTTCTTCTTTAGAGGGATCATTGTTACTTCTAGGAAATCCTGAGGCCATTCTCCCGTGTCGTAAATCTTATTAATTAATTTCGTGATCGCTTTTAGTCCTTCTGATCCTATGACTTTAAGTATCTCAGCCGGTATTCCATCGCTGCCAATGGCTTTCCCCTTCTTTAGTTCCACTATCGCCTTTTCTACTTCGCTCTCCATAATACTTGGTCCTAAGTTGTCTTCTTCAATGTTTTTCTCATTTTCCAGTTCTATTTTTGCCGCTCCTGCCTGTTTGCCGTATAATTCCTTAATGTATTCTTCCCATACCTGTGCTACATCCTTTGTTTCTGAGACTATCTTCCCATCCGTATTCATAATTTCTTTATCACAAATTCCATTAGACTTCTTATCTTCTAATTCCAGTGCCCTAGCGTACATCATATCGTACCGTCCTAACTTCTCCATTTGTTCTATTTCATCACATTTTCCTTTTATCCAGTTTTCTCTAGCTTTATCTGTTACCCTTCTCAACTCATTGTTTATACGCCTATAGTTGGCTCTACCTTCTTCACTGTTAACGTTTTTCCATTTTCGTCTCTCATCCATTTTCTCCAGCATTTCCTTCGTGATCCATGGTTTTCTGATTTTCTTCTCTTGTTTTCCAATCTCTTTATCCAAGGTATCCTTGATACTGGTTTTAATTTCATCCCATTCTATATCAACGGTCTTCGGTTTGTTTTCCAACTTCCTTAGGTTATCTTCCAACTTCATGCTGACTACATCCTGCCTTTCTTTCAGT
Source organism: Tanypteryx hageni (assembly GCA_028673005.1). Taxonomy (NCBI): domain Eukaryota; kingdom Metazoa; phylum Arthropoda; class Insecta; order Odonata; family Petaluridae; genus Tanypteryx; species Tanypteryx hageni. The sequence continues at coordinate 271,461,399 of CM054112.1, forward strand.
TTTTCTAGGTCCCAGGTCTGTCTTTCTCTTCTCGTTTTTCTTATTTGTTTGAGCTTTGTACTCACGTCAACTATTAGAAGGCTGTGATCTGAATCAATGTCCGCTCCTTGCAATGCCTTGGCATTCTTTATGCTGTTCCTGAATCTTTGTTTTACAAGGATGTAATCTATTTGGCATCTCATTCTATCTCCTGGGCTTTTCCATGTGTATAACCTTCGTTTATGGTTTTTGAACCATGTATTAGTCACTACAAGGTCATTATTGATGCAGAATTCTACGAGTTTTTCCCCTCCTCGATTTCTCTTTCCAAGTCCGTATTGCCCGACAACATTTTCTTCCTGTCCTTCTCCGACTATGCTGTTCCAATCTCCCATTATTATGCAGTTTACCTTTCCTCTTCCGTCTTCTTCGTAAATTTCATTAATTTGCTCATAGATCTCATCTATTTCTTCATCGTCATGAGCTGACGTTGGCATATATACCTGGATTATCAGCATGTCCACTGGGACTGCTTTTAGCTTTATTGCCATCAGTCTATCGTTCGTTGCTCTTATCTTTGTCACGCTTTTCATCATATCTTTCCTAAGTACCAGAGCTACTCCCCTTTCCCCACTATTTCCTCCAGAATAAACTACCGTGAATTCTTCCGAGTCGAACTGTCCTTCTCCCTCCCATCTAGTTTCGCTTAGCCCTATAATGTCAACTCTATTTCTTCTCATTTCTTCTTTCAAGTTCTCTAGCTTTCCTGCCTTTCTCATAGTTCTTACGTTCCAAGTCCCTATTCGTAATTTACTTTCGACAAATGTTTTCCTCAAGGCAGTCCCCGCCCGGAGATCCGATTGGGGGACTATTTTACCTCCGGATTGTTTTACCTCGAGAGAACTCATATTGTCCAACCATATAATCTTTACTAGGGATTGTAATGTGGTAGTTTCCCTCTTGCTTTCCACATCGCAGTACTGTAGCCGTTCAAATCGTCCCGATCACGCCTACAGCTGTATTGGATATAGACCCAACCAACATCATTTGTTTTCGGCTCTATACCATACTGACAGTACTGCTGCCTACTGCCAGGCACTGATGATAGTTTTTTTTTTTTTTAATAAAACCTCCATTCGAGGGGTTTGAACCCCCGAACTTTGCAATAGAAAGCCGACACGCTAACCACTACACCACCAGTGCCATAATAGCATATTTGGACCGCATCACCCAAACAGTGGTGCCAAAATTACAAATTAAACTTTCAGTAATAATTGATTTGGAGAGAAGTGGCTGGATGGATTTCAAGTAAATTTTGCATATAAGGTTTGTACAACATTCCATAATGAAATAAAGATGTTTAAATTGGAGTTAAATAGCAGGCGTACCACACTAAAAAGTGAAATAATATTTTTTAAATCCTTTCTAGAGAACTGACCTCATGGATTTTAACCAAAGATAGAATATATAATCATCATATAAATATATAACCAAAATATTAATTATCAACTGGGTTGACTGAATAGGGCTACCACAATATCAAGGTTAGTATTTTCTGTAACTATGAATTTGGAAGGTATTGGCCTAACAGATTTTAAAGAAATTTCGTTTGTAGGAAGAGTATAGAATGGGAAAACTAAATGAACATATTTAGAACGAATCTAAAAAGCAGGGGTACCACAATATAAAGAAAAATAATTTTCTGATTTCAAAGCAAATACTTTAATATATGATTACACTATGACGAATTTGACGAAAAGCTCTTCTGTACCACGGGAAACTCGGTAGCATCCCTACTTGTTTTAATATATCTCGGTAACGAATTGATCGATTTTGATGAAACCTTCGCTAATATCAATGTTTTGATCAGATAAATTTTTGAGCCATAAATGAAAGGTGAGAACAAATTATATTTTTTATCAACCATTGAGCGATAATTAGAAGTTTATGCTTTTTCCATATTTTTTCATAAGTTCCTAACATTCTGAATAGATCTTCCAGATTATCTCCAGAACTATTATGCAGCTTCAGGTTGATCATGGGAGTTGCAGTGTAATTTAAATGGGTCCAGAGGTATATCTCAGCAACAATTTGACCGATTTTGATGAATCTTCCACCAATATAAATGTTGAACCAAGAAGCTTAGAGCCTTAAAACTTGATATACATACTAAAGAGACATTGAGGATGTGCACATCAGTGCCAGAATTTTGATATCTTGGAGGGGAGGGGTTGCAATACCCTACACATAGAGGACACAGGACACGGAAAATAATATGTTAATTTTTCCGAACGAAATAGAAAATAATTGACCATAGTTAATTTTTTGACAAGTCAAGTGGCAACACTGTGTTTGTTTTGCATCGCACCTGACTTCATTCTATAACTTGTCACTACTTGTCAGTTCGCATTGAAAGTGTGTGATAGAAAGTTGTATCAATTTCGCGGCTCAAAGGTTTTATCTTCCACGCAAATTTGCTGAGGTTAGTTAAGGTTACGATACGAGTAGTGTTGGCGACGGAAGCTAAAGAATGTGATAGAATTTTCTAGCATATAGTGTCTTAAGATTTTATAGAATAATCCCGTAAGATAGAATATTCCGGAAATGATTAGTGAATGGGAGTACAGGAACATTCTCGAAGGTTCTAGATATAAACAGTGGGAACTATGTCATGACCCTAGAACTTTTGGCTGAGTTTTCTGGACACGCACATAAAACACCACGGAAACAAAGAATGCGGCACAACATCATACCTCTCGTCTAGAATATGTGAAGAAATTATCAACATCATGGCAGAAAAGGTCATAAGCACGATCGTGACTGAGATAAAGCATGCCAAGTATTTTTCCATCTCTGTCGACTCGACTCCTGACATCTTCCACATGGATCAACTTTCATTCATAGTACGATATGTGTCTGCAGAGGGATGTCCTGTCGAACGATTTATAAGATTCATACCAAATTGTGGCCATATAGCAGAAGACCTGGCTAACGTCGTTCTCGAGACCTTGAAAAATCACGACTTGGATATCGCCAACTGTCGCGGACAGTCTTATGACAACGCAAGCAACATGTTGGGTGTATATTCCGGTCTTCAAGATAGAATAAAACAAGTGAATCCTCTGGTAGTTTTCGTCCCCTGTTCGGCTCATTCACTGAATCTTGTCGGATCATGTGCTGCTGAGTGTTGTGAGGCTGCTATACCTTTCTTCGGTATTTTACAGAAATTGTACAATTTTTTCTGTCTCGACACACAGATGGGAAGTTTTGTTATCTCAACTGAAGCCAAATTCAACAGTTGTGAAGAGCCTTTCTCAGACAAGATGGTCTGCTCAGGGTGACGCCTGCCGAAGTCTCTGTTGCTCCTGGAATGAGATCATGGCAGCTCTTCAGATAATCATCGCCAGTGACACAAGTGAAAAACCATCTATGCATTCTGAGGCTTCAGGTCTTTTTAATTCAATTGACTCCCTGGAAATGTGCTTCCTGACCCTGCTGGGGAATGATATCCTGGAAAGATTTAACAAAGTGAGCAAATCCCTGCAATCTGTGAACATCGAACTGGGTACGATCGCTGAACTTTATCGGTCCTTGGTAACATACCTAGAAGATAAAAGGAAAGTCGGTACCTTTGATCATTATGAGTCGAAAGCTGTGGAAACAAGCGGTGAACAGAACTACGCATACGATATGAAGAGGAAACGTAAGCGAAAGGTCCAGTTTGACGAAGTAAAGGAAAACGACGTCGAACTCTCCGGCAGGGACAGATTCAGAGTTACCGTCTTCAACGTCATTATCGACAGGTTGATTGCAGAACTACAGAGACATGTAGTTAAGTAAAAAGTTTGACTTTCTCATGAAGCTACATAGTTTGGAATCTCAAGACGTCCGTGACGGAGCACGGAACCTGGAAGCCTTCTATCTGGGGGATTTGGACGGTACTTTGGAAAACGAGTGTCTGCACCTGCGAGCTCATTTGTTGTCCGCTGAGGCTACAGGGGGAAAAGAGTTATCGTCACTGGAGCTATACAAGTACATCCTGGAAAAAGGCTTTTTGGACATTTATCCAACATGGGAATAGCGCTCCGGATGCTGTTGTGTGCACCAGGGTCAAACTGTTTGGCAGAACGGTCGTTTTCAGCGTTAAAGAGAGTAAAGAATTATTTAAGATCTACCACAGAAGAGAACAGGCTTAATTCACTCTCCGTGCTGTACATAGAGTCAGAAATAATGGTCTGTGGACTATAGTGAGGTCATCCGTTCCTTTGCAGAGAAGAAAGTTTGTCGCGTGGCAATGTAATCTAGTATTTATATGTAAATGTAAAAATTATAATGTGTAAAAAAGTATAGTTGGTACTTGTCTATTTCATTTCTAAGTCTGCTTGTCTATTTTCTAAAGTCAAAGTACGTTAAATAAATAAAAAATAAAAGTAAAGTTTGTTTTTTGCTAAATTACCAAAAAGGGGGCCCTGACTCTGTTATCTGCCTAGGGGCCCTGGGTCTCTATGTCCAGGCCTGCCTACAGCAGTGCTTCTCAACTGGAGGTCCGCACGTTATTTCTCGGGGGTCCACGACATGAGTAGGGCATGATGTTTATTTTTATCTATAACTTATAGTAGAAAATTACAAGTGTCATTACTTTTAATATGGAATTTTTCCACATTTTATTTATTTATTTCCATGCGGCCTCTCAACAGCCGTAATCGGCCTTTTACAAGGGGCTCATTAACATAATAACAAGGACGATCACAAACATCCATGCCCTAGGTGAAGAAAAACCCACCTAGGCGGGATTCGAACCCGCGACCTTCAGATTGGCAGGCGAGGACGTTACCCTGCCACCACCGAGGCCGGTTGTTTGATCTCGCTCACAGTTCTGATTGATATTTCAAAGTAAAAAGAACAAGTCAGTGAATGATGATAGTATTCACCTATCATGGGTGCAATGAAATTGTAGGATTTTGTAAGGGGTCTACGGCTCCAAAAAGGTTTAGAAACACTGCTCTGCAGCATTTCACGAACACAAAGAAACTAGGAGACTTAAAACTTGGTACACATACTAAAAATCCCATGAGGATGTGCACCTCATGGCCAAAATTTTGATTTTTTGGAGGGGGAGGGGGATTCCATACAAATCATACTCTGACTAGAGGCGTGTTAATTCTTTGTAAAATTACAAATTTTAAATATTCTCAGCTAAATATCAAATTTGCATCTATATATAATTTGTTTATACCAATTAAGGGGGAATAATGGTCACTTATCTTGAGAGTACCTTGAGTTTGAATGAAAATATTAACGAGTGAAATGAGAATGAAAAATTCAAAACTGTAAATCTGGGGCAAAGCCTGGGTAAATATTTAGTATAATATAAGATTGTTTACTTTTTACTGCACATAAAAGTTGGTTTCGTTAATTTTTATTTCAATTTTATTTTAACTTAATATTTAATTCACATTCCCATCATATTTGACAGGATATTATGCTAGTTAGGTCATAAAATCTTTTTATTTAAATAAATAAAATCCAAAAACCCACTATTAGGTCTTTTACAGTGAATTTATAAACAAAAAATAAGTCACTAAAAATAGAAAAATCAACATAAAACAACAAAACAAACAGGAAAAAATCTGATGTGGCCACCACATGACTTTCTCCATACCTGTAATATTTCTAAAAATTCCAAATAGGTTAAATGATAATGAATATTTTAAGGAACTGCGCGGAAAATTTAAAGACTTAACAAAGAACAGAAATAGACTCAAACTGTAGCCTTCTGATATTGGGTATAGCCAGGAAGTTCAATTAAGAAAATAAAAAGGAGCGTTACTAAGACGTAACAGCACCAATTGTTAACAATAGTCGCCGGTAGGTGGTGGCAGCTAAATTTTTTTAAAAATATTTCTTAATGCATATATGGGAAAATGTTTCAAACAAAGGTTGTAGAAAATTAAATTTCCTACAACATTTATTCCAATATTTTTTTACATTAATCAAACATTAAAGCAAATATTTCAAAAAAATGGATAAGTGACAAGAGCAAACACCCACTTCCAGTTGACATATCTTTACCAAAACTAATCAGTTTTTGTGTCATAAAAATGTTAAATATAAAATTTGGCTTTGATCTAATTAATAGTTTTTGAGTTAAAGCACCCACAAAAAACTGTCACACACACACACACAGGCATCATCGAGAAAATGATCAAAACGTGTTCAGGGGACCTCAAAACGTGTATTTCCGTTGAAATCACAAAATCGATTTTTTCCATGAAAACAATACTTTCCCCTATACTACGTATGGAGAAAGTAAAAAGAATGAATGCAAATAAGATTAACAATTAAAACTTGGCATTATTGGAAAGGGAAAAGGACAGTGGCTAAGAGAGCAATTAATTGCGCCCTTAGGTGAGAAAAAAGAGGACGAGAGAATAAATGTTAGGATTTGATAATTAAGGAGCAGAAAGACGAGGAGGATGAGAATATATCGAGGGAAGGACAAAGAACGCTTAAGGGGTTGTAGGTGTGTGGGATATGGTGGAACATTGAGCGCTGTGGTACAGAAAGATGGAATTTGGGTAGGTGCAGTACAATGTGGCTGCGAGTAGGACGTTGAGGAATGTGGAGAGAGAAGCATGGCAGCAGGTAATTGGATCTGAATCTCCCATCCATTGCTGAATGTAGGAAATTGAGGTCGTTCACTTTTCACCAGAAAGGGAGAGAAGAGATCCCAATTGATAATATATGCTTGCAGGTTGAATAACAGAAGATGGGGACACGATTATGAATTATAAGAGGAAGAAATTGAGAGGCGAGTCAAGAAGTGTGTATGTGTGTGTAATTTTGGCTAATCAACCTCTTGGATTATTATAGCCATAACTCCTTCCACACCGAACATACTCACAAGGGAGGAGGGAAACCCGGTGCTGGCATTAGCCTACTCCTAACAAAGAGCACCAATAGGGCCAATGGCTTAACATCCCTTCTGAAAGACGGAACGCTGACTTTGCACAGTCTCCTCAAACCACACAAACTGGAGGCCGGGCAACCTTGGAAAAAATCCTACTTTTGCATAAGTCGTGCCTGCTGCCTTTTCAAGCAGCGGGCAAGTAGCATCCAACGTTCTAACCACTACACAACCGGCACCCCTGGGGAGTAAAGAAGCTTCAGATTAGAGGGCAAGGCAGAGTTCCATACAGGTGAACAATAATCAATTATAGGAAGGATGCAGCCAGAGAAGAAGCATTTAAGAGCAAATGGGTCAGTTAACTCAGTGAATCTGTACAGAGGCCCAGCGAGGGACATGGCTTTGGATGTAGTGCTTTTGATGTGTGCAGAAAGAGTGAGTTTTGTATCGAGGACCCCTCCAAGGCCACACTGGGATGAGACTGCAGGTATGGATTGATTAGAGAGGAAGTAAAATGTAGGAATGAGTTTGATGAAAAGGGTGGAGGTTAAGGCAAATGATTTATTAGGGTTAACTTTCATTTTCCAAGTGCTCCACTCTGAAATAAAATTAAGAGCGCCTTGGATAGACTGACTGTCTGTGATGCTATCAATTCTTTTAAAAACCTTGCAGTTGTCAGCAAATAACGGGATGTCACATTGATTAGACAATGCCATGTCAACAATGTCATTAATAAAAAGAGAAAATAGAAGTGGGCCAAGAACACTGTCCTGAGGAACACCAGAAGTGACAGGAACAGATGAGGAAAATGACCATCTATTACAACAGTTTGAGAGCGAAGAGAAAGGAAATCAGTGAGAAGGGAAATAAGGAGTCCGTGTATGTTGTAGTGATTCTTGAGTTTGTGTATAAGATGTAAGTAGTCCACTGTGTCGAAAGCATTGGAGAAATCGATGTAACACATGTCAAGTTGGGAGGAAAGTTCAAAAGCAGAGGTGATATGATAATGAAGGATGGAAAGTTTCGTGAGACAAGAGTGACCAGGAAGAAAGTCATGCTGATGTGAAAAATGAAGGGAAGGGTGAAATATAGTAGACAGTTGTGAATGATTTCTTCAAAGATGGTGGAAAGAGAAGGGAGAATAGAGATAGGTCGCTAACTTATTACGCAAGCACGGTTACCCTTTTTCAGAATGACGTTACATTCGCGTGTTTCCACTGTGGAGGCAAATAGCCAGTGGAGAAGCATCTGTTTAACAGGATGGTGATTGAAATCATTAAGATATCCACTGTACGCTGAAGGAAAAGGGGCCAATGTTATCGTGGTTCCATTAAAAAACAGAACAGGTTGCAGACCTCACGTGAAAAGGTCAAGATGGCCGATAGAGAAAGGGAGCAGATGGGCTTCAATGGAGGGAGAATGGTGAAGAGGGAAGGAAGGGAAAAGTTGGAGGAGAAGTAAGAATTGAATAGTGAAGGTCTGTCACTATTAAAACTCACTACACCATTTGAGTTAACAGAATTAGGAATCCTAGTCATCATTCTTCTGTGATTGATTAGGGTCCAGAACCTCTTGCTGTTGACGTGCATGTAAGCAGAGATTGAAACAATGGAGTTCAAGTGATCCTGCCTAAGGAGTTGTTTGCAGCGGCGCCAGAGATTTGAGAATGAAGCTCGGGTGTGTATATTGGGGTGGGATTTCAGTTTCCAAACCGCGAGTTTGTTTTAGAGACTAAGGGCTGTCTCGGTAGACATCCATAGAGGCCTCTTCCAAGAAACCTTATGGGTAGGGACAAAATCGTCGATCTCGCTGTTTAGAAAATTATAGAAAACGCTGAGTGTTGTCAATGGTGCTGCTCTCCAGGAGGTCACATGGTAAAAGTGAAAGGGAGAGGTTAATGGAAGGTCAGTCCGCTTTGTTCCAAACTTTGAGGGTCCAGAGGATGGGTGAAGGCACACATTGGTGAGAAGACAGAGCCATTGAGCATTATAATGATGTGTGGTCTGACTCAGAAATATTTCTCCCAGGGATCACCAGCTCCACGATTTTGGAGGCAAGAATGTAGTCCAATGTTGTCATACTTCACGTGGGATTTAAATTGCTCTGAAAGAGACCAAGACCAAAAATGAAAGAATCCATGAAAAACTCATCATATGGATTGGAGCAAATAGCACTATTTGGGGAAGACCACTTAATAGATAAAAATAAATCTCCAAATAATATTGTTCTCCCTAGAGAACAAACATGAAGCAATACAAAAATGTTGCTAGATGGCAGATGGTAGAAACAACCCACAAATAGTTTGTTGGAGAGTGATTTGTATTTTTGCTCCCGCTAGTGTTTGTTGAGCTGACCTCCATCCAGAGGATTTCACAATCAGATTGATGTTTAGCACATGGCTGATCGTGAGTAGAACACCACCCCCTCTATTACCATGATCGCGATGAAAAATGCTATGGCTGTTGGCTAAAGATAGTTCTGCATCACTTACAGTGTTTCCCGGGCTATTTTGGCAATAGATCATTTTATTTTGACAATGGGTCATCCTATATTGACAACGACCCATTTCATTTTGAAAATGGTTCAGGCTATTTTGACAATGACGCATTCTATTTTGACAGCGGTTCATTTAATTTTGACAATGGATCACTTTATTTTGACAATTACCCATATTTTGACCAAATTGCGTGATGCTCCTTTTATTGTGAATTTCATCACAAAGTTACATTTCAATTTATTTGACCTTTTGCGAAAATTGTATAAACTGAAAATTGTTAATGATTTATTACATTTTATGTATATTACATAACTCAGTAAGAATACAAGAATGTAGAATTCAAATATAAAACTGATCATAAATACAGGCCAGAAATACATTTTTCTAGAACTAAATGAACATATATACAATTTCTATGCATTCTTTGCATGAAGTGAACGCATATAGGGCAAGTTGTTTCTGTCCATCCACATGTTAAAATTTGGAAATTGCTGGACGTATTTTGATGAAATTTGGCATCAGGGAATTTTGCTAAAATTTGTTAAACAATTCCAATTTTGGTTAATATCAGACAATAATTACGTTTACTTTACATGAAGACCTACATTTAGTTTACAATGTTCCTTTGCTTCAACTCGGGAACCGCTGGACGTATTTTGATGAAATTTGGTATTGGGGAGTTTTGCTAAAAATTGGTCATCAGATTCCAATTTTGGTTGAAATTGGAAAACAATTACGACTACTTTACATAAAACCTACATGTAGTTTACAATGTTCTTGTTTCAACTCGGGAACCACTGGACGTATTTTGATGAAATTTGGTATCAGGGAGTTTTGCTAAAATTGGTCAACCGATTCCAGTTTTGATTAATATCGAAAAATAATTATGGCTACTTTACAAGAACACCAAGCAATAACGATCTCGTCGAGATAATTTTTAATCCAAGTCTATTTCCAATGAAATTAGAATTTACATTGTCTTAAGAAATTACATTTTTATAATTATATACGTTCATGTAAAGTTTTACCAAAATTCAAACAGTTGGACATCAAATGCCACCATCGCACTTTGCGTAAACATCTGTGTAGTCAATGCACACAATTTTAATAGATTCCATGAATGAGGTTTTAACACGCATAGTTACATTACAATGGCTATAGCAATAACTACACTAGCCAAGTAAAACTAATAGGAACTTCTTTTAATGATAACTATTCTTAATGATACATATGCATAGAACTGAGAAATGAAAGAAAATATCCAATAGCATTTAGAAACAAAAGAACAGGTAACAACGTCAACAAACCATGGGTACTGCTAAATTCAATATTCTAGCTTCATTATTTATTCATTCATAGGTCAAATATTTACTATGAAAAATATAGTACTATCATTTGAATGCGACGGCAATGAGAGACGTGCTGCCATCTATGGGTGACTACGAGACTTAACCCTAACCACAAATTTCTTCTCGGACTCGCATTTAAGCTGAGGGGTGATTTTTTCATAATAGATTTTGACAAAAAACATCGGCTTGTATTCAGGCAGATACAGTAGTTTAAAATGAGTAATTTTCACTTATTTTGCAAAATTACGCTAACTCAGCCATTTTTCGTCTAGAAAAAGAGCAAATTTTACATAAATAAATGTTAACTGTTCAGCCTTAAATAAATCCCCCAGAGATCACCCAATACCAAAAATAAACCGGTCACCAGAAGCACTGGGACCCAGTTACATAGAAGCATTTCTCACATTTCTGTGGATAAAATGTATCACTTATAGCTTTCAGAAAGCACAAACAAACAACTCCAACAGCTATTTAGTGACACATTTACATCACAAGATTGTGTTCTTTGCTTTTATACAGAGTAATAAAAGTATATTCTTTTAGGATTACATAAAAGGAACCCAAAAACATGCAGTTACGGTAAAATGTGATTTGGACATTTTACGAATTATAAAGCAATCTAACACAATTCGTTTGTATTTAATGAAAATATATGTAATTCAGTTGTTTATCTCTCTTACATCACCTTTTCTATGAGAATGAACTCTGTCTGACGCTTTTCTATTTACATAGAATATTTATGTGATTTAGGTTTACTACTGACAGCTGGCAAGGAATTTTAAAAAATACCTGATAAATATCATCCTTATTATATTATTCCACACATTTTTTTAAAATGCCTTGGTTATAAGTTGGCTTATTGCTTGCATGCTCTAAGTTGGCAGGCCGAGATGCGTGAGAGGGGAAGGGAAGGAGAAACTTTAAGCGGGAGCCGATGTCAGAGCCTATGCATGGTAACACAATTTTGGTTCACATGAGTCCAAGTTTGTGCATGAAATGCCCACACCTAAACACCACCTCCCCTATAGGCAGTCCCGCCTCGAGGATGGACTCATCCTTCTGTAAATGTGCCTATTGCACACCACCACGTTAGATTGTTTTTACTATACCATGCGTTCATGTTTGACTAGGATTGTACTGGTTTTTAGGCTTTGTCCTGGCATCCCAGCCGGTTTATCCTTTTGTCCCAGATAATAAGTAAGAATCAATGTCAGGGCTAGTCGTATACGTATACTTACAAACTGCAAAACACATAATCATTAGCAGTGGCATTCTCAACATCAATTGTATCATTTTTTGAGAAAAATGATTCAAATGCTGAAGGCCGTATTGTTGCTACAAAAGAAGTCACTTTTGCATATCATACCACTATTCATGGATTAAGTTTCAAAACATCGGATTGTGCTAGCAATTTGATTTCAAATTATTTTGAGCCTAAGTTTAGTATTGCTAGAACAAAATGTGAATCTATAGTTTTAAATGTAATCATACCAATGTGTATTGAAGAATTACATGAAGAGTTAGATAAATCCTACTTTGTGAGTGTTACAATTGATGCTTCCAACAGAAAGGACAAAAATCATTCCAGTGATAGTGCGCTATTATCTTCCCCAGGCTGTTTGAAAGATAAAAGTCTTTGAGTTTAATGGAATCCTTGGTGAAAAATCAGAAATATGGACTGATTACCTTATTTCTTCAATAAAATACATCTTATTAATAAAATTGTAGGATTTTGTGGTGATGACTCCAATAAGAATTTCGGAGGTGTGCAAAGAAAGGGTGAAAACAACTTATTTTATCAATTGAAAAGCGAATTTGGTAGAAATATCATTCATTGGATTTGACTATGCAGCACACATATTACCCAATTGCTTCCAAAATGCAGTTTATATTCTACTGATTGATATAGAAGCCCTTGCAGTAAAAATTTATATTTCCACATATAAATTTTGTGTAACTCAAATAAAGGAATTTTGCAAATTCGCAGAAATTGTGAACGCATAGGTCTTAAAACATGGCAACACAAGATTTCTTTCCCTTTTACTGGCTTTAGAAAGGCTTCTTGGTATGTTTGAAGGCCTAAAAAACTATTTCGATTCCCAATAACAGTGCCCACTAATAATAAAATAATTTTGAAGACCCATGTGTAGAAGTGTATTCATGATGCTGTTGTGGGTTTTGGTTTCAGCTGTGTACGGAACATGATAGGGCCGATGTATCGCAACCGTTGCAGGTTGCTTCTTCAGGGCGAAGTGAGATTGCATAGGAAGTGGAAGCATATTTACACTCAAGCGTGAAGTCCCTTTCTCCTCATCCATTACCCCTCCCCCCACACGGAGACAACTCCACGAGAGAGTGAGAGGGAACTCTCTAGAGACCAATAGCTGAGGAGAAAGGGACTTCACGCTTGAGTATAAATATGCTGCCACTTCCTATACAATCTCACTTTGCCCTGAAGAAGCAACCTGCAATGCTTGCGATACGTCGGCCCTATCATGTTCCATACACAGCTGAAACCGAAACCCACACCAGCATCGAACATCATCGCTGCAAAAGCCTCCGATCGAAAGTGTAATCATGATTTGTCCTCGGACAACTCAGTTAATTTAATGAAACAATAGTGAACATAGAAAAAAACTAATGCTAGTGCGGCAAACGTAGCTTGTGAACTACGAAATGTAAAAATTAAATTGCAAGAACGCAAGGATAACTGTTTCATCCCACAAGGGGCTAACATTTTACTAAGGAAATTTTATGAATCTGGGAATGCAATTTCTAACGTAAATCAAAGAATTTGATGCTTTTTATGTTAGTGCTTATCATTGTGGGAAAACAGTTTTGAAGAAGCAGACTCATTTAATCGAGTAAATACTACATTTAATTGGCACAAGGTTGAAAAAACAGTGCAAAATATCAATCAAAGATATGAAAAACTTTTAATTTATATCGACAATCTTTTCAATGAAATAAGTTAAGCAAAGCAATTTATGTTTCATTGTGACAGAAAGAGGAGTCAGGATGAGAAAGGGAGGAAATCTGAAGATATATGGATTGAACTTCTTAGGCATTTTCTCAAACAGAGTATTTCAATTGTCAATTGAACAAAAGTTATTAAATACATATTCTGTTTACCTGGAACAACAGCTCCATTAGAGAGATTTCTTTCGATTATGAATAACGTGTGGTCCCTAGACCAAAGTTGCATGGATGAAAGTACAGTACAAGCGATATTACTCTGTAAAATAAATATTTATTTGACTTGTGGAGAATTTTATCCTAAAACAAAAAATAATAAAAAGTTTTTGGATCAAGTTATGTCTTGCGAAAAATATAACTGGTTCAATAAACAGTAAGATTTTTGTATATTGTATTGATTTGGCATTGTATTGATATATTTAATATTGAAATATTAAGAATGTTAAAGACCAGCCGTCCCAGATTTTGTCTTGCTCATGTTAGATTGTGTCCTGGAATTGTCCCGGTTTCTCATCTTCAGAAATCATTTTGTCCCGGTTTAGATCCTTGAACATATGGTAACCCTAGATGTAAGTCAGGGAAATAAAATGCACAGCATATTGACTCTACCGAAGAAAACGCCTACTCATCATCTCATGCCATGAACACAGAATTAGTAAGCGTTTTGCGGGTGGCCTACCCTCAAAAGATGACGGGACAAATCTCGTGTAATGTCTGCATTCAGTGTTGCCATTTTAGCGCTATATTTAGCGCTTTTTTTGCGTTTAGCGCTAAATTTAATGCCTCTTTATATTCTCCATATACGAAGTATAAAGAAAGTATTGTTTTCATGAAAAAAATCGAATTTGAGATTTTAACGGAAATACATGTTTTAAGGTCTCCTGAACACGTTTTGATTATTTTCTCAATGATGTCCGTTTATTGGTCTGTATGTGATAGGATTTTGTGGGTGCTCTAACTCAAAAACTTACACTTGTGTAACAAACTTTATATTTAGAAAGAGTACTATATAATGAAGAGCTGATTAGGTTTTGGCAAAAATTCCTCAACCGGAAGTGAATGTTTACGTCATGTTATGGTTTTTGGCAAATAACTCTTTTAAATCTTCATAAATGTAAATGTTGTTTATTATAAACTTCATAGATAAAATTATTCTCTATAACTTTTGTTTGAAATATTTTTTCATAGAACGCATTGTTAAGGAGATATTCCATTTATTTAATATTTGCTTTAATATTTGATGAATGTAAAATAGTTTTGGTATAAAAGTCGTAGGAAATTTAATTTTCTACAACCTTTGTACGAAACATTTTCCCATATAATGCATTGTTGAAGAGATACTTTAAAAACTAAATTTTTTAGATGCCACAATCACACCACCTACTGGCATTGTAAACACTACACTTTTATTTTCTTAACTGTTGGAGCTTCGGGGCTATATCCAATATCAGAAGGCTATGGTTTTAGTTTATTTCTGTTCTTTGTAAACTCTTTAATTTTTCTCGCAGTTCCTTAAAATATTTAATATCATTTAACCTATTTGGTATTTTTAGAAATATTACAGGCATGGAGAAAGTCATGTGGTGGCCACATCAGATTTTTTTCTCGTGTTATTTATCAAGAGTTTTAACCAACCTTCAATGATAAGAAAAATGAATTCCAAATAAAACATTGCATTGACCTACAGTCTGAGAATGCCGAGGGTGGCCATCCAGCTTACTCAAGGCATATTTTCAAAAAGTAGTTCTGGAAAGAACTAATCCGCCTACTTTCATTTCAAAACAACTTGAAAACATAAATACCACCTTCAAAATTAAAAATTTTTCGTGTTAGTAGTAAGTAGTAATTTTTATTTTTAGGTGCATCGATGTCTAAGGTCATTTTGCACCATTGAATATTCTATTCAGAAAAATCCTTAAGACAATCCCAGCATTCATGCCCTAGGCAGGAATCGAGCCCATGACCTTTGGGTTAGCTTGTTACCTCTATAGCTATGAATTGAAGCATGGCTGGAATGTGCACACAGCTATGCTCCAGCCAAGTTCGGCAATAATCATCACCATAGCAACAAATCAAAAAAATGGCTTTCAAAATGCCAAAACGAAAGTTTTTAGAGAAATTCAAATAAATATGACAAAAAAATCAAAATTGTGTGATAAGAATAAGAATCTTCACTTTTTTCCTTTAGAACAGTACAAATCCCACTCCGATATCATAATTCTAAAATATTTTAAAATGCAAAAGAAAAACTCTTTGCATGACGGATTTTAGATTAACCATGTAAATCAAATGGGAAAAGAACACCTGGAATCAAACTCGGGACCTGTAAATTCAGAATATAAATTATGGCATGGAGGTAGTCTCCTATAGCAGGGGTCACCAAACTTTTTACTGAAAGGGCCACATGAGGTTTCATGATCCATTGTGCACACATATATTTCAAATGACTGATCGGGCCATGAGAAAATTTCAAAGAGCAAATTTTGAGAATTTTTTTCGATTATGTAATATGTAATTTGCTTATATTAGAAGTAGATTTCACCCAAGCACTCAGAAAATGCTGTTTAGATATAAATGATATCTAATAAATACTCTTGCTGATAAGGCGGGCCGGATCAAATCACTGCACAGGCTGTAGTTTGGGGAGAGGCCTTCTTTGGTGGTGCCATTTCTCGACATGGTTAATTTAATTGAATGTAATGCAGACACAATATGTGTTGTGGCTTTAAAAACATTCCTAAGAAATTATGAATTAGATTTGAAGAGACTTGTTGCTCTTGGGACTGATAATTCATCAGTAATGACTGGTATTAATAATGGATTGTATGCAAAGTTAAAGAATTGAGATTCCTCATTTGCTTTTGATTATGTTTGTGTGTCAGTCACAACAACTTGCAATTTCACATG
Organism: Tanypteryx hageni; assembly: GCA_028673005.1. NCBI lineage: Eukaryota > Metazoa > Arthropoda > Insecta > Odonata > Petaluridae > Tanypteryx > Tanypteryx hageni. The sequence continues at coordinate 271,478,014 of CM054112.1, forward strand.
CCATCCACGAATGTTTACCACGAAATCTAGGTTTTTTTATTAAATAAACATAAAATTGGTTCTCATTCACCTATTAAACAAGTTAAATATAGGAAACTTTATTCTAAAATTAACGATGGAATGGCTCCTTAGAAATTAGTTCAGTTAATTCAGACAAGATGGATATCAATCGAGGTTGCAGATGTAAGAATTCTGCAGCAACAGATTGGACTTAAGAGTCATTTTGAAATTATTAGTTTAACTGAGGATTGTTTCACAGCTGAACTATTGTGTTCAATGTTTAGTGAGTGAAAAAATGTATTTTTTCTTTAATTTTTGAAACCTATTGTTGGAGAAGTACAAATGATAAGAAATTTAAAGCCGAATTACATGACACAACCAAGTTGCTGAATGACTTGGTGCATTTCATTGTTTCTGTCTTCAAAATAATTATTCCAGGAAGACAATCACTGAAAATACTGCAATTGAAAATAATTTGAACCCAAACTCTTAGGGCTACAAGTCTATAAAGAAAATATCTGAGAGTAAACTTTCTGATGAAGAAGAGATTCATTGAATTGAATTGCATTGAATCGATTCAAATCGATTCATAGAATTAAGTTTCCGGTATTTCCATAGGGGTAGTAGTCTTTGGTAAGAACTATGAGAAAGGCAGGAAAGCTAGAGAGCTTGAAAGAAGAAATGAGAAGAAATAGAGTTGACATTATAGGACTGAGTGAAACTAGATGGAAAGGAGAAGGACAGTTCAAGTTAGAAGAGTTCACGGTAGTTTACTCTAGAGAAAATAGTAGGGAAAGGGGAGTGGTTCTGGTACTTAGGAAAGATATGATAAAAAGCATGACAAAGAAAATAACAATGAACGATAGATTGATGGCAATAAAACTAAAAGCAGTCCCAGTGAGCATGCTGATAATCCAGGTATATATGCCAACGTCAGCTCATGAAGATGAAGAAATCGAGGAGATTTATGAGCAAATTAATGACATTTATGAAGAAGACAGAAGAAAAAAGGTAAACTGCATAATAATGGGAGATTGGAACAGCATAGTCAGAGGACAGGAAGAAAATGTTGTCGGGCAATATGGACTTGGGAAGAGAAATCGAGGAGGGGAGAAACTCGTAGAATTCTGCATCAATAATGACCTTGTAGTGACTAATACATTGTTCAAAAACCATAAATGAAGGTTATACACATGGTAAAGCACAGGAGATAGAATGAGATGCCAAATAGATTACATCCTAATAAAACAAAGATTCAGGAATAGCATAACACCCGCCAAGGCATTACCAGGAGCAGACATTGATTCAGATCACAGCCTTCTGATAGTTGACGTAAGTACAAAGCTCAAACAAATAAGAAAAATAAGAAGAGAAAGACAGCCTTGGGACCTAGAAAAACTGAAAGAAAGGCAGGATGTAGTCAGCATGAAGTTGGAAGATTGCCTAAGAAATTTGGAAAACAAACCAAAAAACGTGGATATAGAATGGGAAGAAATTAAAACCAGTATCAAGGATACCTTGGATAAAGAGATTGGAAAACAAGAGAAAAAAATCAGAAAACCATGGATCACAAAGGAAATGCTGGAGAAAATGGATGAGAGACAAAAATGGACAAACGTTAACAGTGAAGAAGGTAGAGCCAACTATAGACGTATAAACAATTAGTTGAGAAGGGTAACAGATAAAACTAGAGAAAATTGGATAAAAGAAAAATGTGATGAAATACAACAAATGGAGAAGTTAGGACGGTACGATATGATGTACGCTAGGACACTGGAATTAGAAGATAAGAAGTCTAATGGAATTCGTGGTAAAGGAATTATGAATACAGATGGGAAGATAGTCTCAGAAACAATATGGGAAGAATACATAAAGAACTATACAGCAAGCAGGCAGGATCGGCAAAAATAGAACTTGAAGATGAGGAAAACATTGAAGAAGATAACTTAGGACCAAGTATTATGGAGAGCGAAGTAGAAAAAGCAATAGTGGAACTAAAGAAAGGGAAAGCCACAGGCAGCGATGAAATACCGGCTGAGGTACTTAAAGTCATGGGATCAGAAGGACGAAAAGCGATCACAAAATTAATTAATAAGATTTACGACACAGGAGAGTGGGGATTTCCTAGAAGTTACAATGATCCCTCTAAAGAAGAAGCCAAAGGCAATGCAGTGTAAAGACTACAGAATGATTAGCCTTCTGTCACACACTTTGGAGATCATCACGAGAATTTTTAATAAAAGGCTGGAGAAAAAGGCAGAAGAAATGCTAGGGTAAGATCAATTCGGTTTCAGAAAAGGACGAGGAGCTAGAATGCTATAGGGGTAGCTAGAATCATATAAGAAAGGGCAACAGAGTACAGTCAAGATATCTGCGTATGTTTCGTAGACTGACAGAAGGCCTTTGATAGAGTAAATTGGGTAATGTTAATGAAGATATGAGGGGCGCCCAGAAAGTAATGCAACACATTTTACTTTCTTGTTCACAGTTTACTTTTAAAAAAAATCAAAAATGTCACATTGTAGCATGAAGCTTTGTCAACCATGTCCTATTTTTCAACATAGTCTCCTATGCCAACAAGGTGTGAGAGTGTGTATGCCCACGCGGTACCAGCCTGCGGGTCTTTGTCGCAACCACTGCTGCACTTCAGAAAAGACTTCCTTGTCGTCCTCGAATTTCTTGCTGCGGATTCAATCCTTTAATCTGAAGGAGCATGATCCGAGCTGTATGGTGGATAAGGCAGCGCAGTCCATTGCAGTTTTGTGTTGGCCTCTTGAGTCGCAGACTTGTGTATGGCCTCGCATTGTCGTGGTGAAGAAGCATTTCGGTCACGTTCTTGCCGGGATGAATCTGCTGGAAACGCTTCTTCAATGTTTCCACAAAGACATCTGAGTTGATTGTTTGACCTTTTGGCAACATGTCTATCAGAATCACCCCCTCACTGTCCCAAAAGACTGTGGCCATAATCTTACCAGCTGAGGGAACTGCCTTAAACTTCTTCTTCCGAGGAGAAGTCATGTGATGCCATTCCATCGATTGCCTTTTCGTCTCGGGTTCTAAGTGATGAAGCCTTGTCTCATTGCCCGTGACTTTGGGACAAGAAATCATCCCCCTCAGCTTCGTAACGAGCAAGCAGGTCCGAGCAGATTGTTCTTCTTTGTTCCCTATGTTCTGCAGTTAGGCTTCGAGAGACACATCTGGCACACACCTTTGAATACCCTAAATCATGGATGATTTTGTTGATGCTTCATTTGCATACAGAGAGTGTGTGTGAGTTGCCTGGTCGTGATTCGTCGATCACTGCGGATGAGATTGTCAACACGTTGCAATGTTGCAGGCTTCACGGCTGTTGCTGTCCGAGCGCGGAAGATCAGACAGATTGCCATGTCCTTGTTTTGACATTGCCAGTCGCTTTGCCCAATGACTGATGGTGCTTTTGTCCACTGCCATGTCTCCATAGATGTTTCTTAAGTGTCTGTGAATGTCTGTGATGGATTCATTTTCTACCAAAAGAAACAATTATTGCTCTCTGCTTACTACACACGTCAGTTACAGACTCCATTTTGATCACTCACTACTTCACCGCCATCTGTTGGAAAAAGTTGTAATGATGCGCATAAGCGCAGCACATTTAAAACTTGAAGCAAACAAAAGATTATTTTTATCAGACAAAATATGGCTGAGAAAAAAAATGTGTTGCATTACTTTCTGGGAACCCCTCGTATTAAAGGATATAGGTGTAGACTGGAAAGACAGGAGACTGATCAGTAATCTATATGTGAATCAAGTTGTAAAGGTCAAGTTGGAGAATGCAGACACCTGCAGAGTAAATATTGGTAGAGGAGTAAGACAGGGCTGCTGCCTGTTAGGTTATGTCCCGGATTTGTCCCGGTTTTACTTCTTCAGAAATCGCTTTGTCCCTGGAAAATATGGTAACCTTATGAGAAAGTAAAAGTTATGTTGCATTCTTTAACCCTCCAGCTGAGTATCCCGTGATTTCCACGGGTAGCTCGCCTGTCTATATTTTGCGCATCCCGCGATTTCCACGGGGTAGCCTCTATTTTGCTTCCTGCCGCTGCGGATCCTGCTTTTTCACCATGTAACGCAACTACTTATTTGTGTATATTTCTTCTTTGACTTAGTTCTAGTTTTTCATCAATAGATGGCACTTGTGAACCCTTTCAGTGATTTGAATGAAGTTGCGGTTTTGAGATCGATCTGTATCTCACGTGTGTTTTGTGCCACAAGTTGAAATACTTTCTGAAAAATACTCCTGTGTTTTTTCCTAGACCTTGTTATTATTATTTTTATTATTGCAGGCACAGTTGAACTGGTGAGTTACATTTGTATTATTATAATTTTGCGTAATTCGTAATGTTTTCATGGATTGAAATATTTCGAGATTTTGATACCATTTACAAAATGTTTGCAGGCTCTTTGATTATGTTTATTTACATAATTTTTATGTTCTTATAGTAATATATCAGTTAGATTACACCCATATAATGACAATGGAACCTGATTCTGACGAATATTACATTCCGGAAATGAACTTAGATGATTCAAATACAGAATTTGTTGATCTTGAAAGTGGGGAGAGCTCAAGTGAAGGAGACCTGACGAGCATGGATGACGATGAAGAAGATAAGGATGACGAAGAAGAAGAAGGTTCTACTAGGACATGGTATAAATTAAATATGCAGAACATTCCGCCTCCATCTCCAAGATTTTATTTCAAAACGAAACCAGGCATCACTGTAAATATGAATCCCGATGCAAAAACCATTATATTATTTTGAACTTTTTTTGACGAAGCATTACTTCAAACCATTGTTAGGGAAACAAATGCGTATGCTGATCAACGTATAAAGAACAGTGTAACTAAAAAAAGTTCACAACAGAAGAGATGGACACCAACCTCTGAGAAAGAGATGAGACTGTTTTTTGCAATAATAATGTTACAAGGCATCGTCAAAATGCCGCGCCAGGAATGGTCTTGGTCAAAATGTAAAATTCTCCATATTCCAATATTTTCTGAAATGATGACAATTGATAGGTATATTTTACTCCATAGATACATTCATTTTTCTAATAATGATATGTTCAACCAAGACAATCATCCAAATCCAAAGCTCTGGAAGTTTTATGAAGTGATGGAGCATTTGCAAAGATGATTTCATGATTTATACGTTCCTGATCAGACTCTTAGTTTGGATGAGAGTTTGGTGCTCTACAAAGGTCGCTTGGGTTGGAAAATGTTCATTGAACTGAAATTTTTTGTGCTTTGCAAAACAGAAACTGGTTACATTTGTGATTTTCTCTTATAAGAAAAAGTACAGTATACAATGAAAAGTATGATGCTTTACCAGTTAGCACTAAAAGTGTTCTTCACCTGATGGACTGTTTTTTGGGTAAAGGTTACTGTGTTACAGTAGATAATTGGTACATGTCACCAGATCTTGCAGACTTACTTGTGAAAGAGAAGAAAGATACTTTTTGATACAGTGAACAGTAAAAGAAAGGGTTTCCCAGAGGAGTTTAGAAAAGATAAGCTGAAAAAGGGCGAAATTCCGGCTTTTCAACAAGGAAAAGTTATGGCACTGAAATGGCAAAATAAGAAAAGTCTGTCTTATGAGTACTATACATGATGTCAGCACAAGAGTTGTGAAGTCAAGAAAGGGGACAAGTGTAGTGAAGCCTACTGTAGTGTGTGATTACAATAACTTTTATACAGTAAAACTTCACCGAACGCGGGGGTTAGGTTCTACAAGGGTGTTGCGTTGCGTGAATCCGCGTTGGAGGAATCATTAGTCTTATGGGAATAAAAGGGTTCCGTTCCGAGTTCGGAAAAATGTACTCCTTGAAGGTGTTTTTTCAATAATAATGACATAGTTTGCTTATATTTCCTCGAAAAAAGATTATAAACATCGCATCAACTAATTATATACAGTAGTATTGCGTTAAAAAAATATTAATTAAAAAATTAAAATTAAATTCTCGCGTAATTTTACACTAGGCAGACATTCACCATTATAGTTTTCCCTTTATACCTGGAAATGCTTGCTTAAATACGACACTTTCATCGCTCGCAGTGATAAATATTTAGAAACAAGTTTTGAAATATTTAAACTTAATGTTCACAGAACTGAAACAATACATATTAAAAACTTGTTGATTAATATCGACAGCGAATCCAATGATCGGTCCTCAGCTATGCCGGATTGGCCTCTGCACAGATGCATAACACTAGCGGCACTACCGGCAGTTGTTTGCATTCACTGAAACGGTACATACTGGCATTAATTTTCGCGTAATTTTTATTTATCGCTAGAAATATTTTATTGAAAATTTAATGAAATATTTTAACGAAGTTACAGTGAAACTCGCCAAGGTTAATTAGATGGTCTGCTCCTGGTCTTGTGATTTTGATGTGCTCGGACCTTGACTGGAAGAATTTCATGATAGGCATCTGTTTGGACTTTTTTAACTCCCTATGAAGTTTTACGTAGGGAGCTAAAGCTGATTCTAGACTCCTCTTGAACTTCAGGCTTCTTTCTACTGAAGGATCAAATTCCAGTGGTGCTTCTTTTAAATCTTCTGCCTGCTTCAAAAACTTCTCCAAAATTTTTGCTGTTAACTTTGGCTTCTCAGGCTCCGAATCGTTCTCTTCTTTTTCGCCTTCACTTGAAGTTTGTGTCACCATATCTAATTCACCAACGGTTAGTTCCTCTGCATGGGACTCTAACAATTCTTCCACATCACTTTCTTCCATGTCTTCAAAGCCTTCACCCCCGATGTGCCTTGCGATATTAATTACTTCCCTAACGTCCTCCGTATTATCGGGAAAACCTCGGAAGTCACGAACGATATCAGGCCAAAGAGTTTTCCAGCAAAGGTTCATCGTATCACTTCTCACTTCATCCCTTTATTATTTCAATGGCCTTCGAAATATCAAATTTTTTCCAGCAATCACTAACTCCTAAGGATGACTGCAGTTGGCTCCCAGTCACTGTTGAAACAGGTTTTACCCCTGACGATGCTCACCTTGTGGGCGAAATGCATTGGATTTTGTAGCCCTCTAGTTGTTTTGGCTAAAGGAGTATTTCACCTTTGTTAGTTTTGGCCAAAGTTATTGAGCTACTATCTATTATCCTAAGGATGGATTTGTCTCCATCATTGAAAGAATGTTAGCGAAACTTCTGCGGATGTAATACGACTTAAAGGCTGCAATAACACCCTGGTCCAAGGGCCGCACAAGTGAAGTTGTATTAGGTGGTAAGAACTCAACTTCAATTTCAGGATGGGCCTCAGCAAGAGATTTCGGATGACCTGGTGCATTATCCACTACGAGGATCACCCTAAATGCAAGATTTTTTCCTTCAGGTACTTTTTCACTTCACGAACGAAGCAATTCTCAAACTAATCCTCAAAAAGTCTTGCAGTAACTCGAGCTTTGCTCTTACTCCTCCAAAATACAGGGAGTGAACTTTTGGTCTTGCCCCTCAGTGCCCTCGGATTTTCCACTCTATACACCAACATTGGTTTGCACTAAAAATCTCCTGCTGCATTTTCGCAAAATAGAAGGGTAAATCTGTCTTTCGCTACTTTAAAGCCAGGAGCCGACCGTTCGTCTTTAGCAATCCACGTTCACTGTGGCATTTTTTTCCAAAATTAACTTGTCTCATCGGCGTTAAAGACTTGCTCAGGTCGGTAATTTTTCCTTTCAGTTAGTTCACTGAATACATCTGGATATTTAGCTGCTGCTTCATGATCGGCAGATGCAATTTTGCCAGCAATCTTCACATAATGAAGTTGAAATCGCTTCTTAAACCTATCAAACCATCCTCTGCTGGCTTGAAAAGTAAAGGCTCCTCGTTCTTCACCACTTTCTTGCGATTTTAAATGCTCATATATACTAAGGGCTTTATTTCTGATAATAGACCCATCCAAAGGAGCACGTTTTTGCGCCTGATCTTCGATCCAAATGTTTCACATCTTTTCCATTTTCTCCATTAGTGCATCTCATCTGCTAACATAGAAGGTACCAGCAGAAGCACTGGCACAAATACTAGAACGAATTTTTTCTTCCGTCTTCTTCACGGTTCTTATCGTAGATTCATTTACGTCGTATTGTTGGGATGCTGACTCCAGAATTCATCTCGTCAATACCTTAGTGATTCAGCCTTGGACACCTCCACAGTGAGTTTTGTGTGTGTTGCACCTTCGGGGAGAAAAGATATTTCCAGCGGAAATATTCCTGGGGGCTAAGAGATCCATCGGCGTTACTTATGTGACTTCTTTTTAACGATGGTAGTTAAGTGCTAAGTCTCACGTGACGTGAAAAACTGAAAAAAGGAACCTCATCTCCAAGTTGGAGTTGAAGATAAAAAAGCAGTTAAAAACGCTGAATGATTTTTTTATTAGGTGCCGACAGACTTAACAAAACACTAATCATAGTACGATTTTTTCTTACTAATGATCTTTTCAGGGCAAACCTTTTATTGAAAATGGTCATTCAAGGAAATCGCGTAAAAGTGAATCACTTCCCGCGGTCGGTGAAGCTCATCACGCATTTGAGTGCCGCGTAAATTTGAATCTGCGTTGTGGGAAGCCGCGTTCGGCGAAGTTTTACTGTATATTCAATATCTCTATGAATTTAATAATTTAATTTTTTTATTTCACTATTTTACAAAAGTTACCAAAAAACTTTTTATTTAATTTATATTTTTATGAAATTTTTATTTTTTTCACTTTTTGTGTTCTTTATAAAAGTTATTTACTAACAAATTTTATTTTTAAATATTTTTTATTTTTACGTTATTGTTGCTAGATCTTTGCTCAATTCTTCTAGAATTTTACTATATTTTCCCTTAATTTTTTGTCAATTTTTACTTGATTATTCCTCGATACTCAATTTTTACTAGATTTTTGCTTAATATTTACTCGATTTTTGCTCAATTTTTCCTTGATTATTGCTTTACTTTTTCTCAATTTTTTCCATAATTCTTGCTAAATTATTGCTCGTATTTTTCTAGAATTTTACTTGATTATTGCTAAATTTTTGTGTCTTGCTTTTTTGCTCGATTTTTGTTATTTGTTCATCTATTTCTTTTTCTTTAAAAAAATTTATTTAATGTATGCAAGTTGCTTAAAATCCATTGGAAAGTCATGAATTAGGCCAATGTTTCTGATAAAATCAAATAAAAAGGCACGGATGACAGCAACACTATTTCATGACTGGTCGGAAAATTACTTTGAGCATGAAGTTGAAGAGTATCTGAAAGATAAGAATGTATCACTCAAGGTATTCCTTCTCTCAGACAATGCTCCAAGTCACCCATTTTTAATATTTGAGTGCTATTCAAATGTTAAAGTCATCTTACTATCCACGGAGAAGTTTAAATCACATCATTGATACAATAAATAGTTTTCCAAAAAAGTATGCAATTGTTGGGTTGAATTTACAATTTTAACAACTATTGAAATTATTGGAGATGCATAGGCTTAAGTTAAGCAGTCAACCATGATTGCTTGTTGGAAGAGGTTATGACCTGAAACAATCAACACCTTTAAAGAATTTGCCAGATTTAAAAGGGAGGTTGAGGAAATTTTTGCCCTTGTAAAAGCTATTGGATGTGAGGGAGTTTGCAATATGCAAGGGAAAGGATTATAGAGCAGTCCAATAAGAAGGAATTATGCAATGAGGAGTTGAAAGAATTAATGGCTTCAGGTGTGGATAATGGCGAAGAACCAGAGGAAGTAGAAGATGGAGAGCAGCAAAAACACAATTGAACAAGCAACACTGTATCAGAGATCCTAAAAGCAGCAGAGTTTTCAGAAGATTATACAGGAAGATCCTGACTTTCAAAGAGCTATGGAAAATAAGAGAAGTATTGACAATGCTATGACTTTCAATGTGCACCTCTATGGAAGCGTGAAAAAGTAAAAGCTAACTCAACAGATTTCATCAGCCCATCAGTTGCTGCTCGATTCCTCCTCTCTTCTGCCAGAAGTTCTACCAATTAAGAAAGAAAAATAAAGGCTGTCACCTAATTTATCTAATCAGCCACTTTGATAGGTTTTTTATCTAAAATTTTTCTCTTTATCTTTTCTTTTACACATACAGTACTTTCACATTGTTTTTAGTTAGGATTAAAATTGGCTTTCTATGCATTTCTGACTTACTATTGGAGATATTTAATTATTTATACATTATGTTAGGTATCTAATTGACATTACATTTGAGATTTTAAAGCAAAAGTATAGCTATTTTTAGGATTTTTGGATGTAATGTTCAGAGACCTTGAATGTAACCCCAATTTTACAATTATGTCAATATCCCTCACAGCGTGAAATCACCATGAGTGATTTTTGGCCAGAACGTAACTCCCACACTCAGCAGGGTTACCTGTAACTATTTCATGATAAGCGCCATTATATAGTTTTGAAGTTACGTAGTTTTTGATGGAGAATAAGCAGTGTCATGCGGCATTGCCACATCACTTTGACATGATACATAAGTAGCATTTTGGATGTTTAGTGTTAAATTATATTGTTTGTGTATGGAAACACAAATTTAAGAATCACGAGGCATAATTTTGTCAAAATTTTATCGTGAAAAATCACCACTTTTCAAAGAAAATTCATTTTTGTCGAATTTCAGCTTTTAACGAATTCGATGTTTCTATCAATTCAAAGAAAATTCTATCTACCTTATACGTAATGTATGTACGCTGCACATGCAGACACTTGTTGTCAAATTGTCTTGGTGGCTCACTATTTTTAGCGGTTTTTATTTTCTCAATATACGAAGTATAGAGAAGGTATTGTTTTCATGAAAAACAAGATTAAAAAGGTGTACTCCATGGTCGGAGTACAATTTCCAAATGCGTTCTTTGAGATTTCACAATGTTCTCAATATTTTTTACTCAGATGAGAATTTAACAAGAAGCAAGCGAGGTATGTTGTAAAATACATGTAGGTCTTCATGTAAAGTAGTCGTAATTATTATCTGATTTTAACCAAAATTGGAATTGGTCAATTAATTTTAACACAACTCCCCAATACCAAATTTCATCACAAACGTGAAGCGGTTCCCAAGTTGTAACAAAGGAACATTGTAAACTACATGTAGGTCATGTAAAATGGTCGTAATTGTTGTCTGATTTTAACCAAAATTGGAATCAGTTGACCAATTTTTGCAAAACTCCCCAATACCAAATTTCACGAAATACATCACGCGGTTCCTGAGTTGAAATAAATGAACATTGTCAACTATTTGTAGGTCATGTAAAGTGGTCGTAATTGTCCGATTTTAACCAAAATTGGAATGGGCCAACCAATACCAAATTTCATCAAAATACATCCAGTGGTTCCAGAGTTGAAACAAAGGAACATTGTAGATCTTTATGTAAAGTGGTCATCATTGTTCTCCGATTTTGACCAAAATTGAAATCGGTTGATCAATTTTAGCAAAACTGCCCAATACCAAATTTCACTATAATACGTCCAGCGATTTCGGAGTTTTAACATACGGATGGAAACAACCTCCCCTACATGCATTCACTTCATGCACTTCGTACAAAGAATGCATAAAAATCAAATTCGATCAAAGTTGGAAAGAGCCAGACATCTGCTTGGCCAGACTACTGCCTTGATGTGATTAGCTACTAAGTGGGATGATATGGAAGAACAGCCATTCCTGCCTTTCTGCTACAGACGTCTGGAAGCATATGATACCACTTCCTCACATGTTGCTTTGGCATGGCACTGGTGCCATACACACATACTGGCTCCCAATAGATTTCCACTGGTAGGTTGTTTTTCTAACTTAATTGATTTTTTTAAATCAACTGCCACGGTCATTTTGCACTGTCATCAACTGGACAGACACCCAGAAGGGTGGAGGGAAACCCAGTGCCGGCATTTGCCTACTCTTTGCAAAAAGCACCAAGGGGACCAATTGCTTAACCTCCCTTCAAAATGATGGAATGCTGACTTCGCACCACCTCATCAAACCACAAAAGCAGGGGGCCAGGCAAGTGGATTTTGTTTTGCCCACAGAAAATGAATTCTTGCTCTCAGCTCTTCTGTCATTCACACCTTCATTACAGTCGCCATTTTAAAATGAAGCTGTGCAGAGGCACTAAGCAATATATGAGTATGGCCACTACCTGCATAATTGCAAGACTATGTAAATGCTCCAACTTACAGCACTAAATGGTACGTTGTTAGTGGCAATAAAATAGGGAACCTTACTTTCCCTTGTATCATATTGAAAGATAATGTAAAACATTTTTTACAATCTACTTTCAGTGAATCAAACCTGAAAATAGTTGCATTATGGCCTAAATGAACATAAGGATTTTTATAGCCTAATTATGACTATCGGAGATCCCTAAGTATTTTTTTTTCAATTTTCAATACTTAAGTGCTTAATTTTGAATTTGATTGCAGCCATAAGAGGGGCTTGATAATCCTCAAGTGAATATCAGACATTTAGCAATACAATTTATACAGAGTAACAATATATAATAATTTCACAAAATATTTACTCAATAATAAAATTCAAATGCAATTGAGAAACCAGTAAAAAATCATTTCTGCAAACTAAAAAATTATAGGAGCATCAAAATAATGGCTTTCCACAAAAAACCTAGATAATACCATTGCATATTTTTTAAGTCTGTACCAATAACATTTAAAATGGTACCATACCTGCCACATTCCATCGGCACCAGCACTAGAGGGAGCATCGTGGTCAAATACATGGACCACAGTACTGGGTCTCTCAGGATCAAGGAGTCCATTTCCTTGGGCAATATTATGGCGATGAAAGAACACAGCAGCGTTGAAATGTCCCTCTGTAGTTTCTCCGAGCCCAACCACTCTCTGAAGGACACTCACTTTTGGAGCCAGGTGCTCCATTAGCATGTCAGCCACCTCACATTCTTCTGGGGCAACGATACATACTCGACACTTACTTTCTATAAACAGGATAAAGGAAGTAGTTTCAAGTGAGGAAATTTTGCAAACAATTATTAATACATACATTTCATCATCAGGTACCATAATGAGACTGAACAAACAAACATACATAAGAATGGTCAATGGTCAGGGAAGAAAGGATAGAACTGCCTTCTGGGAAGCATGGTGATAGGTTTCTTACAGTTGGGTCAGAAGAGAAAGAGAAAGTGGTGGAGAGAAGAACAAAAGGAAAAGGTAGAAAAGAGGGTAAAGGAAGAATTGACTTTTATAGTCTTGACAAGGAAGACCATAAGGGCAAAGAAATGAGCAGAATAAGTGTTGATGGGCAGGGCATTGTTGCTTGTTTCCTAATCCCATCACAATTTTTCAGATATGCTGAAGGAGTAGTAGAGGAATCAGCGTTGTAGAGCAGTTTCCATTTTTTAATTTCACAGCGTTATCAACCTTGCGAATCACTTTCAACTTTAAACCCATAAATTCTTTTTGTTACCATATACACCCCTAATGCTCTTGACTTGAAGACTTCATAGCTGTACCTGATTTTCTCCTCAAGTTATAAATACAACTTGCTTAGAGATAGAGAAAATATAAAGGTGGAATATAATACAGGAGACTAACAGAAGGTACACTCATTCCCGATTAACGCTCTTAATTGGTGCCAGGAAAATCAAGCACTAACTGAAACAGCACTATTCGGAACAGGTACTTCCATAAGAAATGACGTTATAAGATTTAATTCGTTCCCGAGACTCTATTAATGGAAATGAAAATAGGTAGTATTATATAAATAATATGTAAGTATGCAAGTAAGTATGTCTGGCCAGGTTATCCTGCCACGATAATTGGGTAGATCGTGCAGCCAGGGACCCAACGCCGAGTGCCAGGCGGCAGAAAATAACTTGACGACCCTAGGGGGCCAACGGCTTCGGGCGGATGAACCTCTTAGGGAGGGTGATGGTCCCTCAGGTGGAGGAAATGCCCCTGCAACCCATCTAGTAGCGTCTGTACCCCATGTTAGGGGCGGCTACAAAAGGCATCTGTACCCCAGGTTAGGGCGGCCTCTCTAGACAGCGGAAGGCAACGGGAAACCACCGCTGGAATTATCCCATGTTATGGTGCGGAGGAGTTAGAAATATCATGGATTCTTCACAAATTAAATATTCCGGAGTTAAAATAGTCACCCGATCGGATCTCCGGGGGAGGCAGTTTACGAAGAGTCTAGAGAATAAAAGGAAGTCAGAGGAAGGAGGATGATTAAGGTTAAGGACCTGGAATGTAAGGACGTTATTAAGAGCTGGAAAATTGGAAAATCTCAAGAGAGAGATGGAGATAAACAAGATGGACATTATTGGGATAAGCGAGGTGAGATGGGAGGGAAATGGTGAGTTGAGGAGTGACGATACCAAGTTATACTACTCGGGGAATACCAGGGGGAGAAACGGGGTAGGAATGATAGTTAATAAGAAGATTGAACCAAGTGTTACCAGGGTCATTTATGACAGTGATAGAATTATTGGACTGAAATTAAATGCTAAACCAAAGAACATGCTAGTCATCCAAGTGTACATGCCAACCGGTGACCATGATGATGGGGAAGTAGAGGAAGTGTATGAGAGAATAAGTGCCATACTGGACCAGGAAGGAAAGGGATGCTGTAAAATAGTGATGGGAGACTGGAATGCGAGTGTGGGAGAGAGTTGTGGGGCAGTTCGGGCTGGAACAGAGAAACGAAAGGGGAGACAGACTTATCGAGTTCTGCAAGGAGAGGAACATGATAATAACCAACACCTGGTATAAGAATCATAAGAGAAGGCTATATACATGGAAATCGCCAGGTGACATGTACAGGAAACAGATAGACTATATATTGGTAGAAGGAAGGTATAAAAACGGAGTGAAAAGAGTTTGTGGGCTCCCAGGAGCAGACATAGCAAGCGACCACGTGCTGCTAATGGTGGAAATGAAGATCAAAATGAAAAGAGTTAGAAAAGCAAAGATGGCTAAGAAATGGAATCTAGAGAAACTGAAAGAGAGGCAGAAAGAGGAAATCGGTTATGATATGGCAAACCAGATGAAGAGAGAAAATACACAGAACGAAGGAGTAGAGGAAAAATGGAAGAAAATTAAGAATGGAATAGTAAATGTGGCAGAAAGGGAAATAGGATACAGGAAAGGCAAGAGAGCTAAGAAACCCTGGGTAACAGGGGAAATGATAGCAAAGATGGAGGAGAGAAGGAGATACGAGAATATAAACACAGAGGAGGGGAGAAGGAACTACAGGCGGTTGAACAATGAACTGAGGAGGGAGACGGAAAGGATGAAGGAAAAGTGGCTGGAGGAGGAGTGCAAAGAGATATAAGAGCTCGAGAAGAGGGGAAGGTACGACCTAGCGTATCAGAAGGTCAGGAGTATTACTTGGGATGGACAGAGATCTGGAGGAGGAGGCTCAAAAGAAATTGAGAGCAAGGATGGTAGAATACTGAAGGAGGAAAGGGAGGTAATGTGCAGGTGGAGAGAATACATGTCTCTGTTACAATACCAGAATGCTAACCATTACACCGTGCTGGCTTCGAAATGGAAACTTGACTCGCCCATATACAATATTGTCGGTTGATTTTCTCGAGAATGCTTGAGAGGTGCACCCTATTGCTTGCACACTCAATAGTCCTTACCATGTACTAAATGCGTGCAGATTTTGAAAAGATTCGGTGACCCGAACGTCTGACCCTCCCCTTGTGAGACATGTTGAATAACTGGAGTTTTTTGATCAATTTATGAACAAGTGATTATATAACAAGATGGAAAAGTATACTCCATAAATGGAATACACAGAGATTTCAATGGCGTTCTTAATGAGAAATACGTATGAAACGGTATCGAAAGATTTGGCGAGTCTCAAATTTTTATTCCCGAAACTATAAGTTGTAATTATGTGGTCTTGGGAACTACCTTGTAGTAAATGTTGTTCTCTATCCAAATAAATTTTTTTAATCTCTACCTCACAGATCATATAAGAGCATGGAAGAGAAATATAGGGATTTTAAACTGTTGTTTGCTTCGAGAACCATCTTAGTGACCAATATAAACAAAATATGTGATGTTTTGCTCAGGATTTTCTCGAATTTTTATCTCTGAAGCCATAACTTGTAATTATGCGGTCTCGTAAACTACTTTGTAGTAAATGTCATCTATTTGAATAAATTTATTTAATTATACCTCACAGATCATATAAGGGCGTGGGATAGAAAAACATGGATTTTAATTTTTGTTTGCCGGGAGATGGATGTAAACAAAATATGCAATGTTTTTCACAGGATTTTTTAGAATTTCAATCTCCGAAACTATAACTCATAAGTATGTGGTCTCGTGGACTTTCTCGTAGTAAATGTTGTTCTCTATCAGATTAAATTTTTTAATTTATACCTTACAGATCATATAAGACCTAGGGAG
Source organism: Tanypteryx hageni (assembly GCA_028673005.1). Taxonomy (NCBI): domain Eukaryota; kingdom Metazoa; phylum Arthropoda; class Insecta; order Odonata; family Petaluridae; genus Tanypteryx; species Tanypteryx hageni. Next base: position 271,494,451 of record CM054112.1, read on the forward strand.
AGAAAAGTTTGGTATTTCATTGCTGCTTGACGGATGCCATTTAATGAGATATGAGTATCTACAGCAGGCGTCGGCAACCTACGGAACGCAAGCCAAAATTATCTGGCCCGCAGTCCCCAAACGAAAAATCATGTCCCCCGGCTCGCTGTGGTCCTAAAAAATAATACAAGTGTGTATTTCAGGTTTTATGTAGAACAGCATGATTCGGATCAGATGCATTATTTTGCTAAATTTAAAAATATTTTAATAAAAATTTATTTTTAATTAAGAAATTTAATTTATATATATGAAATCCTATAATAACCATACCCTGTAAATTAAATTTTTTAATCAAAAATAAATTTTTATTAAAATATTTTTAAATTTAGCAAAATAATGCACCTGATCCAAGTCATGCATCAGGCTTGAAATACACACTTGAATTATTTTTTAGGACCACCAGGGGCCAGAGGATATGATTTTTCGTTTACGAAACAAAGTAGTTTTTGTATCATCTGCACGTAAATTTGGTAGAGCAATAGACATCAAACTCTGCTCCAATTACTTACAAAAGACAACGGCTCAATGCAAACCCCCTCTATCCGATACCTATCTATCGGCTCGTCGGAAAGAAAAGGCAGTTAGAAAGAAAGTCGTTGCCTGTGAGAAAAGACATATAGTTCCTTGTGAGAGTTTTCTGTACTTAATTGGCTATAATACATATATGTGCATTGATGATTACTGTTTCTTCTTATTGTTTGTGCGTCATATAATAGTAAGCATTATATGTTATATATTTTTAATAATAATCTTCAACCATAATATAAAATTTTAAATTCTGTGTTTAATTGAAATTGAATTATTTTATTTTTCAGCGAACCCCAATGGCAACAAAACGCAGGAAGGTCGATGTTGAGTGACGAGTCTTCCAAAACACTTGGACAGAAAAATACTTTTTCACACAACACTTCGGCAAACCCACATTTTTAATTTGCCATGAAAGTGTTGCTGTAAATAAGGAATTCAACATCAAGCGGCACTATGAGACAAATCATTGGAAATACAGTGAATTTAATGGACAAGCAAGGAAGGATGAAGTTCATCAACTTAAATTGAGTCTAGAAAAGCAATGTTTGGTATTCCAAAAACAAAGCGCAGAATCTGAAAGAAATACACGGGCCATCTAAGCGGTGTCGAAGTTAATAGCAGAACACATGAAGCCCTTCACTGATGGGGATTTCGTGAAAAAGTGTGTAATGGCAGTTGTAGATAATGTCCCGAAAAAAAAACTTTATTTTCAAATATCAGTATTTCTGCAAGAACAGTTACACGATGAGTAGAAGAAATGTCAGCGGATGTGAAAAATTCTTTAAAAGACTACTGCCAAAATTTCCAGTTCTTCTCAATAGCGCTCGATGAGAGTACAGATACCATAGACACCACTCAGCTTTCAGTATATGTACGTGGAGTAAGCTCAACTTTAGACATTGTCGAAGAGTTGGTTGGACTGATACCTATGAAGGGCACTACCACAGGAGCAGATATTCTTGAAGCATTATTCAAGTGTACTACAGATATGAAGCTGAATCTATCAGAGCTAGTATGCGTAACAACCGATGGAGCGCCGAACATGGTCGGGGAAAAGAAAAGTGTCATAGACCTGCTTCGAAGTCACATGCAAGGCCTCGGAATTAAACACAAAGTCAGAAAAGTGCACTGCATAATCCACCAGGAAGCACTGTGTGCTGAATATTCAAATTTTAAAGACGTGATGGATGTAGTAATGAGGGCAGTTAACCTGATCTTGTCTCGGGGATTGAAGCATCGTCAGTTTCAACAACTTTTGTCGGAAGCAGAGATTCAGTACAGGGACCTGCTATACTTCTGTGAAGTTCGCTGGCTCAGTCAAGGCGCTATGTTAGAAAGAGTATATGCATTGCGGGAAGAAATAGCTACATTTCTTAAAAGTAAAAATATGGATTTTTCCGAATTTTGTGATCCCAAATGGCTTTCAAATCTGGCATTTCTGATGGATTTAACATCACATTTAAACAACCTAAACTTGTAGCTTCAGAGAAGAAATCACCTGATACATGAGATGTATGGATACACCGTGGCCTTTGAAACAAAACTACGACTGTGGGAATGCCAGCTTGTGAAATCAAACTACGCTCATTTCCCTAAACTCTGGAAGACCAAACCAACAGACACCAAAATATTTGTGACTGTGATAAGTGAATTGAGAACTGAGTTTTCCTCCCGTTTCGCTGACATTTGTTTGATCACAAGTGATTTGAGACTTTTTGGCACTCCGTTTGACGTGGAACCAGAAAATAGGTCAAATGGGACTTATTGAGATGCAGTGAAGTGATCTATTAAAATCTAAATTTCATGCAGAGGGCGTGACATTACTAGAGTTCTACAGAAAATATCTTCCTGAATCTGGGATTTATACAAACTTGGTAGTTCACGTGAAAAAAATTGCATCAATGTTCAGCAGTACTTATATGTGTGAGCAACTCTTCTCAAAAATGAAATACACGAAGACCAAGTTAAGAAACCAGCTGACTGATGCCCATTTAAATGACATTCTGTATCTGGCCTCATCCAGCTTGTCGCCTAATATTGAGAGACTTTCGCGCGACAAACAGCATCAAGCCTCACACTAATTTGTATGATTTATGACTTCGCGACATAAATGTTGCTTAAATAAAATAAACATTATCAATAGTTCATTGTTTTATTATTACTACCTTAATTTATTAAATATAGATGAATGTGGCCTTGTAATTTACCCTTGCATACTGCCTACGCTGCGATAACGACTCCCGTGCAGTCACGCAGGTCTGCCTGCCATAAGAGTTTTTTACAATATCCCTCTCTCTCTTGAACTTCTCTATTTCAGTTATCAACTGCTTCTCATAAGGGTCCCATGTGCTGGACGCATATTCAAAATAAGGCCAAAATAACAAAACTTACAAGGGAAGCCCCCAAGGTGTGACACTCGCATCGGATTGAGACTTTGCAGAATGAAAGTATATGTAAAATAACGGACTCGTGTTTCTACCTAGGTGCCAACTCGACGTCGTTTACGAGAAAATGCCCTTTGAAATCGCAATCTGAGAGTCAACGTAATAAGAACGTTAAAAGTCCTTTCCTCATTATCTAGGAGCATTGGTCTAGGGGAAACGAGCTGGTTTTCAAATATTTTTGCCGGGGTTCGATTCCCGACGGGACCAAATTTTTTTCTGATTTAAAAATTTTTTTCCCGCAATTTCCAGCATATCATCGATAAAACTTGCACAACATTTTTTTTAAATTTATTCCATGCATTATAACTACTATTTTCTTCATCGTAATCGTAATTTTGTTGCCCCAAAAACTGAAGATCACTCGCAAAACACGAACAAAGACAAACAATTCCAATCGCCACTCCAAAATGTGCCCTATAACAATAAATCGCTCGGCAATATTCTGACGACTGTGGTCGAGAGACAAGGATGTCTGCTTATAAGGCCACGAAAAACAGCATCTAGTCATCTTATAATGTTGTTATTAAAGTTACGGTGTTGTTGTTAAAGAGATTCATTATCATTTGCAGGTGTCAATTATTGTCATTATAATTATAATTGAAATTATGTCACAATACTGTTGGGTTATTTCGATGCATTGTTCTTTATTCCTCCTTTCAAATCTCGTCATGTATTGTTCATTATGATAAATCGGTTGCTGGTGTCAATTATTGCCATTATAATTATAACTGGCATTATGTCACAATATTCTTGGGTTATTTCGGTGCATTGTTCTGCATTCCTCCTTTCAAATCTCGTCATGTATTGATCATGATGGTAAAGCGAATGGGTAGTGATCCGTAAAATGATGTTCGTGAAGAATTACGGTGAAGAATTACAGTGAAGAATTATGATGAAGAAAATAGTAGTTATAATGCATGGAATAAATTTTTTAAAAATGTTGTGCAAGTTTTATCGACGATATGCTGGAAATTGCCAAAAAAAAAACCTTTTAATAAATCAGAAAAAAATTTGGTCCCTTCGGGAATCGAACCCCGGCAAAAATATTTGAAACCCAGCTGGTTTCCCTTAGACCAACGCTCCTAGATGATGAGGAAAGGACTTTTAACGTTCTTATTACGTTGACTCTCAGATTGCGATTTCAAAGGGCATTTTCTTGTAAACGACGTCGAGTTGGCACCTAGGTAGAAACACGAGTCCGTTATTTTACATATACTTTCATTCTGCAAAGTCTCAATCCGATGCGAGTGTCACACCTTGGGGGCTTCCCTTGTTAGCATCTTTCTGAGAGAGAGGGGAAAGGGTCTTTCCTCACTTTTTCCAACAATTCCCTTGATAAAACCTAACATTTATTTACTTTATCGCATACTCGACGTATGAAGAATATCTTTTAAGTTCGGAAGCAAATAAAAAACAATTTAGAAAAACACAATTTCCCTTTTAGAAATTTTGCACACAATATACGTACTGCTAAATGAAATGATTTGTCAATATTAGACATTGATTCACGAAAAAACCTTTTGCTGTTTGATCCTAGAATGCTGGATATGAAGGGAGAAGACTTGTAATGCGTTTAAAAAACTATACAGGGGTAAGGGCTTTGGAGAGGCTCCCCCCCAGCCTGTGGTCAATCCTAAATTTGGCCATCTGGCCCACCACTAGCATAAGGTTGCCAACCCTTGATCTACAGGGTCCAGCAGCTGGATCTGACAGATTTGGGCGTGCTGTTCCGAAGTTCGTGTAACAGTTTGGGGAATGAAAAAACTACAGAAATAACATTAGAACAATGCAGTTTATTGATAATAATTACTTTTTAAAAATGACACCAATTAATTTTTCACCAGGGCGTCTCACCGTTTGTTGTACTCATTCATGAAAATTGCTCATTACACACTGCAACAAGTCTCGATTTCTGTTAATTTTCTCGATTTCTTGGCTTATCTTATTCTTTAGTTTTAGAATGGATTGCGACCTGGTTCGGAACACCCTTTCTTTCAGGTATCCCCAGAGAAAAAATCAGGAGCTGAAAGATCTGGAGACTGAGGGAGCCATTGAATATCGCCAAAGCGAGAAATTAAGTGTCCTGGAAAAACATTTCTCAAAATATCCATTGTATCTCTAGCAGTATGGGCCGTAGTGCCATCTTGCTGAAACCAGGTTTCACTCATATTGACGTTTAACCTATGCAGTTCCTCAATAAAAAATGTTCGTAACATTTCCCGATAGTGTTCACCACTTACCGTCACAGCTCTTCCATTTTCATTTTCGAATAAATAGGGACCAATAATTATTCTTGCCGACACTGCACATCAAACAGTCACTTTATTGTTATGTAATGGTCGTTCATGTAGTGCCATAGGATTTACATCAGACCAGCAGCAAAAAGTTCTGTTTGTTGATGAAGCCACTTAAATGAAAATAGGCTTCGTCTGACATAAACAAATTATTCAAAACATTCACATTTTCCCGAATTATGGCACTGAATTCATTTGCGAAATGTAGTCAACTGGCCCGATCTTGCAGTTTCAACTCTTGAGTCAATTGAATCTTGTAGGGATGAAATCTTAAATCTTCGAGGAAAATGCGACAAATTGTTCTGTCTGATAAGTTCAAGGCGGTTGCATGTCGTAATGCTGAGTGTCTCGGACTTTGCTGCACTGCTAATCTCACTCTTTCCAAGTTTTCTGGGGTGCGAACAGAATGTCCACTACCAGAAAATGAAGTCCTTACACTACCTGTAGTGTTAAACTTGTTAAACCAACTCAAAATTGTGTTTTGCGAAGGAACACGACCATGCCTATTAACGTTAAACTCATGGTGAAATCAATGCTGTGTAGCAATAACTGATTTTGTTTTAATATATGCAGTTAGCGTATACACACGCATGTTAACTGTTCATTTCTCCATGGTTGACTAAACTGCACATGTTCAGGTTGAACAGAGACAAGCCATAGTGCCCTCTCCACTATACTTTCCTCGCCTTACAGCATTGCCAAACTTGTCAGATCCAACTGCCGGAACCTGTGTAAGTATATAAAAGGAATTACGTCAAGTGGAAGTTCTACCTGACAGATTGTTCAAAATCACAATTGGGCGATAAATTCATACTTAATTTAATTAAAATCTGTCGAACGGTTTAGCAGATGAAAGTTACGACGGACAGATGTGTCCATAAGGCATTCTGCTATTACTGCTTCACTGGTAAAGAATGCCTAAAAATGAACCTTGAGCTGCAACAGGGTCAAGATGATATTACGTCCTGTCATGCTCACATGAGGATAATCACCTTATGTTGCAATCCTACTGCGACTGACCTTAAAACTCAGCACTTCTTTTTACTCGGATGGGAAATTGTTTCCATTGGATCCACTCCGTTTTTCCTACCCAATTTCAGATGGGAAAAAATCACTTATCTATGAGATCACGAGTCCAGTGATACAGCCAGAAATTTAGTTTGGGGATGACAAATATTTTAACACTATTATTTCAAACGTACTTTTTAAATGTTCTTTCACATTATATTTTATTGAAAACTTGCTGAACACTTAGTATGATGTCTATTTTATCCATTATTGTCACTTTTACTGCCATCTATTGCAGACTAGTTCAAGTTAAATGACATTAAATACAAGATGGCAAGAACTGAGAAGAATTTCTCCAAATAGGTCAAATTTTGGGGTGTTTTGGGGTGGGATGCGATTATATAGCCTCTCCCACTCAAATGTCAACCTCACCTGCACGTGGTGCACCCTGCTTCACAGACGAGGCTCTGGCGTCCGAGTGACTCCCGGGATAAGGAGTCCCCCCTCTACCAAATGCCAACGGCCTATTTAGGGGCGGATGAGAAGGTGGAGGGGTTTTGGCACCCTCTTGCCCTTGGGGTGGGAAACTGCCCCTAAAGGCAGAGGAACTATTTTGATAGTCAACGGCATAGGATGGAGAAGGCAACAGGAAACCACTCCATTAAAGATCCTATTGGATATCCCGAGGGTAGCAACCATGGAAGGTTTTAGAAAGGAATTTGTTACTGATCATGGTATTCGGAACCCAAGATCCGGCAGGGGATGTAGCAGGGCTTCTCAGGTCGTTATCCAACGAAATCCGTCAAAACGTCAAAATAGGTACTTGGAACGTCAGAACATTACTAAAAATAGGTAAATTAGAAGAAATAAAGAAAGAAATGGAGAAAAATGAGATTGATATCTTAGGTTTATGTGAAACAAGGTGGCAAGAGAAAGGAGATTTTTACAGTGATAAATTTAGAATAATTCATAGTGGAGGTGAAAAGAGAGGAAGGAATGGAATAGCAGTCATTATTAGTAAGAAATGGGCAAACAGTGTTTGCAATACATATCACATAAATGATAGGTTGTTGATGGTAAGAATGAGCACCGTGCCAACGGATACAGTGATAATACAAGCGTATTTCCCAACAAGTAGTGCAGAAGAAGGAGAAGTAGAAAAGGTGTATGAAGAAATAGAAGAACTTATAAAGATGACAAAAGATAAAGATAATGTAATAATAATGGGAGACTTTAATGCTGTGATTGGATCTAGTCGAAATAGTAGAATGGTAGGAAAATTTGGTTTAGGTGAAACAAATGAAAGGGGAGAAAGATTAATTGAGTTTTGTGAACAGAATGAGATGATGGTATCAAACACTTTCTTTGAAGTTCCCAAAAGAAGAAGATACACATGGGAGGCGCCAGACAGAAGAAGGTTTCAAATAGATTATATTTTAGTAAAAAGAAGATATAAGAACCAGGTAAAATCGTGTTATAGTTACCCAGGTCCAGATGTAGACAGTGACCACAAGCTAGTCATGGCAAAATGCAATATTAGGTTTAAGAAAATAAAGAGAACAGTTAAAAAGAACTGGCATCTACAGGGACTGAAAGAGTTACCAACGGCTAAGAATTACCAAGAAAAAACAAATGAGTTGATGAGAAATTATGAAGGACAACTTAGTTGGGAGGAATTTAAAAAAGGGGTTATTAAAGCTACAGAGGAAGTTATTGGAAAGAGAAAATTGGAGCCTAGAAAACCTTGGATGACTGAGGAGATACTGATTTTAATTGAAGAAAGGAACAAGTTGAGGAAGAATGGAAATGATGAAACTTATAAAAAAGTTAAGAATGAGATTATTAACAAATGCAGAGAAGAAAAAGAGAGATGGACCAAAGAGATAGTGAAGGAAATTGAGGAAGATACAAAGGGAGGAAGGCAAGACAAAGCATACTTCAAAATTAAAACTCTCCAGTACAAACCAAGAACTAAATCGGCAATAGTTAAGGATAAGGAAGGAAATATGTTATGGGAAAATGAAAAAGTATGTGCTCGGTGGAAAGAATACATAGAAGAATTATATAGTGGAAGAGATGTTGGAGATGGATGTAGATTTATTGAAAATGAAGAGGAAATAAGAAATGACGAGCTAGGCCCAACAATAACCAAAGAAGAGTTTTATAAAGCTATTAATAATCTTAATTCAGGCAAGGCAACAGGTGTTGATGGTATACCTGCAGAACTTTTGAAGAACTTAGGGGAGGAAGCAAAAGAACATTTCTTTAAAATTATAAAAGATTGTTACGAAAAAGGAAAATTACCTGATGACTTTATAAAAAGTAAAACTATAAGTTTACCAAAGAAGGGGAATGCAGTGGAGTGTAGTAACTACAGAACAATTTCACTACTTTCGCACGCCTCCAAAGTTTTAATTTATATCGTGAAAAACAGAATAAAAAGGAAAATAGAACATTATATTAGTGAAGATCAATTTGGATTTAGAAGTGGGAGAGGAACGAGAGAAGCTATATTAGCCCTCAGGGTGATAATGGAAAGATGTTTAGAAATGAACAGGACATTATATTTAACGTTTATTGATTTGGAGAAGGCCTTTGATACAGTTAATTGGGAACTGTTGTTTAAGACTATGAAAAAAATAGGTATTGATTGGAGGGACAGAAGATTAATTTTTAAGCTTTATCAAAATCAAACTACAAGAATAAATATAAATGGATTAGAGAATGAAGCAAAGATAAGGAAAGGAGTAAGACAAGGATGTCCGCTATCTCCATATTTGTTTAATATGTTCATTGAAGAAAGTATAGAAGTTATGAAGGAAAAGACAAAAGGCATAAAAATAAATGGAGTTAGAATACACTGCATTAGATTTGCAGATGACATTGTAATATTCAGCGATTCAAAAAGAGAAATGAATAAAATGCTGAAAGTATTATCGGACACGTTAAAACAGTGGGAATTAAAGATAAATATCAAGAAAACCAAATTGATGGTTATAGGCAAAAGTAATGCAGGGACAATATCAAAGATCAAAATAGACAATCAGGAAATTGAGCAGGTGAAGCAGTTTTGCTACCTAGGTAGTACAATTACTGAAGATAATAGATGTGTACAGGAAGTGAAAAGAAGAATAGCACTTGCAAAGCAAGCTTTTCAATGCAAAAGGAGCCTACTGACAAGCAGTCACATGAATTTGGAAGTAAGGAAATCCTTTGCAAAAGCTTTTGTCTGGAGTACCATACTTTATGGTAGTGAAAGTTGGACGTTAGGAAAGAGGGAGAGGTCCCGTCTGGAAGCGACAGAAATGTGGATATGGAGAAGATTGATAAAGACAAGTTGGACAGAGAGAAAGACAAACCTTGAAGTTTTGGAAGAAGTAAAAGAAGAAAGGAAACTGATCAGAGGAATGGAAGAAAGGAAGGCAAAATTTTTAGGCCATGTGATTAGACATAATGGATTAATTGTGAACACCTTGGAGGGGAAACTTTTAGGGAAGAAAGGAAGAGGCAGACCAAGAAAGAAATACCTAGATGACGTGGAGTCAGTGATGGGAGTTGAGAAATACGAGATGTTGAAGAGAATGGCAGAGGACAGGAGTTCATGGTTGCAGCGACAAGGCTTAGCCTTTAGATGAAGAAGAAGAAGGTCAAATTTCTTTTTTGTTTTTGTCGTCAAAACATCACACTATGACATTATTTTCTTTGAACTTAGATAATGAAACCTTCTTATTTCATAAATAAAATAATTTTGAACCGTTTTTTTTAGGTTTTTGATGTTTTAACACGTTGCAAAGAAAATTTAAAAACTTCCTTAAAATAAAGATTTTTTTCCAAATTTCTTTTTTTCTATGTCTTTTGAATCCAATTAGCATAGTTTCACTGAAAGGAAAATTTTTTTCCCCAAAGAAAAAAGTCAGATCTGAAGGGGTTAAGGGGTGTTTTCATAAGAATGGTAGTTCAGAACATGTGGAAAGTTGGTGCCACAAGAGCCCTATGCTGTTCTAATGCAGAAGAACCTGGTTGAAGCAAAGGAATATAGATGAGCGTTGAGCGCCTTTGGAGACAATTTTGAAAATCATTTCGACATAGATGCATATGCACCCTGTTATATTATATTCTGAGATGTTCAATGCGCTTTGGGATATCTTCTTTCATATTTTTCCTTCTTTGCGTAGCAAACATCTTGCTTAGCACACAGAAAGGCGGGAAAATGCCCAAAGTTACATTATAACTTATGATATAGGTGTATTAAAGTGGAAGTAAACAATCTACTTAAAATGTATGAAAAAAGAATCATTGACTGAATACGAAAAAATAAATTATGTAAAAAGAGTGTACCATGCCAAAGTTGTCGAAATCACAGCAATACCGAGCACTCATATGTGTAAGAAGCTGTATACTCTAGATATGTTAAGTACACAATGTTTCATTTTACTTTCTAGGCGCGATTTAATTTCCCATAAACCTAGTATTATTTCCCTCTTTTTTCTTTTTTCCTTTTATTTTCCCTTACCTCTTGGTGTTTACTTGTGTGCATGTTTGCGGTTGCCTAGTAGGTCCCTGTCGTGGTCGTACAGACTCACAAACCTTCTAGCAACGGTGTGATTTTCGGGTCCCTGGCGCAGATTAATCTCTCGCAAACCCAGTTCCTTTTTTATCCTTTTTCCATCTTTAGGATTAATGCTTGTGCGAATGAGTGAGTGAATGTGTGAGTGACTTCAGGTCCCTGGCATGGTGTAACGCCCCCTAAAGCTTAAGTTGGTATTTTTCATTTTCTTTGACTTTTCACCACCTTTCCATTCATTCCCCTTTTCCTGTGTGTCTCTAATTTTGAACTTGATAGGATTAAGGAGTTAGATTTTTCATTTAACAAAAGAACGATTGTTTAAAATCACCAGATAAGCCAGACTGGATGAGAAAAAACGACCGATAGATAGCGTTGCATACACATTTCATATTTTGTTACCTATTCAGTAAGGAGTAGGAATGAATAGTGATGAGTAGTAAGTAAATTGTACAAGCATGAATGCTTCTGTATTTCAGAAATTAAGCTTTCGCTGTAAAAGTACTCCATGCCTTCCACATGATCATTTGCCCTCTCACAGCACTCGAATCTAATGAGCAAAAAAAATGACGTGTGGCCACTGTAGATTGATTTTATCATGCTTATGAAATGCATCCCAGCCTATCGTCCAGTGTTCAACCTTGAGAATGTGCCCTCCTCTCCCTTGTTAGGCAGGAAAAAAATGACTGGCAGCCTCCATAAGGAAACATGAGTTCTATTTTATAGCGTTTTTAAATGCCAACTTGGGCATGAAAAATCGCTCGTGTGGCAGAGGCCTTTAAGTGAAAAGGAAAGGGAAAATTATATAAAGAGGGAAAGGGGACCAAGAGCATTTTGCTAAACATAAATAAGACATAATTTAAAGGAAATCATCAGGATATAGTTTCCCAGCTTGTCATATGTTATGTATATTCGATTTACCCAGGCAATGCCAGATTCTCTAGCTAATACTATGTATATAAATAAGTGTCTGTCTGTTCTCTATACATTCGGATACCGCAGTTCAAACGAATTTTGCATGGAATCTACTCACATCCAAGGGAAGGTGGAGGACTATGTTTGCATCTTATTTCAACATCCTAAATATGATTCAAGGAGATTTTTTCTCCTCATTAGAATAGCATGTGCACCAAAGTTTTGCCTTGCACTTTTAAATTAATTATAATCAACGTAGAAACTCGGGACTTGGACCAAAGATCCATACCCTATCCATAACTGATAAGTTTAGGAAGCAGATACAAAGTGACTGTGAGGAAAGTTTCCTTTGAAGACCCTTGGTGACTACTGAAAACCTCCTGTGGCCCTGAGACTTGGGCCGCCACTTGAGGTTGGGAATCACTGCTTTAGAACATGCTAACATAATACTCTCTCAAAGACAATGAAATTAGCTATTAAAATAACATTTTTGTATAAGAGACTCAAGAGAAAGAAACTCAAAACTCACCTCTCAGGCATCCAACTGCAGCATAAATATCTTTCTTGTATGTGACCTTCCACAGGTCAGGAGGGCCTTCGATGAGCTGTGCCCGAACGCCAGCATATGCTAGTGCCAACTGGAGACACTCAGTGCCATGATCAAGGTCATGCTCTGTGCACTTAGGGAAAAAAATTAAAATAAATTACTATAAAAAATTTAAAGAGTAAATATAAAACTTCACATGAATAGTGCTTCTTAGGTTAACAGTAATTTTTGAAAAAATGTTAAGTACAGTAAAACTTCCCCAAATGCAGGGGCTAAATTCTAGGACACAATGTTACAAGAATCTGAATTAGGGGAATCATTTAACCTATGGGGAAAATAAGATGAGGTTCCAAGATTTAAAAAATATACTGTAAAAATAATATCTGATAAACAAAAAGATAGCTTTGCTTTGTAGAAATAAAAAGACACTTGGTAATTCCACATAAACTTTTATTTTTATATGATCTAGGTTTCGTTGCAGTGCAACATTATCAGGTGAAGTAAACACATAGCTGGTAACAATTTATAATTATAGGTACCATGAGTGAGTGGGGAAGGGTGAGTTGGGGGAGGATAATGAAAGGGATAGTGGAATGATCGATCATTGGAGGAAAGGAGTGAATGTATGTTCGTGGGAAGGGAAGGGGGGAGGAAAAACAGTTAACCCTATATCGCCTAGTGTGACGATTTCGTAACGCTTGAATAAAACGTAAATTATTTACGTTACATGCCAATTTTCGAGCAACAACTGATACTATCGAATTCGCTATTCGATTCTCTATAGAATTAGAGCTTGCAACACTGCATACTTCCGATAGCGTCCCTTCTATTTGGCCATGTGCTTCACAACTGAACTAGCAACGCCGTAGTTTACATCGACTGTTGTTGGAGCATCTATATTTCATTTCCTAGGTAAGGATTTAGCTTGATATTTTTTTATTGTGAGACCTATGTATAGTGATACTCTTTATAAATAGATTAATGATAAATTTGATCGAATAAACAAATTTTTCATTTTTTCAAATGTGACGATTTCGTACACTTCATCCGTAGGACCAAAGAAAAGCATTTCAGCAGACATGGATTCTTTTCGTTTCTATGGATTGAAACGTATTTTCAATCGTTTTTCTAAGATTGAAGAGGACCTGGCAGATGAAAACGAGGAAGATAATGAGTTAGATGATGAAATTGACGACTTGGGTATGGATATTTCGCTTGCATTTTATATATTTTTTAGATATTTTTATTTTATAAAAATACCATATTTTGTTTCAATTCGTAGTTATTTTATTGCTCCTTTTACTATGCATATTTCCTATTTATGTACTATGCATAATTTTAATGTTTTTCGTATCCCTTCAAATAATAGGTAGCGAGTATATGCCTGATGAAGATGAGTTGAACGAAATTCTAAATGTCGTCACCGAGCCTGTAGATAGTAGACAACCTGAACCTTTAGCTCATAGTTCAGCCATACCTCAAGGCAAGCCAAAGTCCCAGTCAAGGTGAAATTCTTCAATGGAAAACTCTAACAGGTGTAAATACTGCACGTGAGACACCTGAATGGTTAGGGGAACAAGTAAGTTGTGAGTCTGAACTACAACCCATTGAATATTTTAGGGAATTTTTTACTGACGACATACTCGAGTATATTGTTGAACAATCCAACTTATATTCATTTCAGCAAAATCCAAATAAATGTCTGAATTTGAGTCAGTCTGAAATGGAACAATTTTTGGGTACTCTATTAGCCATGTCCATGGTAAAACTGTCAAACTCACGTTTGTATTGGAAAGGGAAAATCCATTGTCCTATGGTTTCTGAGGTAATGAGTAGGGATAGGTGGGAAGAAATAAAGTCCAAACTCCATTTTAATGATAACTCAAAGTCAAAAAACGATGATAAATTATTTAAAGTCAGGCCACTACTTGAGCAATTGCGTAAAAAGTTTTCCTAACTTCCCATGCCTCAAATCCTGTGTGTTGATGAACAAATTATCCCTTTCAAGGGTTTATCAGTTCTCAAACAGTACATTCCCAGCAAACCCCATAAGTGGGGTTATAAAGTATTTGTGTTGTCGGATGTGAGTGGAATTATGTATGATTTTTTTTTTTAATATATGGGGAAAATTGAGCCAGAACAAGATGAGCCTGACTTGGGGGCTAGTTCTAATGTTGTCCTAAAATTATCTAAATCTATTCCAGTGGGTTTAAATCATCTAATGTATTTTGACAATTGGTTTAGCTCAATATCGCTCATGACCACACTTGCTAAGAAGCAGATTTATTGTTTGGGGACAGTCAGGGTAAATAGATTGCTGGGGATTTCCTTAGAGAATGATAAGGAATTACAAAAGAGAGGGAGAGGTTCATATCAAGAGATGAGTGCTGTGGTAAATAATGTGGAAGTAAGAGTAGTGAAGTGGATGGACAACAGAGCAGTCACACTGATGTCCACATTTGCATCTGCAAACCACATGGATGAGTGCATCCGCTGGGACAAAAAGTTAAAGGTATATTTAAGGATTCCCTGCCCTTCCATTGTGAAAACCTACAACAGGTTTATGGGGTGAGTGGACTTACTTGATTCTCTTCTTGCTCTCTACAAAATCCACACAAGATGTAAGAAGTATTACCACAAACTCTTTTTTCACTTCTTAGATGTTGTTGTTGTAAATTCTTGGTTGCTTTACAGAAGGGACTGTAAGGAACTGGGAATTGAAAATAATAAGGTGCTAATGCTCCAAGACTTTAAAATGTCCATTGCAGAAGCTCTGTTAATTGGAGGAAAAAACACTCTTCCTAGAAAAAGAGGTCTACCCTCTTCTAACACAACTGAGAGTGAGTTTCTCAAGAAAAAACAAATGGGCATGCTACAAAAGATATTCCAGGGATAGAAATCCGCACGGATGGATATCATCACTATCCCATTGTTACAAATAGAGGAAGATGTAAATATCCTCAATGTTCCAGTGCTCCACTATTTTATTGTAGCAAATGCAAGGTGCACCTGTGTATCACTAAAACAAAAAATTGTTTTTTAGATTTTCATACTATTTAATTATGTAATACATTTAATTTTTCTAATAAAACATTGTAAATTTCTCTTTTTATTATATAGTACATGATGTTAATTTAGGAATTTTTTAATTTTGCTGAAAAGTTTTTGCATTTTAATTTTGTCTTTTTTGTAAATATTAATTATAGTTCACTTTAATAAAATGATATTATCTTTGTATAATCAATTGCTGACAATAATAATGTATAAACTCTTGTTAATTAACTGTATGTCTTTTTTACCACTTTTTGTAATTATGTGCCTATGGACGAATGTGACTTTTTAGTCACGTTTGAAAAAATAATAATAATAATTTGATTTTTATACAACCTTTTCCATTTTTAATTTACTTACTATATTAAAGTAACAGAAATAGCCAGCAATAAATTACATTTTCCGCTGATCAAAATTCAGGCATTATAGGGTTAAGCTAAGTTCAGTAAGGTGTGTAATGAGATATGGGAAAACAATGGGGACAATTGGGAGGAATAATTAGATTAATGGGAGGTAGAGAAGTGGAGAATGAAAAGGACGCAAAATATCATTTATGACTTCACAGTTTTTTGAGGCCACACTGTTAATTTCCAATTGCTCCAGAATATCAAGCCTGGGTCCCTTTCTTTCACAATGTAATAATCTGAAATAAAGTTGCTGCTGTGTCCATATTCTATTAGACATTTGGCGAAGAGAGAGGCTGTGTTCCTGTTAATGAGGCAAGAATGATGTACAGGTGTTCTCCTATTTACGTCGTTCTGATTTACGTTGTTTCACTATAACATTGTTTTGCTATAACGTTGTTAACTAATAGGGGAAACAATTTCATTTAAAGTCATTCCTGTCCGATTTAACGTCGTTTTGAGTCAAGCTGATAAAATTCTCGGCCCGTCAGAGTGACTGGAAACAATGGCAACATCGACTGAATAGTATGCCAATGGTGCGGCAATGCTACCGCTCCATTTGTGTATCATCAGTCTTTTGCATCGGACCATGTGATCATCATCGAATGATATTCTTTCAATCATCATTGAGTGATATTTCTTTTATTTTTGCTGAAATCTTTACCTTACTCTTAACTATGTGTGGCAAGTGTTCTCTTAGTCCTTCTACAAGTACACCCACCAAGAAGACCTGTAAGGCCATTACACTGGATATTAAATTAGATGCTGTAAATTGTTCTTAGCGTGGGGAGCATGCTTGGACATTGGGTGTATGCTTAACCTCCCTCCAACAATGTTCAGAACAACTGTAAATAACAATGAGAAAATTAAGGCAAGTGCTGAAAATGTGACAACCGGAAGTGCACTATTGCTTATATCATAGAGGATATGAGTCAGTGAAATGAGTTCATGAGTTTTTCTCCGATTCAAGAGAAGGCCAAGTTGCTCTCTCAGTTCTTAAAAGAACGTGGTGGTGAAGGTTCATCCAGTGATCCCGAGACAATTTAAGGCAAAAAGTGGTTGGTCTTGGAGGTTTGCATTCCGTGCAAACCTTCACAATATTTCTGTGGCAGGAGAGGCAGTCAGTGCAGACAAAGTTGCAGCAGCGAGTTTCCCAGCTGAACTCAAGCAAATCATTGGAAAGGTGCCAATTCTCCCAAACAAATTTTTAACATTGACGAGACGAAATTGTATTGGAAAAATGCCATCCCGCACAGGCATCTTGAGGGAGGAGAAAACCACCCCTGGTTTCAAAGCTGCCAAAGATCGCCTTACCCTTCTCCTTGGTGGCAACACAGAAGGGGACATCAAGTTGGAACCCCTCTTGGTGTACCATGTGGAGAATCAAAGGGTTCTGAAGGGGTACACCAAAGCCCATCTCCCCGTGGTTTGGCAATCTAACCAGAAAGCCTGGGTGATGGTGTCCTTGTTCCAGGATTGGGTTACATCCTTCTTCTCTCCATTCTTGGAGAAGTATTGTAAGAAACAAAACCTCTGCAACAGAGTTTTGCTTGTTTTGGACAACGCCCCTGGCCATTCTGTTAACATTGAAGATCTAGCTGACAACAAACATGTAGTTTTTATGCCACCAAATATGACCTCCTTGTTGCAGGAAATGCAGCAAAGGGTGTTAGAGATTTTCAAGGTCTATTATCTCCAACAGAAAAGATTCTCTGAAGAGAATAGTTTCCTTGTACAGCGTGTCCTCGGTTTAACACCAGTTCGATTAACGTCAATTCGACTTAACGTTGTTCAAAAATTACTAACCATATTCGAATTAATGTCATCAATGATTTGACATAATGTTGTCCTGACTCAGTGCTAACTAAAGGACCAAAAAAATATTGCGTAGATGACTCGAGTGCATTATTTAAGCAAAAAATGTGTTTTGGATTGAGGTATTTTTGTTAAATTTGCATTAATTAAATTTGCGTTATTTGCATTGGGACATTTTGTAACAATTGGTTAAAACAGAAGTGGTAGTAATGCCCTTCTTCTCGAAGTCCCTCCAGAAGTCATTAAAATCATCTTAATCTCCATGAATAGAAACCTTAAAAGCTTCCTGAGTTGTGCAGAAAGGAAGAACTGCTGAGTGCCCTATTTATGAACTTGAAATTAATCTGTACTTCTGGGATAACTTGGGTTTAACACCTCCCAATTTTATTGCCATTTGTATCCAGTGTTGTCAATCCAACAAATTTGTAGTTAGATATAGGGACTTTAGGTTTGATCTAGTGCCTAAAATAATACAATAGCGACCATTTACAAAACTAGCAAGTCGATTTAACAATCTAGCAAATTCTAGCAATTGGCTAAAATTATGGCATCTGTGTTCATACTAAACAAAAAAAAAAGAAAATTGAATAACAAAAATTAATATAATGCAAATAAACGGAATATTCTTTTCGTTTGTCTCTTACTTTTTATTTTGTTTTCTTTTTGCAATTTGAGCAATTAACTACAACAAAGGAAGTGTATATCAGTGGTTCAGGGCCATGAAGCCATGAGAAAAAAATTAATTTTTAATGTGAAATTCAGTTGAAAAACACTTTTTTTAGCCACATTTAATCATTTCATTTATTAGCACCGGTCAGATTTGTTAATCTATGGTCAAAAAAAAAATCCAGTCATAATTGGGACTCACTGCATCATCCACAGACAGCTAAGACCCTTCCACATGATCTGTGTAATTCGTTGAATTTGGCAATCAAAGTTGTGAATTTTGTGAAGAGAAATGCTTTAAATACAAGGCTTTTTGCAGCTCTTTGCACAGAATTGGGAGCTGATCATAAAACTTTCATGTTTCATTGGCTGTCAAAAGGAAATATGCTGAGTTGACTCTACGAACACAGGTATGAAGTAGAAAATTTACTTCAAAGTCAGAAAAAAGAGTTGTACAGTGATTTCAAAGATGAGATGTTTCAACTTTCACTGGCGTACCTTGTAGATATTTTTGAGGCTATCAACAATCTCAATTTGAAGCTGCAAGGAAGAAACATAAACATCATTACCCACTACAATGCCATCAAGAGCTTTCATGGAGAAAATTCAGCTTTGGAAGCACCGACTTCAAGCAAGAAACTTTACATTGCTCCTTCATCTCAATGACTCCTAGCTGAAAAGGAAGATCTTGATAAGCATTATCTGGATCAAAAGAACAAAATTGTCTCATTTGGATTGCCTTATTGAAGAGTTCATGCACTACTTTTCAGATGCGACCTTGGTTAATCCTGTTTGGAAATTGGTGTGAAATCCATTCATCATCAATGTGGATTCATTGCCGGATCCTTTGCAGGAACAAGCCATCAAACTAAAGTGTAATAAAGAAATTTCGAAACCATGAACCTGGACGAATTTTGGGTTAAATAACTCCTCATTTACCCAAAGGTTGGAGAGGTGCTGCACTTGACAATTCCCTTTTCTTCTACTTATCTTTGTGAATCTGGTTTTTCAACTCCCACTCGAATAAAAACAAAACAGTGCAATCGGGTGAAAGTGGAGAGTGACTTGCATTGTTCATCCTTTAAAGGTAGAATTTCTGAGCTTGTAAGAGAAAAACAATATCACCCATCCCATTAAATTAATTTGATTGAAATTGCTTTTATTTGCTTACATTTCTGTTTTATCTTCAAAAGTAATTTACTGGAGATTACTGCAGATTAGTCATTTTAGTTAGGTTTGAATTGGTTAGAATGTGAAGTATTTTTGTGATATATACATTATTAACACTATTACAAGTGTTAATTTAAAAAATACTGACATTTTTTGAACATTTGAAAATATTCAATAAAATAATACTGTTTTTATGCGTATTTTTCAATGCATGACATTTATGCATATGATATATGCATAAATAATTATGAGTTAATTGAACATTAACAATACTATAAGTCTGATACAAAATATGTAATAAAATGTGACAAATAAAATCCATATAAACAATAAGATAAAAATGCGCGCAAATGGTTACATTTATTTCAATCAAATAAATGACGGGATGCGACGGTTTTGTGAAAACCAAAGGGGGGCATAATGGCAAAAAGTTTGGGAAACAATGGCGTATATCATGTATGGGAATAGTGGTATTGTTGGCCATAAGGATAAAGAAAAAGAGAGCACTTATTCAAAATAAAGTGGGGATTAATCAATCAGGAAAGAAAGTTTTCGTCAGAAAGCAAGAGTTAATTACTCTATTATATACACATGTTGACCATATTTCTATGGCTAAAATTTGCTGGAACAACATATTCGGGAAAGATTTTTGTCTTAAGATAACTGCCATATTTTTAAAAGTATATTTTTATATTTTATTTTTGCTGCACGTTTTGCATTAAACCTAAGTTACAAAACAATCTATGGGCTAATGTAACAGGTTTTCAGATTCAGATCCAGAGAGCACTATTGTTTATTCTATAGCGAATTTCTAGTGACCAACAAGTCTCTAGATGTACTACGAGGTGCTACCCAAAGTTTCGGGAATTTGTGCATTAAAAAAAATTACTTACGCTAAGTCCTAATTTCCGCCGTCCCCTTCAAAGTAGTCCCCTTGGGCTTTTATACAGCATTCCCATAGTTTTTTCCATGATGCGAAGCATCCTTGGAAGTCCGCAGGTGTGAGCGTGTTAAGCACCTCTTGCAATTCTGCCCGGATCTCCTCAATTGTGTCAAAACGTCGTTCTTTAAGCCGGAGTTTCATTTTGGGGAACAGGAAAAAGTCAAAGGGGCGAGGTCAGGAGAGTAGGGAGGGGGGGAATGACTGTCATGTTTTTTGGAATCCAGGAACTGCCTAATAACGAGTGATGTGTGGGCGGGCGCATTGTCATGGTGGAGCACCCAGTCATTGTTGTGCACCTTGTCTGGACGTCTGCATCGGATGTTCTCTCTTAGCCGATTCAAAACATCGCAGTAAAACTTTCCATTGACAGTTTGACCGGGTGGGAGGAATTCTTTGTGGATGATCCCATCAGCGTCAAAAAAAATGATCAGCATGGACTTGACATCGCAGCGAACTTGACGTGCTTTCTTCGGCAGCGGCGAATTTGGGAACTTTCACTGTGACGACTGCTGCTTTGTCTCAGGGTCATAACCATAAACCCAAGATTCATCACCAGTTATGACCTTGGAGATGAAATTGGGGTCATTTCTAACTTCATTTTGAAGCTCCCTGCAGGCAGCAACGTCTTTCTGGTCGTTGCTCAGCAGTTTCGGAACAAATTTTGCAGCAATGTTCAAATCCTACGACAAAATGCATTGACACGTCCCATACGTCAGTCCGACGATGTCAAATATGTCATGGATTGTTCGCCTTCGGTCTGCCAGGATAGCCTCATGCACTTTTGTGACGTTTTCCGGAGTTGTGCTTGTTGACGGTCGACCAGAACGCTCATCGTCGTCGACAGACGTCTGTCCGTCCTTGAAATGTTTGTACCAAAGGAACGTTTTGCTTTGGCTTAAAGCATCATCACCAAATGCTTGTTTGAGAATTGTGTGTGTTTCTGCTGCTGTTTTGCCGAGTTAGAAGCAGAATTTGATGCAAATTCTTTGCTCCTTAACATCAACCATTTCAGTTCGAAACGAATTCGCGAAACCACTCAAACATGGCATTACAAAATCGCACAGAACTTGCAAACACATGCACTCAGCTAGCCACCACGTTGCACACTTATTCACAAAGGATACTGCCAGAACTACCTAGCAGCGAGTGGCTGTACTACAAGCAGTTCGCATCCACTATTCAAATTTCCAGAACTTTTGGGTAGCACCTCGTATTGTGAAATATAGCTTTTTCTGATTTTGGGCGCATTGAAATGAAGTCATGTCATGTTTATTTTATGCCATTTCTGTTAATTAATTTATTTTATTAATATATAAATATTTTACATACAGTACAAAGGCCAATTATATTTAGTTATCTTCTGAATTCAATTTTGAATGCTGTGCAATTGACGTGTTACTGGGTAGCTCTAAAATTCCAATAATGTGTGTTTATAGCTCTCCAAATGGTGATTTTCCTGTTTACTATCAAACTATCCACAGTTCTAGATATTATTAGTAACTATACTGGTTAAATGATTGTGTGTGGTGATTTCAATGTCGATTTGAGTTCTCAATGTCCACAGAAATTTCAACTTCTAGATGTATTTAAAGTCTATAACTAATTAGACATAGGGCAACCTGTCTTGACAGTGACTGGGAGTCGACTATGAAGATTTGAAATGACGGAATTATGAGAACGACCGAGAAACAAGTGAAGCGCGGAAAGATTTTTTGGCATGTGTGTTGTTTGCATCAGTCAATTTGTATTAAGTCTTGTTGAAATCTGTGTCCATGTTCATAAGTGTGTTACAGTTTTTGTAAATAGGAAGATTTTCTAACGAATTTAGTGAGTTGTTGGCTGAAGTTATCAATTTTAAATCGTTTAAGTGTATACTGTGACCTGTTTCTAAAATGTGATTGGCAACGCTTGATTTTTCAAATCGGTTATATTTATAGTGAGCCATGTGTTCCTTAAAGCGTGTTATTAGTTTCTTTCTTGTTTGTCCTACATACTTTTTGTCTCAGTGTGAGCATTTTATTTTATAAATTCCAGACTTGTTTAATGTTTCTGTTGTGTCAATTTTTTTCTAATTTTAATTTGCAGAATGGTAAAAGCTTGAAAGTAGAAAAATCGATTTTTATGTGTTATCTTATGGAAAAGAGAAATTATCTCCTGGAGTCGAACCCGGGTATTTTTCGAGGATATTTTTCATAAACAGCTATTACTATAATAATCAAACATTCCTACCAAATTTAAAGCTTGTTTCTAGAGGGAAAACTTGTCAAACCATATAAAAAAGATCGCGATCGAGCTTCAGATTTCACTTAATCAAAGCAGCATTCCGGTGGACCGACAGACGGACAGAATAAGGATAATATGTATATAATTATCCTTGGGATTTTTTCGAAATTTTATCTCAAAAACTTTAAGTCGTCATTATATATGATTTTCGTTTTTCTAGTCGTTTATGCAAAAAATCCTACTTAAGAAAAAAATTTGGAATCTCCAGTTCATCTGGAAGTGCCTAAACATTAGTATCCTCCTGTTATATGTATGTTATCATTATATATATCCACGTTTCTTACTGAGGAGGATATAACATACTAGTAGAAGGTGCTTGCATACTTCAAGCATTTCATCTCACCTTGAAAAAACTTTCATTTTTCCGTGAGGTATTTCATCATGGTAAATATTTCTTTAATACAAAAGATTACTCCTCAGGACGGGTTTTCGTTTTTTCATTATGGAAAAATAATTGTGTAAAACTTTCGCTAATTTTTGCACTTTTAGGAATATTATACTTTTCCCACATTGAGTTAATATTGCCATACATTTCTGGCAAATTTTAAATTTATTGTACAATTAGAAGTGAAATAACATTTATCTAATTGTTTAAATTTAAAAACTTTTTATCGTTCAAAATAACGATATTATGGATAAATTGAAATGTTTATTCGTTTACATAGCCTTACCTCTAAATAATTTAAAAATTTCAGCCTCCTAACTTGTAGCGTAGTGTCTAAGCTACCTATTTGTTTAAACATTATGAATTTTTAACTGCCAATCAAATTAAAATATCAAAACCTCTATAATCCCTATTTCGTTCTTTACTAATCCTTCCTTTAAAAAAGATTTCAGCTCCGTAGCTCAATCGTAAATACATTGAAAATTTGTTTAAACAATTGCGAATTTTTAGCGGCCGCATTGTTGCACTTTTTCAAGATTTTCGTTTTTTCTAGTGGGTTTTTCAGAAAATGCTCCCTATGAAAAAATTTCGAATCTCCAGCTCATCTGGAAGTGCCTAAACATTAGTATCCTCCTATCATTATATATAGACGTTCCTTACAGAGGAGGAGGAGGATAGAACATACTAGTAAAAGGTGCTTGCATACTGCAAGCATTTCATCTCACCTTGAAAAAACATTAATTTTTCAGACAGATATTTCATCATTACAAATATTCTATTAATTCTAAAGATTTCACCTCCATAGCGATTTTCGTTTTCCCCACGTAAAAATAGCAGTTTAAAACAATCCCCAAATGTTGCAATTTTAAACATTTTACACTTTCTCCGTTATGGGGTACTAATGCTACACATTTGAGGCAAATTTTAAAGTTGTAGCACTTCTAGAAGTAAAATAATATTTTTCTAATTGTTTAAAATTTAAACATTTTTAACGGTGGCCGCAATATATATATGGAGAGATTGAAATGTTTATTTGTGCAAATGCACTGTTCTGTAAATAATTTGAAAATTGCAGCTTCCTAGCTCATCCCGTATTACCTAAAAAATTATTAAACTTAAATGTTCAAATGGGGTTAAAACAACCCCTAAAAATTAACAATTTTAAAATTTTCCATTTTTATAGTTGGTTATGAGAAAAGTTCTATAATCTTGCAAAATTTCAGCTTCCTAAACTTATTACATTGGTCTACACACTGGATTGCGTTTTCCCATGCTAACTTATGGGAGATATTCCGGGGTCTCTGGAGTCGAACCCAAGACACTGTAAGCAAAAGTGACAATAATTCCTAATATATATTGCGGCCATCTAGCAACACTGAAAATTTCATCATTCTAGCTTACCGGCAAGTGCTCATAATTAATTTACAAAAATTGCGCAATGCTTTTCTTATGAGAAAAAACGCAAATTTCGGAATTTCTGGAGTCAAACTCATGTCACTTAGGTAAATAGTCTCATTTTATCTGAAGGTTTCTCCATCATATCTACAAAAACTAAACTTTCAGCAGGTCCTCCGGTCCTTCCATGTCTCAAAGCAGTGCTGGAATTCCAATAGAGGGATACCATTCAGCACCGCCAGCGATTCCTGTTGAATCTCTTCCATGGAGGTAAAACGACAGCCTTTCAACTTGGTTTTCATTTTCAGGAACAAAAAAAAGTCTGAAGGTGTTAAATCGGGTGAGTAGGGAGGATGTGTGAGCATCACCATCGTTTTTTGCAATAAACTTGCCCATAGACAAGGCGGGGCGAGAGAGAGCATTGTCGTGGTGAAGAAACGTCACCGCTGTTCTATTTCTGAGATCTCTTCCTTCTCACATCCTCTTGCAACCACCTTAAAACATCGTGATAGAACATTTGATTCACATATAGGCATTGCGGCACAAATTCCTTGCGAACGATTCTTTCCACATTGAAAAACACAATGATCATGCTCTTTACGTTCGATCTCACATGACGATCTTTCTTTGGTCATGGGGAACCAAGGCACTTCCACTGGGATGATTGTTGTTTCGTCTCAGGGTCATAGCCATAAACCCATGATTCGTCACCAGTGATGACCTTCGATAAAAAGTCCCAGTCATTTTTGAACTGTCCAATCTATTCCTGGCAAGCATTGATTCAGTTTTGCATTTGCTCCTCACTCAAAAGATGGGGGACAAACTTGGCAGCAGTGCGCCGCATGTTCAAATCCACTGTCAGAATCCTTTGGCAGCTGCCATGAGGTTCATATGGTTGACCAAATCAAGGATAGTCATTTGCCTATCCGACCGAAAGAGGTCACTGATGAGGCCATGTGTATCAAAAAGGGCTTGGTATTTATCTTGGAATCATGGACCACAAAGGAATAAAACGCAAGGCTTTGACACTAAAATAAAAGCTGAGTGTAATTAGAAAAGTGGAATCAAATTCCACCTTAACTCGTGTTGAAGTGGCTAAGCAGTTGGACATGGTAGTATCTACATTAAATGGAATTATGGGACAAAAAGCAACATTAATTTATAGGTTAGGTGATGTTTTGTTCAACATTAAAAGAAAATGGTCTGGCAAGTGTCAAGATGTGGAGAGAAATTTACTTGTATGGTTCAAGCAGTCGACTGCATTAAACATACCAATTGATGGTACTTTAATGAGAGAAAAGGCTGTTGAAATTTCCGATAGACTTGGTATAGATTTTAATCCTTCCAATGGGTTGATAGATAGATTTAAAAAAAAAGATCTGGGCCGGTTTATAAAGTAGTTAATGGAGAAGCACGTAGTGTCAATACATTGGAAGTTGAGGACTGGAAAAGAATGATACTGTATCCTTTACTTCAACAGAATAGACCTTGCAAGGTGTTCAATGCCGATGAGTTGGGCCTATTTTATAATCTCCTCCTTAATAAAACATACGCTTTTAAAGGGAAAAATTGTCATGGGGATAAAATGAGCACGGAGAGAATGACATTGCTAGTAGAAGCCAATATGGAAGGATCTGAAAAACTTCTATTACTGGTTAATGGAAAATCCAAGAAACCAAGGCGTTTCAAAAATATGAAAACCTTACCATGCAAGTACAGGAATAACCGGCAGCCTGGATAACGTGTGGTATATTTGATGAATACCTTAAGGCCCTCGATGCCAAGATGGGGGTAAGAATAGGAAAATTATCTTGTTTATTGATAACTGTCCTACACATCCAAAGAAAACACAACATCTGTCTAATGTCTGCATGGAGTTCCTTCCAGCAAATTCGACGGCAGTTGCGCAGGAGTGATTCAAGTTTTGAAGACCTATTTTCGGAAAAGGCTAGTCCATAGACTGCTTCAGCATCTTAGGTCGAACACCAATGCTCCAATAAATCATAATTTCAAACTTTCAGTGCTGGATGCTATGCATTTTTTGGCAGCATCATGGGATCAAGTTTGCGCATCAATAAATGCAAATTGTTTTTAAAAGGCTGGATTTTGTGATAAGCAGGAATGAATTGTTCAGGAGGAAGTGTGTAGGTGAATGGAATTTCATATTGAAAAATTTGAATTTTAGCGGGAGATTCGAGGATTATATTAATGTAGACAATAACATTATACCTTGCGCATTGCAAAGTATTGAAAACATTTGCATCGAAGACCAAAATGTTTCTGAGAGTGAAGAACAAAAAGAAGAACCCTGTGTAGTGCCTACATAAACTGTAGCAATCAATGCCTTGTCTACATTTCAGACATTTATTCAAAGTGTTTGTAATGTTCCTGAATCTGTTTTAACCCCTCAAGCCCAGAGGAGATTTATTAAACCCCACCCATACGGCCGGATGAGGTTTATAAATTATCACAATTGCATAGCAAAAACGTTTGAGAAAATTAAAAAATCAAAAATTTATAAGTTTTCTCTCGATTTTTCAGATTTTTTTTGTTGATTTACAAAAACATTCAATTTGTAAATATCCATTTTGCGTATCATATTTTACACACAAACATAGTTGCAGTAGAAGAGAATGTACACCAATCGCTATTTTTTCGGAGTACATTCGTGCTTTATATATAACATTCAGCACCGGGAAATCTATGAAAGATATTGATGTTCAATCTTAATAAAAAAATAACTTAAATTAGTAACTATTTCATCCTACGACTCTACTCAGCTAAACCAATTAGGTAAAAAGTTTTATGCATCTCAACTTTTTCATGTCTTGACTGGATATGTTTAAGTAAATGTAGTTTACTGATTTATTAGAAGACGATTTATTTATAATATAAACATTTTAGTTATAGTCATCTTTCTTGGTCATTAGAAAAGTCACATAAAAGAAATGATTACATTTCGTTCATTGACGTTGTATACATCAGAAATGAATTTAGATGCAAAACATGGAAAATTTCAAAAGTTAAACTTTAGCTTATAAGTCCTTTCCAAATATTTTTAGAAAATTTACACATGCGTAATTGGATTCAGCAAGAAATGCCTTATAGCTTAGTAAACACTTCTAGTAATCTAATGTGTAAATATATGGAAGAGCTTCGCTGTTTGTGATTTTTTGCTGACATGTCCTCTTCTTGCTCACTCGCTTCATCGCTGTTTTTGCCCCAATAGATAGCACAACAGAGAAAGCCCTTATCTGAAGAGGAAAACAGACCCTACATCATCTTTCAAATGACAAAGAAAAGCAACCCAATTTTGTGGGTTCCCTTTCCTCAAGTATTTATGTGACAACTTTAGAAACTGAAATTCCGTAGGTCTGTGGTAAAAATTAAAATTCTATCACAAAACTAAACATATATTATATGTAAACAAATACATACAAATAGATATACACAAAGGTTCCTTCTCAACTAACTTACTTTGGGGATGCAAAAAATCTTAGTAATCCCAACCACCTCGAGGAGGGCAAAATAACAGATATTGGTTGACGTTGACGCTCTCCTATGCAGCGAGGAATGAAGGGTCATGGAAAAAAATGTTTACCAAAATGATTTTACTCAACCTAATTCCATTCTTCATGAATTGCATCATAAACATTCTAATAAGACATTATTCCTCCTTTTTTTACATGCCGACGAAGACCTTTGTCACATGATATAAGCCAAATGGCTCCACCAGGAAAAGAGGAGAAAAATCGTGCTCTCCTTTGAAAAGATACACAGTTCCTACATTGCATTTCAAACACCAAGGTAAGGTTCCTTGCCACATTGAAAAGTGATTTTTATTAGGAAAAACACCGTCATATCGGAGCAAAATTGAAAATTCCATTGCAAAATTCAACGTTGATTATATATTTTTAAAAGCAGGAAAAAAATACAGAACAAGCATAGATAGGAAGTACAAAGCTTCCTCTTTCAAAATATATAAAGCTTATTTAGATTTAAAGAACTTTCTAGCATCAAAAGATAAAAGAAATTAGGGCTGACGCAGGACGTAATAGTACGTCTGACTGGACAGTTTTCGCAGGACGTAATAGTATGTCTGATGGCGTTTATGGGTTAAAGAGCATAACAGGGACGTAGCTAGCCTCCTAACTGTGTGGGGCCAACATAGAATTAAAAAATATTTGGGGGCACACAAAAATATGAAAAATTTAATACAACTATTAGGCTAGACCTGTATTTTTGTACCAATCCTTTGCTTATATTATCAGTAAACTTTTTTTCCTACATATTTAGTTTATAAAACCGATGTTTATTAACTGTTTGATTTTATTCATAAAAATTATGTTAATTTTTATTGATAATTTTAAATACATTTTTTGTATCATTTTAAGAATGATATTTTCCATACAATGGGTTGTATTCTGCTGTTATAATTAAAATTACGTTTCTTATTTTGCAAATTAAAACAATATTTTTTTAAATGTTGACAAACATTCCCATTTCTATTATAAATTAGTAGTGTTTCAGACATATTACAGACATTTTTTATTACAATTATAATAACACAAGTAATGAAAATAGGCAACCAATTATCTTAATAAATTATAACTATAATATAAAGGCTATATTTAATTGTCTGTATACTATAAATATGAAAATTAAAAAAGTAAAATATTTTTATTTTAGTAGCTGAACCCATCTACCTCCAGCTTTTTGTGCAAATATTTCTACAATTAAGTCTAAATCAATAGATTTAGTAATTGTCTTTTCAATGTGCAGTACAGCTAAATGCGATAGATGTTCGTTGGCAATTTTATTTCTTATAAAAGTTTTAATTCACCTCAAACTTGAAAACGATCTCTTGCATCAGTTGATACTGGTATCGTTACAGCTATTGTGAAATTCGTAAAAAGCTACTTTGAACTTGCTTATCATTCCTAATAATTGAAACAGATGTGTAATTTTAGTTTTATTTTCAGACTCATACCTTTTAATGGTTTGTGGCAAAATTTGTATTCGTCCTTCAAATTCTCAATATCAATTCCATAATTTAAAGCAAAAGGTTTTATTGGTTCGAAATTTAGAAAGTTTTCATACAGCGGATTTAAGCTACGTATACCTTCTAAAATGTTTCTGTAGTTAGTAAATCTTGCATTTAATTCTGCTATTATTCTATCCAGAACAGGTATATAAATTTGAGTAGGAATTTGATCTTTCGAATTGATATTACGTTGAAAATTACTTTCCCCTGTAATAAGATAATTTGCATATTTAGTTGGAAATTTAGAAATCCTGTTTAAATTTTCATTATTTGGAATATTAATGTTATTATTTGTTGCAATTGTCACTGATTCTTAGTAAGTTTTACCAAAATTAAAATTTGAAATTGTAAAGTTTTCATCTGATCGCACATCCAAAAAAAATGTCAGTAAAGAATGTATTAATGTTAATACATTTGATAGATCTGAACTGACGCCTTGCAAGAAGTCACTGGCAGATTTGAATTTTGTTAATATTTCAGTAAACATGCACAAATTAAATACAAATTGAAAATCAATTCCATTAAGCAAACAGCTGGCTTCTATTCTCCGTTCACCTGCTTCATTTGCAATAATATTTAATAAAACGGCCTCGAAAGTATTTTTCAAAGCTGAACATGCAGATACCTGGGCTGTTCACCGGGTATAACAAATTCGTTTTAGTTCTCGTAATTTGCTATTTGGGTACATATCTTTTAGTTGGAGAGAATCATTTAGAGATTTATTGGTGAAGAACAAAGTGGAGACCAAGAGAGAAACGTCTCATCATGTGTGCAGAGGACGTTTTGGTTTTCCCATTTACCCTCATCCATTTCCACATATGGTCACCAAAAGTATCGAAATATGAGGTCGTGTCCTTGCTTGCCTAACGATTAGTAAAGGGTTTTCAGTAATAAATAAAAAATACCAAAGGGAAGTCGAAAAACCGTCCTTAAGATCTCTGTGACTTTTGTAACTAGTCGTGCAATCCATTGATTGCATTCAAAGTAGATTAAAGGGAGGGCCTGGGCCCCCCCTGGCCCTCCCTTGGCTACGTCCCTGGAGCATAAGGGAAATAGTCTTTTTCTGAGAAACTCTCTCACAATTATACAAAGCAATCCACTCTAGATTGTTATTTTAAAAATAGTTTTTATCATTGATGCCATAAATAAAATTTGTCAATTTAAATAAATGTTTTCTAATTTTCTGAATTTTTAATGTACCTGGTATTATCCAATTCCTTTTAAAAGGTTTTACCACGTAAAAAGTTTTAATCCTCTGGTCCCTTGGAAAACTTCTTAACAGGGTTCCACTTTATATTCATTCATTCGTGTTCTGTCTTACGACAGGTCGTACCAATTAATTAATTGGTTTTGACTAGGGAATATACATACACGGTATGGTGGTTTCTCGTTGCCTTCCACACCGGACACACACACAGAAGGGAGGAGGGAAACCCAGTGCCGGCATTTGCCTGCTCTTACCAGGAACACCAGGGGGGCCAACAGTTTAACGTCCCTTCCGAAGGACGGAACAGCAAACAGAGGGGCGGGACACGAGCCGATTGCCAGAGAATTTAGAAATTCCGGATAAATGCCTTAATTTCTGGGAAAATGAAAACTATTATCTTATATAAATGGGCTCTGTGTAGTTTAAATGATGTTGCATTGGTTTATTTACAAGTTTAGATCTTGGTGTATGGTGATTTTTTAAGCATTTGCAGTATGCAAGCACCAACAACAACATATACTAAGCTAATGATCCAAAGTCAGGAAAATCCCTAAATCAGGCAAAAGTCCAGTCCCAAGTGTGCTGAATAAAGGGTCCTATGCTGTGTACAATTGCTCATCAAACATTCCAGATATGCGTAAATAAAGTATAAAATTAAAGCTTATCATTCTTCCTCTCTCATTTTAACTGGAGCCATATGAAAGTAAATAAGTGGGCTCCATAGTTAATACTTGAGGATCTGGGGGGTCCATGGGTGTAAAAAGGCTAAGAACCCCTGCTCTAGAGCAAAAAAACAACAAACAGACGACATTGCAAAAACAACTTTTTCGGTGTCAAGAGGTATCAAAAATGTGCAATTCCATCAAAATCTCAAATTAAATTTCCTTTACAATCTCAATATTTATTGTGTTTATTGTGTATAGAACATTAAACATTTAAATTGATAAATCCCAAAACAAAAACAATACAACATCGAGAAGGTTAATGATGGAGGTACTCGAGTGGTATAGATAAGCAATAAATTTCTTTTGATATTGACTGAAAAACATTGCTTGGGGTCATATTGACCCCATGCGACTAATTAATCTAAGAATTACAGCATGTATAATAAATAGTAACAAACACCATGTTTTTCCAGATCCATTGTCAACAATAATGAACATTTTTTTAGAAGTGTAGCCTTAGGATAGCGACAGTCATAAAATTTACTGATACGAATCTATGATTACAGCGTTATATTTGCAAACAATGAAATCCTTCAATAAAACTGTCAAAACCACTGCCACCACAATTTTGGGACACTCAAATCAATAATTATATTTACACAGTTCAACTTTAAACTTGAGAAAATAATATGGAAAATTTAGCCAATAATGATATTTCAACTATGAATTGAATTGTTGGGCATATTTTAAGACTCAAGTACTTGGAATGATCAGTTTACATATGATGCACAACATAAAAACCTGCAGTAGGGAGCCTTAACAAAAGTTGCTCACCTGAAATGTCTGTCAGGATATTGGAATGCAAATGCATTTGGATAAGAAACAAAAGCAATAATACTGTATATGCACAGAAATAATTTCTTAACCCTTTTGCTGCCACGTGCGACTAAAGTCGAATGAGGATCGTGTACCTCCCACGGCCATATTGGACTTACATTGGACAACAGCCTTAGAAAAATTTCTACCACATGCTGCCACATTCTACTATAGTCAAATTACCCAGAAATGGCATTTTAAACTATCTATATCGTGCTACCACTTATTGGGAATTCTCCAAATTAGCGTAGCAAACCCTGTCAAGGACTAGTAGTTCATCCAAATATTTTGCCTCGGGTCCATTCTTATTTTAGTGAAGAAGTATTACTTCTGTTTTTAATAGTTCATCAAACCAATATCGAGAAATTATAGTGTTTTTTTGTTGCACTTATTGTTTACGTGTATAGTACTTTTATTTACTTCAGAATTTTTGTGGTTTTCGTGAATTTTTTGTGTGTGAGACCTTGATTTGCCTCCCCGTATTTGTACTGTATGATGTCAAACATTATTTTATATGTAGATTTCTCGTAAAATAAATGTAGAACATCATTAGCACATTGGATACTGGATGTTCTGGAAGGATATATTTACTATATCTTTCAAACAACATACTCGTGATACTCAAGCTGCCAGAAAATCTACTTCGAGAGTCATTTCTCGTGACACTTTTATTCGTTTTTTTTTCGCATCTTCTACTTCGTCACTCGATGACTCACTCAGGACCTCCCGACACATAGCCGAACCTTTTGTTTTCTCAAGCAGAAAGATCTTGAACCGATGTTTATTTAATGCGATAAAAGTTTTATACATACCAATTATTAAAAGTAAAGTACTCCTTTAGCCAAACAATTAGAGGGTTACAACAATGGGTGTTGTAACCCTCTAATTGTTTGGCTCAAGGAGTACTTTACTTTTAATAATCTCAGCCAAAGTTATTGAGCTACCAACAACACACCAATTATGCTGAAAAGAGCATAGCTGATGAGTCATAATGCAAACTTGACTGAACATTTTCTTGTTTTTCTCAAGTTAGCGCTATAGAACTAAGAAAATATTACTTGAAATAAAAAAATGGATATTTTCGCAATCAGCAGGCATCGCATTACCTGAAACTGGAATTCTCTAGATCCGTACGCAACTCATTAATGTAACTCAAATATCCTTACAAATTACTTTGATAATCCCTACATTATAATTGTTTCCTAACTTAATTTAGGCTCTACTGATTATTTACATGTCTCACTTAGATGTAGCCAACCAAAACCATATATTTTATGACTTTATTTCAGCTGTAATATTTTTCCCTGATATTTCTAAAATTAGAAAAAATGGCTGAGCAGAGTAGAAAAAGGACAAATCGAAGAAGATATTGCTGAATTGCTTTCTGAGAGTATCTGTAAAAATTGCTCAATCATGCCAGGCAAGTGTACTATGAAAGGGAAAGAGGATTTCCAACACAAGTAAACTAATTACTTTTGTATGGACTGCCTAGAAAAACTTCACTGTGTGTTGTACCCTGTTTCCAAAAATACCATACACTGAAACACTATACAGAATATTGCAAATGTTCTAATAGCTCAGATAATAAAAACAAAAAGTGTTACGTAATATATTAAGTGATGTGAAATTTTAAAATTTTTATAGGTTTAGTCCATTTTTTTCCAAAGGTACAAAATAAAATAGTGAAAAAATTAGTTTTCCATGTTCATGAGTGCATATGCAAACAGGAATAACATTTTGAGGTAAGAAGAAAAAAATTTATTTCTTCATTTAATTGAGTACTTG
This sequence comes from Tanypteryx hageni, assembly GCA_028673005.1. NCBI lineage: Eukaryota > Metazoa > Arthropoda > Insecta > Odonata > Petaluridae > Tanypteryx > Tanypteryx hageni. The sequence continues at coordinate 271,528,479 of CM054112.1, forward strand.
CCGGACAAAGTCACCAATTTAATTTGGCAGTCAAAGGGTTAAGATCACTCGATCTTAATTTCATACCTTGCTATAGGCAGCACACAAGGTATCCAGGCGGAATGCTTGTGGGGTCTCACTAGCCATGTGCGTTGATCGGTCCAGGCAATGGTCAAGAAGACCTTCAGGTCCGGTAGAAGCAACAATTGTTGATACAAGAGGACGAGTTGCACCAGCAGCACCACAGCGTTCAGCAGCAAGGACCAACTGTTCTAAGAGGCCAGGTGGAACCATTGGCCGGACAGCATCATGCACCACTACAACGCGGGTTGATGGCTCTGGAAAAGATTTGGAAAAAACACATACCCTCATTAAATATGCAATGCTTAAACACCAAAGATGGTTAACTTTTGGCATCATTGAGTTACACATTATGAGAAAATTAAGAAGTCTATGCAAATCTTGTAAAATTCAATTATACATGGGCCTGAATTGGGTACCAGTAATTTGAATAGCGCACGCGAACCGCTTGTAGTACGGCCACTCGCTGCTAGGTAGTTCTGGCAGTATCCTTTGTGAATAAGTGTGCAACGTGGTGGCTAGCTGAGTGCATGTGTTTGCAAGTTCTGTGCGATTTTGTAATGCCATGTTTGAGTGGTTTCGCGAATTCGTTTCGAACTGAAATGGTTGATGTTAAGGAGCAAAGAATTTGCATCAAATTCTGCTTCTAACTCGGCAAAAAAAATGTGGACATTGAGAACTCAAATCGACATTGAAATCACCACACACAATCATTTAACCAGTATAGTTACTAATAATATCTAGAACTGTGGATAGTTTGATAGTAAACAGGAAAATCACCATTTGGAGAGCTATAAACACACATTATTGGAATTTTAGAGCTACCCAGTAACACGTCAATTGCACAGCATTCAAAATTAAATTCAGAAGATAACTAAATATAATTGGCCTTTGTACTGTATGTAAAATATTTATATATTAATAAAATAAATTAATTAACAGAAATGGCATAAAATAAACATGACATGACTTCATTTCAATGCGCCCAAAATCAGAAAAAGCTATATTTCACAATACGAGGTGCTACCCAAAAGTTCTGGAAATTTGAATAGTGGATGCGAACTGCTTGTAGTACAGCCACTCGCTGCTAGGTAGTTCTGGCAGTATCCTTTGTGAATAAGTGTGCAACGTGGTGGCTAGCTGAGTGCATGTGTTTGCAAGTTCTGTGCGATTTTGTAATGCCATGTTTGAGTGGTTTCGCGAATTCGTTTCGAACTGAAATGGTTGATGTTAAGGAGCAAAGAATTTGCATCAAATTCTGCTTCTAACTCGGCAAAACAGCAGCAGAAACACACACAATTCTCAAACAAGCATTTGGTGATGATGCTTTAAGCCAAAGCAAAACGTTCCTTTGGTACAAACATTTCAAGGACGGACAGACGTCTGTCGACGACGATGAGCGTTCTGGTCGACCGTCAACAAGCACAACTCCGGAAAACGTCACAAAAGTGCATGAGGCTATCCTGGCAGACCGAAGGCGAACAATCCATGACATATTTGACATCGTCGGACTGACGTATGGGACGTGTCAATGCATTTTGTCGTAGGATTTGAACATTGCTGCAAAATTTGTTCCGAAACTGCTGAGCAACGACCAGAAAGACGTTGCTGCCTGCAGGGAGCTTCAAAATGAAGTTAGAAATGACCCCAATTTCATCTCCAAGGTCATAACTGGTGATGAATCTTGGGTTTATGGTTATGACCCTGAGACAAAGCAGCAGTCGTCACAGTGAAAGTTCCCAAATTCGCCGCTGCCGAAGAAAGCACGTCAAGTTCGCTGCGATGTCAAGTCCATGCTGATCATTTTTTTTGACGTTGATGGGATCATCCACAAAGAATTCCTCCCACCCGGTCAAACTGTCAATGGAAAGTTTTACTGCGATGTTTTGAATCGGCTAAGAGAGAACATCCGATGCAGACGTCCAGACAAGTGGCACAACAATGACTGGGTGCTCCACCATGACAATGCGCCCGCCCACACATCACTCGTTATTAGGCAGTTCCTGGATTCCAAAAAACATGACAGTCATTCCCCCCCTCCCTACTCTCCTGACCTCGCCCCTTTGACTTTTTCCTGTTCCCCAAAATGAAACTCCGGCTTAAAGAACGACGTTTTGACACAATTGAGGAGATCCGGGCAGAATTGCAAGAGGTGCTTAACACGCTCACACCTGCGGACTTCCAAGGATGCTTCGCATCATGGATAAAACTATGGGAATGCTGTATAAAAGCCCAAGGGGACTACTTTGAAGGGGACGGCGGAAATTAGGACTTAGCGTAAGTAATTTTTTTTTATGCACAAATTCCCAGAACTTCTGGGTAGCACCTCGTATCATCATCATCTTCAGCCCTCTTTATCCATGGACGGATGAAGGCCTCCCAGAGACTCCAGTTTTCCCTATCACCTGTATCCCTCCTACATGTTGACATCAAGAGCTACACAATCTCTCTGTCCCATGTGTCTCTTGATCCTTTTTGCGATCCATCCGAAGATGCTAGAAGTCCAATGCTGATCATTTCTTTCAGCAACATGATCTGCCTACTGTCACATTAGCTCCTATACTCTCCTACTTATATCACAGACCACTGTCTTCTTTCTTACCCATATCATATTAACCCTAAAGGACATGAAAATCCATTTGGTAGAAGCCGAGAACGAACAGAGGATTCTGTGTTAAATCAACACAGCTCACAACCTCACCTCTTGATTTTGTTGAAACTTTTAGCATTTATAGGCTATCATGAGACAAGGTTGTATACCAAATACATATCAGTATTTTATCTAAATTATTTTATGAGTTACTTGGCTCAAAAGTTGAAAAATTTTGGCCGAATGTCATACACGGATGAACATATTTTTATTAAGGGGGTATATATGAGTTAAACCTTCAAAATTCAAGATTTTTTTTATTTTAGTTTTTGATAGCTGAATCATTTTTCTACAAAATGCTGCAAACCGCATCCAAAAGTTCGAAAAATTACGCTGTCAGCAAATATTTATCTCTTAGAATGCGCGGTCGTCTGACTCATCAGGAACTTTATCACTCGGCAGCTGTCTGCCAAGGGGATTTGTAAAAAAGAGAAGAGGGGAGTAGAAGGTATTGGAGGGCTCAACACGTGACAATCGAGTGTCGAAGGTCACTTTGTGTATTTTGGATCAGTTTCGTGAATGTTTTGCACGTGTTTAGACTTTTTTCGAGGTATTATTTTGGTGTTGTATCTATCACAAGCCATATTGCTGAAATGCATCCATACCGTCCTCCTGGGATAGGCGATAAGAAAGGGAGCAAGAGACGTTATAAAAAACGAAGATTTTACGGAAATCGATTTATGAAAGAAGTAGATGAAGCTCGTGAAGAGATAACTTCGGCATCGAGTCGAAAGCTACACCATAGTGATCCCAGCCCTTCCACTAGTTATCCGAGTGAATGCAATCCAAGGAATGAAATAATTGATTTTGATACCATATTCGGTGGATTGAAAAAGTGCTTACGATGTAGTAGGTGTGCTGGAGAAGTAAGCTTTAGTCAAGAAAGTGTGCGTGGACTAGGATTTAAACTTGTTGTGAATTCTGAAAAGTGTAGTGATATTGCCTGTATACCGTCATGCCGGCAAATTGGAAATCAAGGCAATCAGTACTGCGTAAACAGGAGAATGGTTCTTGCAATGAGAATGCTGGGACAAGGACAATCAGGTGCAAGAACATTCTGCGGTATTATGAACCTACCATCTCCCATACGACAGTCCACCTATGATAATATCGTTAAAAAAATATGTGATGCCTCAGAAATTGTGAAGGAGGAGTCGATTGGATGTGCTGCCATAGAAGAAATTGCTGCTACAATAACTGACGCAGACGAAGTTGAAGACGGCATTGCTGTTTCTGGAGATGGAACTTGGCGAAAACAAGGATTTTCATCATTGCAGGGTGTCACTACTGTCATTGGCATCAAGACAGGCAAAGTTATCGACTTAGCAGTAAAGAACAGTTACTGCAAAGAATGTGAAGTATGGGTAAAAAAATCGGGTACAGAGAAATACATGGAATGGCTTGACAATCATAAGGAACACTGTGCAGCAAATTACGAAGGATGTGCCGGAGGTATGGAAGTGCAAGGAATGCTGGAAATATTTGATAGATCATCAGAAAAGTACGGATGTAAATATCTTAAATACATTGGCGATGGTGATTCTAAAGTGTATAAGGCTGTGTGTGAAGCTAGACCATATGGAGATGAGAAAATAGAGAAGAAAGAATGTATTGGTCATGTTCAGAAGAGAATAGGAACAAGATTGAGATCTATTAAAAAAGATTTAGCCGAGGTGAAGTTGTCGTACGGAAAGGGGATTGGCGGACAGAGAAGACTGACTGCAAAACTGATTGACAAATTAACAGCATACTATAGAAATGCTATAAGGGCAAATACCGCCAGTTTAAATGATATGAGAAATGCTGTATGGGTAACTTACTATCATTATAGGTCCACAAATTCCAACCCGCAACATTTCTTATGTCCTAAAGGAGAAGACAGTTGGTGCAGCTGGCAAAAAGCACAAGCCAGCAATGATTTTGACTTTGAATTTTCAAGTGAAGTCGAAACAGCAGTAATGGATGCCCTTCTGCCTGTATATACTGCATTATCTGATGAGGAGCTACTAAAAAAATGTATTGGTGGTTATAACCAAAATAACAATGAGTCATTAAACAGTAAGATTTGGAAACTCGCACCGAAACACTCATTTAGTGGCTTAAATATTTTATTGACAGCTGCAAATATTGCTGTTGCAACCTTCAATGATGGTGGAATGGCAATTGTGAAAGTAATGGAGGAATTGAACATCATTCCTGGCACCCGTGCAACCACAGCCGCTGTAGAAGAGGACAAGCGGCGTCTGTCTGTCGCTGCATCAAAGAGGGAACAGTCGACGTTAGAGACACGAAGAAAGAGAAGGCGCATAAAACAGGCAGCAGAAGAAGAGGCATTGGCTGCTGAAGGGGCCTGTTACATGCCAGGAGGATTTTGAAAGGGGTATGTTTCCACTTCATTGCCAGAAATTATTGTTTTATCTTTAAAGCCATTTTCCCGAAAACTACATTTTCTACATTTTGGGCCACGATTTCTCAAAAACCGTTATCGATAAAAATCTGAAATTTAATACATGTATTCAGCAAACATATAGAAATGGAGTAGACTACAGATTTTGAAATATTTAAATTGGTTCTTCTACAATTCAAATATAATATACGAAATTTTATGAATTTTCCATACAGTATATTTAATTGCAAACAGAAATAGCAGTAATTACTCAATTTTAATGCGGATATGTATTCATATAATTTGCAAAACTGTTTTATTTTTTGATGCCGACTATTCGTTACATCACAATCATGGCCCGAAGACGACAATGCCGAATCATAGACGCCATCTTGAAACGGCCATTTTTCAGAAAGAATCAATAATAAATTTTTTTTTGCAAAGAATGGTTTATAAAAATGTATGTCATTAACATACTTCAAAGCATATGGATTGGATTTTTTATTTCCCAACTACAGCTTTTCAAAAATAGGCATTATTTTCATGGGTTAACTAATATATACCCCCTTAATATCTCTGGTTCTATAACAATCACAATAAACAATGATGCATGGTTGAAAAGCTCTTGAAATCCACTTTCTAATTTTCACTTGGGAAAGTACATTTTTTGGGGAGTCACTATAAATGACCTTGAACTTCTGAAAGATGTCTTTAGATTTTGTTAGAAAAAATACTTTTATACCCTCAGTGCACTATATCAGTCAGTGAAATATCAAAGTGACACATTAAAGGCATCATGGGATAATGAATTTTAAAAATAATGCACATTTATATTCTGGTTGGTTGTGGATATCATTATGCTAGGACAATATTAACAAAACATACCAGTAGTTATCAGAAATTGCATTTAACTGAATAACTGACCTATTTAGTTGTTAATAGCCTGTTGATAAGCACTGTAACAGTTTGCACATTTTCAGGAAGTAAGTTGTAAGTACGTCCAGTAAGCATTCGAAGATCAACTTTGATAAGAATGTCTTTCTTCATCACTGTAAGTAAATCTGGCTTTGAGAGATGGCTGAAGAAACGAGAAGGCCCATGAGGATACAAAAAGCTTATCCTGATTTCTTCTGTATCTTCATTAACTTGTAAAACACAACCCACCCACCAGTGAAAACTATACATGCATGTAACAAAACCTCTGATGTCCTGAAATTTCCATTTCATTTGGTTCTGGAGATTGTGACTCTTCTTTTGAATCATCCGAATATATCTTTATTTGTACTGTGTTGGAAATTAATGGTCTGATGCAATGCAGCTTCTGGGTTCCAGAAATAGTGCGGATGCGCATGAAACATTGCTGAAGTAGCTTACTTTTTTCCTCATATACCTGAATAGTGCTAAAAGCAAAGTGACATGCATGAACATTTTCTGTACACCACTCAAACAATGGGGAACTGTCAAAATATTTAATTATGTTTTTTTAATTCTTGTAATTGACCTAATTACTCCCTGTGAACATTTTTTAGTTACATCGTCTTCATTATGCAAAAAAATATTTAAAGTTAGTTCTGTAATTTAAATATTTTAATAAATTTGTTCCCATAATATCCACAACAGCATGATATTTTTAAGGACCATGTTTTGATAAATAAGGGCAGTCATGACACTCCACAGACGTGACTAAATCTTCTTCTTCATCTACAACAACACTCACTTCATAACCTCTTTATATTATTCTGTGTTCAGGGCAAATCTTGCCTTTAACAATACATATTTTTCCTTCTCGCTTCAGTTTAACAAATCCAACAGCATTACTAATATAGTCTTTCCTCATTGACCTCAAAGGGAGAAAAAAGCCATAAACGCAATGATGAAATTCGCGACATATACAAAAAAGACATGCAGTTATTACAAACACTTCTAGAGTTTTTCTTTTCACAAGTATAGGTAATAACTATGGCAGAAAGACACACAAAACAACAAACTTCACCACATTTCCTATAGACAAGACACATGTAAACTAACTTTATTCACATTCATTTTGTATATTTGTCAATATTTGACATGATGATTCTGTAAAGGCAGATGATGATGGTGATTATACACCGAAACCAGTCGTATTTTCCTTCATATATTTTGTGGAAATCAGAAAAAGTTTAATATAAATAAAAAATACTATCTAGCATTGTTCATGTTATTTTATTGTGGAATTCCACGAAGTCTCAGCCTCGTCCATTACCTTTTGTATACTTATTTAACTATATTTTTCTTACTAGATACTAGGACAGCATTGGAAACAATATTTAAATAAATATTCTATAATATTAGTTAAAACTAGAGTTGTTTTATTCATTTAATCTGGGAAAGCTGTTTTACATATCTTCTGCATTTCAGTCGAAATAATAGTACTATTACAATAACTGAAAATAGAAGCGCTACATCGAACTTGTTTTATCAATTAAATGTAATACGAACCTATCTGCCTTCACTCCATGCATTTCAACATCTGAATATTGCTCCTTACGACTTCCAATGTACCGCAAAAACAGGTACGAATCAACGTTGGGCAAATTATCAGACCTGGCTACACAAAACCCTTCATATGCCATTTTGCAAAACACAAAGTGAAATAAATGCAGGAAAGTGCAGCACTTCTACCAATATTTCTTCTAACAAGGGGAGGACCGGTACGTGGGGTCACGGATTTTGCTGAAACTTGGTAGGTACGTAGCGCTAGATGCCAGGATCACAACCAACCCCCCTTTTGGGCGTATATGATTAGTAGTTTTTATGCAAATTGCGTTCAAAGGTCGCAATTTTGACACGCGCCCGATAAAGTCACTTACGAACAGGCTGGCTCTTCATAGTAAGCCGTAGCCTAGCGCTAGCGAGCTGGGCTAGCAATTCCAAGGTACGGAGTTTGCTACCATTTTCGGTCACTTTTTTCCTAGCTTATTTTATTATTCCTGTTTTCCTTTTTCGCGGTTAAGTTTTACGCGGTATTCACAATCACTTTTTAATTTTTTTCATCACTACATTTTCGTTCTCGGAATTTTTCACATATTCTCTTGTTCACCACACGGCAGACATGCTAGAATTTACTGTCAGATCAGATCTTCTTTCATTTGTCTCTGTATACGTTTTAACTAATATTTATATTCATAGTACACGGTAAAAAATCCATAAAATATTTTTGCGAACACTATAATCGATGCTATTAAAGATTCATAATCGGTGAAAAAAATATCAGCCATAGAATCATTGCCAATCTTTTAAGAATATGAATTGGTGAAGACAGTCCTAGATATATCCATTCTTTTTCCTGATCCTTTGCTCATATTGTTCATCATGCTTTCGTGATGATCTGCCTTGGATTCTTACGAGTGGACTGAGAAATCGGAGTTACGGAGCAGAAGCGAGGAACAGGGGCCATACACTCGTGCCGGTTAATGCATATCAAAAATATTTTTATTGTATCTTCAAGACAAGCGTGTAATGCTCTCCATGCTCCATGTCTTTTTATGCCCGCATGGTACGATTGGTTAGTAAACCATAGGTTATTGAAACATTTACGGGCGCCGTAGGTGTATTAAAACATTCTTCCCCGTAGAAACGCTTTGAAGAAAACTCTACATGATACATCCGTCAAACGGTTCACGATAGCGAGTCTTACACCCGACTTGAGAGATCACCACCGTCTCATTATTTATTGCCTTCCTTTTCGAGGGAAGGGGGTAGTCGCTGGGAACGGCTGGCTGCTGATGTTCATGCTTGGCGCCGTCGCTACGTCGCGCTTTTTTGGACACCTCTGGCAGATGCTAGAATATTACTTTTTGAACTTGGTTAGATATAGTCTGAAGGTTCTTCCATTCTTGTTCGGGTGCTAGCAAGTCTCGGCCTATCTCGGAATCAGTTTGTCTTGGTCTATTTGGTCGGTCGGTGTTTGGCCGTTGCTAAAGATGACTGGGCATCATGCTTCGATGCACCAGGAAATTCTTCAGATTTTGAACGATATTCCCGAGGATTGTTCCGATGTCAATGAGAATGATGCAGTTGAATCGTGTTCTGACGATGATTTTATTTTTATGTTCTACCTGCAAAAAATTGTTTGTGGAAAATGTACAGGAGAAGTAAGAAAAATCTGTCTGAATTGTCTTGAGGCTTTGAAGAAGTAAAGAGCTCTACCTGGAGCAAAAGCAATATGTAATTTGTGGCAACTTTTTCACATTTTCAATACTATTATTTCATTTTCAATAAGAAGACTTGATAATTCTGTGCTGGTAGCATTGTGAATGTTTAATTTTTATCTTTATTTTTGTACCGAACCTCTTACACTTGTCAGTTGTATACAGAATTGTTACGAGATTCTGTAAGAGAACTGAGGCAAATATCAAATTAAAATTGTACGAGACTTGTATTCTTTTAACAAATTGAAGCAATAAATTCTTGAAAATAACACTACAATGTGACTTCTTCAATTACTCATGTTTCGCATAAAAAATCTTGAATTCCAAATTTTCGATCAAAATGGCGAATACGTGCCATTTTGCTCCTAATGTGTAGGCAACCAGTAAAACAAACGACGGGTAATCTAAATGCTAAAAAACAAAGCTCCAAAGATAAATGGACCCTCCACAGCCAAAATACCTATGGGTATCGCACCAATACACAAGAAACTAGCTGACCAGTCAAAATGACCGGTGCGGTCGTTTTGGGTAGAAGGAAATGTCTGGGCATTCTATTGTTAAGTGATGCATTTATAGGAAATCGTTTCCAACAATACTTGTAAAAGAAAACATATTCTTTACATTTATTTGCATACAAAATCTTCATGACCAACGTTTTCATGGGGATAACTGTGAAAACCCGAGGAAAATATTAAAAAACTGAACTAAATTATGCATTCTATGGAAAATTATTAAAAAATAGGTTGTAGATAATTACATCATCTACATCTACATCTAATGTTATGAATCATTTTCTTACTGAAATATTAAAGGACATGTTCGAGAAAAATGAGGATATGACATCACAATACCCCACTTCAGGTATGCCGACTTGTCAAAAAGTTATGTTCATTGTTGGGTTAAATAAGTTGTGGATGTTAAATTTCATGAATCGTGGTGATAGGATTGTAACTATTTGAGTTGCCATGTCCTCAAACGTTTGTCACACAGACATCATCACATCATCGCTAAATTTATCAAAACGTATTCATGGGACCTCAAAACATATCTCCGTCAAAATCTGGAAATCGATAATTTCCATGAAAACAATATTTTCTCTATATACGTCATATGCATGGAGAAAGTAAAAACCTAAGTTGTTTGTTTTACCTCACATCCCCCTCGCATGGCTTCAAAGGAAGTATGGAAAAACAGGCGTCGTGGTGAAGCCATCTGCCACAATAATGAAAATTGAGACAGCCCAAACTACCCGCATCTACTTCAGACACAATGCGTTGACATTAACGGGGGCAGACAGGCAGTGCAACCCACACACCCGTATGCCATCCACATAGGGCATAGCTGAATAAAGAAGTAATCAAGGGAAAAATCGTAACTTCGCACATCAATGTTTAAATTTTGCAGAATAGAAGACATCATGGCTGAAATTAAGGTAGTTTCAAAGGTCACTTACCTGTTGATAAATAAAATCATTCGCGAATAATGACATCACTGAGGGAAGCATAACATTATCTAAAATTTTAACGTATTTCTCCCTGTTCAAAGTTCCTTACATCCTCCAGCATACCTCTGGGCCATCTGCACATATCCATGCCCAGGCGTGAACTGAAAAGCATCCACTCCTTGGCTGCTTGTGAATGTATCTTGGATTAAATCGAGTATTTTGGGGCCGATACACCAGCACTGTCCCATAAGACACTGACGAAAATGTTTTCTCGTCGGAATAAAACACTCTGCCCCAGAATTCTTCTCCTTTCCTTACATGTGCATTAGCAAATTCTAGGTGAGCAGCATGGTGAGCATGAGTTAAAATTTCTTTTATCGCTGCTCTTCTTAACAGCAGATCAGTGTCCAAGATCCACCGATGGACCGTCCTCGTACTTGCCTGAAAATTTGTTTCAATTCGGGCTTGGGTTGAGGATGTAAAGGGATTTCCCCTGACACTCCAGCAGTCTAATATCTTCTTCAGCGGTGGTTGACCTCGGCCTCCCCTGACCTTCTCTTCATTCAACGGAATGTTCTGTCTCCCACCTAGTTTTCGTTCTGGTAATTGTTGAAGGTGCAATGCTTATGCACCGAGCTATCTCTTGACAGGATAGGTTGGCTTCTAATAAGACTACCACCTGATTCTTCGTCCGTGGACTGAGAGGTGGCATTTCAACCAAGAATCGATATTATTATTGGTAAATTAAATATAAGTTCACACTACTAGTATAGTTCACTACCACTAAGTTCACACTGGAAGAATGGTTCACTGCATGTATGTGGGTGATACTGAGGACAGACAGAGTTCAGCAAGCTTTTTGGAAGAATCACTCAAGAACAAACTACACACACTCGCGCTGATACCAATCTGTATTGTGTCAAAAGGTCTCTTTATAAAGAAGATAATATAATATTGACCTGAAGGATATGTAATCGTCTTCGGCTCAATACGACAACAATGTAACTGCCAACTGTAACAATGTATGAGAATAGAAACGCGACAAATAGTGAAGGAGACAGCTTGATAATATACAAATTATGACTGGAAAAAATGGGCCTACAATTGAAGAGGCAAGTGAATATCGATAACAGTTTTTCAGACCAGGAGGAAAGGATCGGGGATAGGTATGGAAGGTGGGAGGAAGAGAGGAATGTTACCAGAGGCTGGCATTAGCCTGCACTTAGAGAAAGACACCAAGGAAGGGGAGTACAGTCACGTCTGATAGATGGTGCACTTAAGGCTTCTCCTGAGAATATCCCAAATTAGGTATGGGTACCCAATGAAAATATTTGCAATGAACTGTGATTGAACCCAGGTCCCTGCCTGAGAAGGAAGGATACTAATCACTACGCCATGCCAGCCGCCTCATCATTTCAACCTCAATGATTATTGAGGAGTTTATCTTGACAGAATGGGATAGCATAAGCGCTGGATTATGCAGGAATGTTGTTAGATGCATAGCGAAGAGATTGGAACTAGTTATCCAGAACAGAGGAGAATGGACTGATTATTAAATAAAGATATAATATTAGATAAATACCAGTGGTTAGTTTTTATTTATCATTTTATTTGTATTTCATTCACATTACAGGGATTATACAAATTTTGATATTTTAATGTTTGCCAATTAAAAATTCTTAAAGTTTAAACAAATAGGTTAATTTTTAGATACTACTACTAGAGAGTTGAAACTTTCGAGTTATTTAGAGTTTAGTCTATATAACGGAATAAACATTTCAGTGTATTCATGAAATTCTTATTGCGGCCGTTAAAAATTATTTAAATTTAAAATATTAGATAAATGTTATTTCACTTCTAAATATGCTATAAATTTCAAATTTGGCAAAAATGTGTAACATTATTAACACAATTTGGAAAAAGTATAATATTCCTAAACTTTTAAAAATAAGTGATTGTTTTACTCCATTATAGTTCCAAAGGAAAAAAACGAAAACGGTCCCGGGTAGAAATCGTTTGAAGTAAGGAAATATTTACCATGATGAAATAACTCTCTGAAAAATGAATGTTTTTTCAAGGCTAAATGAAATGCTTCCAGTATGCAAGCACCTTCTACTAGTATGTTATATCCTCCTCCTCCTCCTCTGTAAGAAACGTCTACATATAATGATAACATATAGGAGGATACTAATGTTTAGGCACTTCCAGATGAGCTGGAGAATCGAAATTTTTTCTTAGGTAGGATTTTGTGCAAAATAGACTAGAAAAAACGAAAATCTTGAAAAAGTACAACAATGCGGGCGCTAAAAATTTGCAATTGTTTAAAAAAAAATTCAAAGTTTATTTATTTCCTGATGTGCTACGATGCTGAAATTTTTTTTAGAGGTAGATTTTGTAAAATGACGAAATAGGGATTTAAAAAATTTTGATATTTTAATTTGTTTGGCAGTTAAAAATTCTTAAAATTTAAACAAAAAGGTAAATGTTTAGATACTATGGGGCGAGTTAGAGAGCTGAAATTTTAAAGTTATTTAGAGTTTAGTCTATATAAACGAATAAGCATTTCATTATGGTGAATTTTTCTCGGGTTTCCAACCGGGTTGTCTCGGAGATTTCTTCCGACGTTTCGGCGACTAGCTCTGTCGCCATCTTCAGGGATCCTGAGTGCCAGGGAGATTTCTGTGGAGGTTTATATACCTGCCGGGAGATGACAGCAGGTCGGTGATTGGCTGTTGTATGGAGCAGTCCTATTGGCTGGCTCTCGTTGGTGATTGGTTGTTGCATTGTGTGGTCCTATTGGCTGAGCGCTCGTTGGCTAATTGGGCTATCATAGGGTCCCACGCCTTGCTGAGAAGGAATCCATTGTCTCGGTTGATGTTATTGCGGTTCAGGCGGATTTCGATGGCTTCCTTCACTACGCGGTCCCAATAGCCATTAGCTCTCGAAATCCTTTTGGTGTCCTTGAATTGTATGCGGTGGTCCGAGGACAGGCTGTGTTCGGCCACCGCAGACTTCTCCGGGTAATTAAGTCTGATGTAGCGAGCGTGTTCCTTTAATCTGGTTTCAATTGTGCGGCATGTCTGTCCGATGTAGTCTTTCCCACACTCACACGGGATTCTGTAGATTCCCGACGTTTTTAGTCCTAGATCATCTTTTACTGGGTGCAGGAAACTCCTGGTTTTCCTCGGCGGCCTATGGACGGTTTTAACCCCATGTCTCGCTAGAATCCTTGAGATTTTCCCCGATATCGTTGAGATGTAGGGCAGGCATACTGTAGTTTTTGGTTTTTCCCGTTCTTGGTTCTTGTTGTCTGGTGGGTGTTCGGCCCTTTTTAGGGCCCTGTTGATCTCCCATTCCTTGTGACCATTCTGCCGGAACGTGTGCTGTAGATGCCGGATTTCTGCCGGAAGGCTTTCTTGGTCGGAGATAGCCCTCGCCCGATGCACCAGAGTTGAGAGGACTGATCTACGTTGAGCGGGATGGTGGTGGCTGTTCCCGTTTAAGTAAAGGTCTGTGTGTGTGGGTTTCCTATACACACTATGACTTAGACTCCTGTCCGGTTTTCGGCGTATGAGTATATCCAGGAAGGGAAGGCAGCCCTCTCTCTCCATCTCCATCGTGAATTGGATGCTGGGATGTTGTCTATTCAGGTGATTTTGGAATTCCATCAGGGCTTCACGTCCATGGGGCCATATCACGAAGGTGTCATCGATATATCGGAAAAAGCACTTAGGTCGTAACGGTGCTGAGTTTAGGGCTTTTTCCTCAAAGTCCTCCATGAAAAAATTCGCGACGGCAGGGGAGAGTGGTGATCCCATGGCCACGCCGTCAGTTTGTTCATAGAACTGTCCGCTATAGAGAAAGTACGTCGAGGTCAGGGCTTGGCGGAACAGGTCGAGGGTGCATGGTAGAAATCGGGGTTTCAGCAGCTCCAATGTTTCCTTGATTGGGACCTTGGTGAACAAGGACACTACATCAAAACTGACGAGTATGTCGGTAGGATCCACTCTAAGTGTGGAGAGAGTTTCCACAAATTCGGTGGAATTCTTTATGTGGTGCTCGCAGTTTCCCGTCAGTGGCCCCAGAAGGCTGGTCAGATATTTCGCCAGTTGGTAAGTGGGGGAGTCTATGGCGCTGACTATGGGTCAGAGTGGTACCCCTTCCTTGTGAATTTTTGGGAGGCCATACAGTCTTGGAGGTATTGCTGCTTGGGGTAGGAGAGTCCAGAGCATATCTTGAGGTAGCCCCGATTTTTTGACAAGAGCAGAGGTTTTCCTTAGGATTGACTCAGTTGGGTCCCGTGGGAGTTTCCTGTAGGCTGGGTCCTGAAGTAATTGCAATACCTTCCCATGGTATTCGGTGGTGGCCATGAGGACTGATGCATTGCCCTTGTCTGCAGGTAACACCGTGATGGTGGGGTCGTCGCGCAGTTTCCGTAGGGCATTCCGTTCAGCGAAGGTGATGTTCGGTTTTGGTGGAACGGCCCTTTTCAGGGCCATACATATGTCCCTTCTGACTTCTTCTGCAGTTTCTTGTGGGAGCACTCTGATCGCTTGCTCCACTCCTCCCATTATGTCTCGGACGGGGATCTTTTTGGGAGCGGGGGCAAAGTTGAGGCCTTTGCAGAGAATCGACTTGGTGGCGTCGTCAATTTGTTGGTCCGTGAGGTTGATGACAATCCGGTCCGGATTGAGTGGTGGAGCCTCTTTTTTGGGGCCCACGAGTCGGTCAAATTTCTTGGTCTGCTTCGCGGTGTTTTTACGTAGTAGCAGGCTTTCCTGTGCTGTAGTGGACTGGTCAATGTAATCCCAATCTCTTGGGGACAGGATAGTGGCTAGGTGCAGGTGCACTGATAGTTGACTTCGGGCAGTGATGTCAAGAGCCCGTCGAATGTGGTGAATGCGTTCTCTTACTAGCGCTTGGCCAGTGCGTCGTAGAATATTCCTTGCTGCCAGTGTGTCAACCGGGGGTCGAAGTCTGGCAAACCGGGGGATAATGTGTTTATCTCGGCATCTCAGGAGGAAGGCGAGTGAACTTAAGAGTTGTGCCTTCTTCTTCCGCAATTGTTCGAATCGACGTATACTGCGGTGTGTCTCCTCCCCGTAGAGGTAGGTGAAGAAAGATTTGAAGCTTTCCCGGCGAATCATCATGGTGAATTTTTCTCGGGTTTCCAACCGGGTTGTCTCGGAGATTTCTTCCGACGTTTCGGCGACTAGCTCTGTCGGAAGAAATCTCCGAGACAACCCGGTTGGAAACCCGAGAAAAATTCACCATGATGATTCGCAGTTGTTTATTGATATATTGATATAATTGATATTTTAATTTATTTGACCGTTAAAAATTCTTAAAGTTTAAACAATAAGGTAAATGTTTATACACTACGCATCGAGTTAGGGCGCTGAAAATTTTAAATTATTTAGAGTTTAGTCTATATAAATGAATAAACGTTTCAATGTATCCATGAAATCGTTATTGCGCCCGTTAAAAATTATTTAAATTTAAACAATTTGATAAATGTTATTTCAGTTTTAATTGTGCTATAAATTTAAAATTTGGCAGAAATGTGTGGCAGTATTAACTCAATGTGGGAAAAGTATAATATTCCTAAAATTGCTGAACATCCCCATCATAATTATGAATGCATTACTAGCAAAACACTAGAAAGTAAGACGTTTTGAGGTGAGGTAAGGTAGGGGGATCTGTTTGCAAGTCACTGTCATCAAAAGAAGTTTTAAATGTTATCTTATAACAGAAAATATACTTAATTTCCGTGACGGGGCTCCATATGCTACCCGTAACAGTCATCTCCCCTCCCCGTGCCCACGCAGATTGATTGCGCAGGTCTGACACTTAAACAGCTACCTCCCCGTCAGTTTATTGCATGGGCATAGTTCAGCGTGAAATTTGATGTCCCGCGAATTCTTGTGTTTATGAGTCATATTCAACAGTTCTTCCGTTTTTCTATAACCGTATTATAAAGGTAATTATAGAAAGTGTTTGTGTTATTTATTGTTTTGCTATTAGTTGTCGTTGGTTCAAAGATGCCAACTTTTGAATTAAAAAAATGTTTCTAATAATGAAATATAATCTGAAAAATTAATGTTTTGAAGGTGAGATTTAATGCTTGCAGAATGCAAGCACCAACTACTTGTAACATAATATATGAGTTATTGGTGCTTGCATAATGCAAGTGCTAAAACATAACCATATACCAAGATCTAAACTTGTAAACAAACCAACGCGATCTCCAGGGCAACAGAACTTCAGCCACATTGAGCCAATATGTATTAGATAATAAATTAATAAATTCGATGAGTTCCAGCAGAATATTTATCATTTTCCATGAAATTAAGGCAACTATCCGTAATTTCCAAATTCTCTGGCAAGTTTTGTATTTCAGATCGCCCTGCATGAGCAATAAGAATACCGTATCTGCCCTAATATAAGCCGATACTTTTTGTCAATATCTATCGTGAAAAAAATCACCCTTGGCTTAAATGCGAGCCTGAGGAAAAATTTGGCATCCTCGTACGACGCCATCGCTGAAAAATGTCTTGTTTCCATAGCATACCTCCTATATTCCATTGATAAGGCACTCGATGTTTGAAAAACGCTCCCTTCTTACAGCGATAGCCCGGAGCTGTAATTTAAATTGCTATTGAAGGTTATTTATATATTTTAACACGTAGTTAAAAGTAAATGGGTTCTTATCCAAAGGAAAGGGGGGTATATAAAACAATCGAGTTTTAACAACCCACCAGGTTCATAGCATGATTGCACGCTACAGCAAATTCGTTTTGATCATAATTTGCAACAAGTTCTTAAGATACCAACACCGGTCTTATTAGAGGTTTTTACAAATTCTGACTACACTAAGCTTCTTCAACTCTTTGTTTTAATTGCACTTCTTGGTGCTGCAATCGATTTAAAGTTCAGATGTAGCAGACGTCGTAGCTTTTACGGATCATTTAAATGGCAGGTACGTTAAAGTTAGAAGCCGACAGTATAAAAGAAGTTCATATTAATTTTTCTTGTTTATTTTATATTTTGCTATAGCCATTGTCATTTTTGTATGCATGTTGAAACCCTCTTTCATAGAATGTATTAAAATTGCGTATACTGACTAAGCAGACAATATTGTCTGCTTAGACAATTCGCAAAATTCGATGACGACTTTCGATGCGTAACTGTTTGAATTCTGCTCACATAAGATACGTCTGATTCGAAGGTGTGAGCAACGGCGTTAAGTGTAATTCATCTGATAATTAACAGCAATAATAATAAAACTTGGAAACCTCTTTCATAGAATCTATTAAAAATGCGTATAATGACTAAGTAGACGATCACGCCGAATTTGATGACAGCTTTTAATGCGCAACAGTTTGAATTCCAGTAAGATAAATAAATATACCTACATTTGATTGTAAGGTGTGAGCAACAGCGTTGACTATATTTATAGTTAACAGTAATACAGTAAAACCTCTACCTTACGAACCCCTTTATAGCGAAGACCTCCGAATAACGAACAATTGACGGGGTCCCACCAAACTTGTATACAAAATCTCTAATTATAACCTCTTTACTACGAACTTCCGTACTACGAAAACTTCCGAACAACGAAGGAAAAAAGTGGTCCCTTCCGTTTTTATTTACCTCTTTAGAACGAAATTTTGCTCGCTAAACATTTTTTTCAGTTACATAAGTACGGAAAACTATTGAAAACAGTCGCCAACGCGCCAATTAGCGTTAAGCTTACAACAAGCCAATCATAGCACGTTTTATAGCATGATGACGTATTTCCTGTGTTTCCGGCATTCTCGCGCCATTGACCGGTGTGTCCTAGGTGAGAGAAGGTGTAAAAGTGCGACAAGTTATTGAGTGAGAAAAAGTGCGTTAAATATCAATTCCTTTTGATATTTAGTGCTTAACGGTGGTTCACAACGATGGCGGGAAATGCAACCCTCCTTAAATGGAACCTCTTGCAGGCAATGCAACGGCTTTGCATTTCATGGGAAGCCATCTCACCGTCAAACGTAAAAAACTGCTATGCAAGGGCGGGATTTTTTTGTGATTCCATTGCAAGTGAGGAGTGTGTGGAACCTGAGGGAGAAGGGTGGGAGGAATTAAGGGCAGGTTTAAATTTAAACTCGGCGTCTTTTCAAGATTTTGCCCATGTAGACGACAATTTGTTGACCTGCTCTGTGGAAAGTGAGGATCCCGAAGGGGTAGAAGTGTCCAATATGGAGGAAGACGGAGAATTGGAGTGGTTCACAACGATGGCGGGAAATGCAACCCTCCTTAAATGGAACCTCTTGCAGGCAATGCAACGGCTTTGCATTTCATGGGAAGCCATCTCACCGTCAAACGTAAAAAACTGCTATGCAAGGGCGGGATTTTTTTGTGATTCCATTGCAAGTGAGGAGTGTGTGGAACCTGAGGGAGAAGGGTGGGAGGAATTAAGGGCAGGTTTAAATTTAAACTCGGCGTCTTTTCAAGATTTTGCCCATGTAGACGACAATTTGTTGACCTGCTCTGTGGAAAGTGAGGATCCCGAAGGGGTAGAAGTGTCCAATATGGAGGAAGACGGAGAATTGGAGTTGGTGCGGCCGAAGTCGAGCGACGTATGTGCAGCACTGGATGTAGTGGAAAGATATTTACTCTCATCCGAGAGTTGTAGTGCTGCAGCTATGCACGCTTTCAGGGAAGTGGAGACTGCCGTTTCCCGAGAATTTACGAAGAATTTAAAACAGAAAAAAATAGACTCGTTTTTTAAAAAATGTTGATTTATTAATAAATCTTTAAAAAAAAGTGTTGTATTTGAAATCATTCCAGATTAAATTAATCCCCTAATCCTTTTAGAGAGAATTTCAACAAAAGATTGCAGCAATGAGGTATGTATCATGGTGAGGTGGTTCCTATGCACTTTTTTGTGATAGATAATTTATTCGTCAGAGACGGAGCTGGAGTGTTGTTAAGAATGTTAGTGAAAAATATTGGAGTCTTGATTTGGAGTGCCAACGACAGTTAGTGCTTTCTTATGGGGAAAATGCTGCTTTCTTTCATTTCGTTTTGAAATATTTGCAACCCGCTCCGTGGTGGTCAAATAGTAGTTTATTAATTGGCGTTGCTGTCAATATTTTTTATAAATTTAGCGACTCAACAGATGCTTTAGGATAGGCTCAGCGAGTATCACACATTGCATCCTCGAAAAAAGTCGCATAATAAAAAATTGCAGAGGATGTTTTCGTGCAGAACCTGCCAATCATTGCTAGAAAAAATAACATTGCATTTCCGAGTTATTTGGTGCTTGCCACTGTCAAACATTGCAAAATGAGATGAATGAAAGTGGCCCTTTTTCCCATAAGAAAGCATTGTGTCATTGGAGCTTCAAATCAATATGGCCGATTATTAAACATTGGGGGCGCGTTTTGAATATCGTCCACTTATGTGATACTTTTTCCTGAAAAGATGTAATGGGTATAATTTAGTAGAGTTACTCCGTTTCTGAGCATATGCCTTCATTTGGATAGCCCCGTTGCTCCCGTATAATCTAACAGGCAATGTGCCCCTGAAGTTATGCAACGCCCAATAACCTCCGATCAACGAATTTCCGAATAACGAATAGACGAAAAATTGGGTCCCTTGATATTCGTTAATGAGAGGTTTTACTGTAATACCTAATAAAACTTTACATGGAACATATATAATTATATAGATGTAATGTATAATGTATTCTAGGTTGTGCATGCATGTCTGGTACACTTAAGCATAAAATTTACGAAAATACTTTTTTGCCAAAAAATGTTGGAAAATTTCGTGGGGTCGGCTTCTATTCGGGCAGATACGGTAATCATCATTAAGACAATACCCTATACATTAAAATTATGGATTATATATTGTTTTGTCCCTTACCATTGGCTTTGGATACCATGGCAGCTCAGAATATGTCCTTAAGACATAAGCGACATTAGAAAGCAAAGTATAGTGAATTCTGAATATTGTGTGGGCATTTTGTAAGACAAATACTGACTTTCTCTTCCATTTTGGATGTTTGGTGGTAAAATATATTAACCCTGTGCGCTCATATGTCAGACCTCATCCAACATCACATTTTTACCGATCTGCTTGAATATTTCGCTATTTTTTAATTTAAGGTTTGTTGATCCATGACTGTTTGTAGTATATACATCTATAATGCTCCTGACACAAAACGGATACATTTTATCATGTATTATTTCGGTTAAAATATAACTATCTTCATGCAGGTTGCATACACCAATTTTCTTCAAATGTTAGGAGAAAATGGTCGCCGATGCAAAGGTTCGAATTCAAGTATTAGTTTCCATTGTAATCGTGCAATGCTGAAAATACCTATTTACTTATTACACAAAAATATATACTGGTGCATTTCACACATTGTTTATTAAAAGTATATGATATTTGTCCAATATCTCCCATCAATAGTTTGTCTCTTGCGCACATTTCCATCTAGTTTTCTAGTGACTGTTCTCCTAATAGACTACATTTGCTTCTTTTCTCCCAAAAGATTGATATACATATTGCTTCAAATATAATACTATCTATTCCCATTACCTAAGAAAGTAGATGTGATTTCTACTCATAAAACTTGAGATCGCTGGGGACCACTATATATGAAAAATATAAGTTTAAAGGGTTAAGTGTGAGTGTGAAAACAAAATTCAAAAATCTTAACGCATAATTTCATAGAAAATGTAGTGGTGAAAAATCAACACCAATCGATGACAATTAATATTTGTTGAATTAAAAAGTTTTTTAAAAATAGATGGTTAATGACAGTCATCAATTTAAATCGAACCCTACCAGGCCGACTCATATTTAACTCTCATCCCTGGCCGTCTTAGTATCTTTCCTCGAGTTCACTATCTATTGACTTATAGGTCTGGGAGACTTTTTGTGTCAGCATATATTGTTTTTATAGATTTCCCTACTCTGAATTACTTCCTGTCTGCTAGTCATGCATGATATAAAAGACTGAATGCTTTAGTTTACCCTTCGTTATGACGTCAGCTATTATTTCCACTGAAAAATTTGTAGCTAAGTGTTTAACTACCACACCATCATCAAAATTGCTAACATTCCATAAAGAAATGATCAATTGTGTTTTTTTTTCTGCCCGAGTCAGCTTTGGTGTCTGACTGAGAATTAGGTGATTATAATAAAAAATATGGTATGAACAAAATGTTTAAAAATTAAATACTTATTCGTAATTTGGATATTTTGCCTTATTTTCCAAGGGGGTCAGAATGACTGAGCAGAAATGTGAAAAGAAAAGGGCTGCAAACAAAAATATAAAACTCATACCGAGGAGCTAAGTATACCATACGAAAGAGAGACTTCAAATGAGACCTTTCTGAAGGTTCAAACTGATGAAATGGAGGGGTGCAAAATTTTGGAAGCAGAGAGAGAACAGTATAGTAGTACGTCATCTTTAGATGGCTCTTGGATCTCGGCAAATTCCAAGCATCATTCATTGATGGTACTCGGCTTGAATGTGTTAAAAATGTCAATCAAATCAGTTTTAAATCCACACAATTTTTCTATTCTTATTATTGTGATTAAAATAAACCTTTCCTCTTATGACAGACAAAAGAACTGCTAAAAATGAAAATATTCATTGCACCACCAAATGCTTAACTTTTGTACTTGAATACCAATGGATGTAAGTTTAATGGTTTTATGGAATAAGTTCATGAATGACCCCTAAAAATGAAAAGCAGTCATCTGACAGAGAAAGAGCTACCCAAGTCAAGGCATCTGCTGGCTCTGTTTCATCAGAATGATTCTACCTACTCTCAGAAGATTCAACCGATATTACCAATTCAATGTTTGAGTATACGAAAGTAATGTCACTACTTTAATATAAATAGGATAATCACTACATATAGATTATAATATCCAACAATACAGTGTTAAATCACAGTACCTATCTTATACTATTATCATATACAGACACTGCAGTGCTACCATTTATACACCATATTACCACATGGCTGAGGTCCAAAAAAGCCCCAAGTATTTTGAAAAATGGACTAAAGTCAGTTAATCAAGCCTGAGACCCGGATTAGATATGCCAGGCCAGGATGAGCCCATGCAGACCTCTACTATTTATGAGAACTCCACAGTTGGGGTAAGCAAAAATGAGTGACAGTGATGAGATCATTAAGGTACCTAAGATAAGTACTTTCTTTTCAATTTTTTAAATTCAACTTAGGGCCCTGTGAAGCTTAGAGATTTGATTCGGTATCGCAAAAAATGATTCATAAGTTTCGAATCAGCAGATGATATATATCGACCAATGAAAGTTTGATATATTCTTATTAAATTATTGGTCTAATTTTAAACCTCATAGTGTAATACTCTAAATATAAGGTACTGATGAGGGAAATTTTGTCATTTAGATCATCCTCCCCCCCCCCGCCCCCAAGGTACAAACACAAACAGAGCAGTCGAAATATGGGCCAGTGTCCATTTAGGCCTTTTGTTTTAATGTGCAGTGTATTTGTAGTGGTTCTTGAATCATCTTTTTTAAAAATAAAGGTAAGATAATACTAATATTAAATTATCAATATTTATTGAGTGAAGTATCATTCACATAAGAAATTAGTTATAGGTTTTATGTTTTAGTGTTTGCAATTATAAGTTCCACTTAATACAGGCCTATGACGCTGATGAATTTTTTGATCTCGAAATTTCACCACCGACTGATCAAATGAAAGAAACCTTAAAAGCATCTCTCCCGATTCTCAAGGTAACAGGGGAGGCAAAATTCATATTTAGCTCCAAAAAGTCTGTTACCATTATTCTCATTATTACCTGCATTTCTGTTTTAAGAGATGAACTAACAGCAATATCAGTGCCTGGTGCAAAATTATTCAGTAGTGAACTCATGAAGCATTTGAATAAGAGAGTTGACATTACCAAAGACTACCTTATGGCTGCAACATTTCTTGATCCAAGATTTAAACTCATCTTATTCACAGAAAACCAAGCGAATTAAAGCATTTTTTGTCATGAATTCAGTTCAGATTTAGGAGATGCATTCCGGCAAGAAGGAAAAGATGAAGAGCTAATTGTAATAGATAAGGATTCTAATACTGGATGTATAAAAAGCAAAGCAGAAAAGGCCAACCTTTTGGATACTTTATTTAAAAAAAATAATAACTCACAAAAAGAAGCGTCGTCAAAAATGGACAAAATGTCCACACTTCAGGAGGAAATACAGCAATACACAAAGCAATCTGTGATGGACCATGATAGTGACACATTATTTTACTGGAAAGAAAGCATTAGTACCTACCCATTTTTGGCAAAAGTTGTGAGGGTTTAGTAGGCAATTCAGGCTACAAACACTTCATTAGAAAGGGTAAATTCGGTGAGTGACTGTTTTTGGTATTTTTTTTAAAGATTCTTGACACAAACTAGAAAAAAAAACTAGATAGATAACTAAAGAGTGATTAGAAATAAAATACTTCAGCCTAGAGAGAATGAAATGTAAAAAAAACTCCAATTCGAATACTTTACAATGATTCAATTCATTCCATAATATGAGATTAGCAGGGCCATAATTCAACTGCTTATTCCTGAATTAATCAATTAGATCTTAGCCGTAAGACAAGCTTAATCATTCGGAGGAAGTGGAATAAATCTCCTCCTGGAAGTTGCGCCTTATGTGATGAGAAATAGAACTACTTGTGTCCAGTTAATCACCATTTTAGATAAAAATGACGGTAATTTACAAAACATTCGAAAGTGAATAGTAGCTAAATAAGGAAAATGGAATGAATCCAACCACTTCACCTAACCTGGGAGAGGAAAATGGAATGAATCCAACCACTTAACACAATCCAGGAGAGGAAAATGGAATGAATCCAGCCACTTCACCTAACCCGAAAGAAGAAAACGGAATGAATCCAACTCCCAAACACTTAACCAAACCCAGGAGAGAAAAATGGAACGAAGCAACCACCAACCCCTTTAGCCAACCTGGTGATAGAAATATTATCGCAATTCGTTTGATTCAATGATTTTACTGTCAATTAAAAATTGTACGGTCTTTGTCTCCAAACATAAATTCTTCAAGAGTCTGAATCAATTTTTAAGGGTTGATAGCAGGAAGTAGTTCCGTATGTGGCGATTGCTATTTGTGACACCACAGTCAGGGAAGGGTGATATATTGCACTTCAGCCACTCATTCTTTAAAATTATTAAGGATGTTCAGCATTAAAAATGATAATTAGAACAGATAAAGCCATAACAAACTTCTGTAATTAATAAAATGATGAACTCCATCAGATACCCAAAATATAAAATTTGAATGGTTAAAAAAAAATTACATGATCTTTCAATGATGCATGCAACTCTCAGCACTCACCACTTTTCTGCAAAGCAAGTAGACCAGCGCGAATTGAACGATGTCTAGAAGTTTCTCCCTGTACAACAGCAACCTTACGTCCAACTGAGCCACACTCATCAAGAAGGCCTCTGGCACGCTCCACACTATCAGCGACTAACACCATACTCTTAACCCAAGGTATACGATCAAACTCTTCTAGGGCATACAGAAAAAGAGGCTTCCCCTAAACAAAAACAAAACTGCAAGTTAAAAACTGAATGATTCTCAAAAAGTTATCAATAAAAATAAATTACAGCTCTCTGCAATCAATTAACTTTACAATACCAAGATAATAAGTTCAGTTTTCGACTTCTGGGTTGGTTGTGTCACCCCTCATATAGTATGCACATATGAACCATCTGAATTTGGAAATATATATTTTAGGTGATTTCCCATTGCCATCTTTAACACATTCATCTCAGAGGAAACTTAGAAAAATTGTTTGTGGGCATAATATTATTTTGCATTTTGCTGATAACAGAACTCTACTTTTATTATTTGAACTTACTTTTGATTTGGTGGCTAATATGTGATCTTACTTTTTGGAAGAGAAAATTTGTTGTATGAAAACAATTTTATCTTAAGATAATTTAAATATAATCCTAAAATGAAGCAAACCTTGAACATTTTTTAATATTTCCTCTGTACATTTACCTGTCATTCCCAGCATATAAAAAATGGGCATATTAATTTTCCTGCTGCCTTTGTTGACTTGAATCAAATCTAAGCCAATGATGGGTTAAAATTAATAAAAAGAGGAATTTAAATTTTTAACTGATAATAAATCACCATTAGTATTGATTTTACATATTTCTCACAGCAGTCGGTTGTCAAGATAAAAATAAATAGAGGCATGGGAAGGAAAGGCATTTAACCTACGGATAACAATATAAGCTCGAGTTTTGACAATTACATGGTCGTCAAGGCAGTTATTGTTAAAATGGAAATATTACCATAAAATATGAGATTTAAACATTTAATATGAGAAAGTTTGAGCTGTAGGCAGAAAAGAGTGAATAGAAAAAGTGACTTTATTAATTTTTCTTTAAAATAGTTCAAATCGGATGATCAAAGGTGTTTTTTTACAATTTCATTTTCCTAAAGAATAAAAGCCTGCACATCAAAACTCTATTTTTACTTGTTATCTTATGAGAAATAAAAATAAGCTACTGGAGTCAAACCCAGGTCACTTTTCCAAATATATTTTGTCAATCACTTTAAATATGTGAATCAAGCATCTCTGGAAAATTTTAAACCATTATAATTTTCGGCTTTTGAGATATTACATATTAATATTTATTGGTTGCCAGGGCGACAATGCAGAATGAAGGAAGGAATAGTGCTATTATTATAATAGATACATAGGATATCACGTCCCTTTTTCTCAGAGTCTCACTAACCACATCCAACCAAGTCTTGAGCGGTCTGCCTCTCCCTCTCTTGCCATTCACTCTTTCTTCACATACTTGCTTGGTGATTCTACTCTCCTCCATTCTTTCTACATGCCCGAACCACCTCAGCAGACCTCTCTCATACAGATCTGTCACACTAGCTTTCATACCACATTCGTTCATCACCCAATTATTCCTTACTTTGTCTCTCCTAGATTTCCCACAAACTCTTCTCATGTATCCCATCCCAACCGCATTCAAACTACTTTTATGCTTCTCCTGACAAACCCATGTTTCACTGCCATACAGCAAGGTAGGCATTAAAACACTCTTGTATACAGACATTTTCGCTTCTTTTGACAACCATTCATTCTTTGCAATCGACCACACACTCCCTGCCACCTTTCTACCAGCATTCACTCTCCTTTTGATTTCCCTATCTACTCTACCATTTTTACTGAACATTCTACCAAGGTATACAAATTCATCCACTACCTCAATCGTTCCACCATTTATGCTAAACTGACAGTCGTTCACCTCATTCTCCCGATTGAACACAACTACCTTGGTTTTGGCCACATTTATCCTTAAGTCCATTCTCACTGTCGTATCATCATCTATCTCACATTCTCTGCAATTCTCCTGGGTTCTCAGCCATTAACACAGCATCATCAGCATACAAAAGTACACGAACATTCTCTCCACCAACCTTAACACCCACCATATCCATACATGCCTGTCTCACACATTTATCCATGAACACATTAAATAACCAAGGGGACATGACACATCCTTGTTGTACACCTTGCTCAACTCTAAACCAATCACTCATCATGCCATTCACCCTTGCACATGCCCTACTTCCAGTATACACTACCTTTATAGCATTCAGCAACCAACCATTCACTCCATACTCGCTCAGAACATTCCACAATTCATTACGATTCACTCTGTCATATGCTTTCTCTAGATCAACAAATGCACAGTACTTGCTTTCTTACATCCATGCACTTCTCAACCACTTGCTGTAGGGCAAATATTTGGTCGGTGCAAACCCTTCCAGGCATGAAGCCACATTGCACTCCCACATTTTATCCATAGTTACCTTTTGTACTCTTTCAATCAAAACTTTCCCATATACCTTTCCAGGTATACTCAGCAAACTAATCGCTCTATAATTCTTACATTCAGTCCTATCTCCCTTACCCTTGTAGAACGGTACAATTACACCATCCTTCCATTCAGCAGGCACTCTCGAACTCCTTGCACACAGATTGCACAGATCCCACATCCAACACGTAAGCAAATCACCTCCATACTTCAACATCTCTCCCGTTATGCCATCCACACCGGCAGCTTTTCCATTTTTCAACATATTCACTGCTTTGACTACCTCGTTCTTACTAATCCCCTCATATTCATTAATATTCACTCCAACAGATTCACTCGAATTTTTAGACCCATTCACAACATTTCCATACAACTCTTCAAAATACTTTTTCCAACACTCCCTACATCACTCTCATTCCACACCATATCACCATTCTTTCCTTGAATTCCACTCACACCCTTACTCACTCCTTGCCTTGCTCTCTTCATCCATTTCCAGAACAACTTCTTATTCCCCTCAAAATCATTCTGCATTTTCTCAGCTTCATTCATCCGCAATTGTTCTTTACTCTCTTTCACAATATTTTTTGCAGTTCTCCTTTTCTCTTTATACATTTCATACAGTTCCTTTCGCTCATTTTCATTCTTAGCAGCAATCATTCTCACATATGCCTCCTTTTTCTCATTCACAGCCACTTTAACTCTCTCATTCCACCATGCATCACCTCTCATTCTTCCAACAACTGCAGTTTCACACACCTTAGTAGCACACTGCAAGATGATATCTTTCAATCTGTTCCAAGCCTTCTCCACATTCTCTTTTCTCATTTCCACCCTCCATTCACTCTCTTTGGCCATTAGCCTTTCTTTTAGCACACTTTCATATTCTCACCTATTCATTTGCTCTTGCAGTCTTTCCACTTTTACTCTAGTTACCTTCTCCCATTTCCTCTTTCTCACAATCCATTTTCTCCCAAGATCTACTCTAGAGATCACTAAATAGTGGTCTGATCCATATTCCGCACCTCTCACAACTCTCGTATCATTCACAAGCTCCCTCAACCGTTCATCATACACAACAAAATCTATCACACTCTTCCCTTCCCCTCTTGTCCATGTATACAAGTGGATTGACTTGTGCTTGAACCATGTGTTCGAGATAAACAAACCCATTTCCATACATACATTCACCAAGGTTTCACCATTATCATTCACTCTTGGGTCACCAAATGGTCCAAGAACCCTTTCCGTGCCTTCTCATTTTACTCCCACCCATCCATTCATATCTCCGAGCATAATTACTCTTTCTCCTGGTTCACACTCACTCAAAATATCTCTCAATTATATAGCGAAATCTGCCCTGCATGAACACAGCAGTCGCATTAATTAAAACTGTCGGAGTGCGTGGAACACATCGCATGTATAGATACCCTTTACTGATAGTACTTACTTAAACTTAAGTGCAAGATGATATTTTCATATAATGGGATACATAATAAATGGAATGCATATGTAATAACGATACATATGCTCAACTAGTCCTTTTTCTTCTGCAACTCGATTTGCCTCATAGATAATGATTTTGATCGATACAACAATACCAAACTATCCATCACGTCCTTCTTTAGTTGTGGCCATTTAAGACCAACCTTACGAAGACTATGTTTCTCTTATCCCATCAGCTTCGGTTTTTCTGAGTTTTCTCCATTTACGAATCATTATTTTCTGTGGAAGGTGGGCCGAAATGACGTGCTATTACTCAGTTTCCGTGCATTTTTTGCGTATTGAATCGCCTGAAGCTTATAACTAATAGCGTAGGCATATCTTTTCACTTTTGTAGCCATTGCGATTTCAATACACGTAACGTTATTTATCCTAGATACGTATAAAATATTTATAGTATCTATACGAATTCTGTTCTGTGGTATTAATCGCAGTATTTAATGGGTTCATTAGGAACTGAAACATCACAAACGTGCCAAAATTGTAATCACTGTGAGAGGAAATGTATTAAAGTGTATTAATGAAAATGCGTTCTCGGAATTCATGTTGCACAAGGTATTACTGTTTATAATAACAAAATTTTCACTATTAATTACTAATAATGTATATTTCATTGTTTTTGTAAAGAATGCCTGCCAATTATTCCGTTTTGGGGATGAGTGTCATTGTTAGTATCACTATTGAGAACAGTAATAATCTTACCTTCAGCATATAAGATGCAGGCTGATTTTGAGGGTCATTTTTCAGGAAAAAAGTTCATCTTAAATGCCGAGAAATACGGTAGTTAAAATTGAGACAGAAACTCAGGATGAAAACAATTCTATAGCTAAAAAAATGAGGCATTTTTTAAGACTAAATTCAAATCCAAACTGCCAAATTGGCATAGAAATTTGTTTCTAATCAGAAAAATGGGACATTTTTACCATGAAACATGAATGACCATGGCAACGAGTACAATGCTAGTAAATGGGAACTGGTAATCTGTATTGTAATAGCATTGATTCAATGCTTTTTCAAAGGGAATTGATAGACTCCATTGTAATTTCGTTGATTTCAACTAGCGACATACATATGATGATGTCATCATTTTAAAACACGATATATCGTATTGAATAAAAACATTATTCCTTTTAATTATAGGAATTTATAATCTACATATTATCATAGCACTCATTTACTGCTTTTAATGAGAATCAATGGACTATATTATAACGCCATTGAACTAACTAACTTATGATTATGTTATAACCCTAAAACACGACATTTTAGCAAAACGTGAAAAATGTTTTTGTTTCGTAGTTTTTTGAATTTTTTAAAACTCTTTTCAATTATTGAACTAAATGAATGAGATTATTGAAATATGGTTTGACAAAATTGTGGAAGCAGAAATGTCACAAGCTTTAATTAATAACGAAGAAAAAATATAATGGCATCATGTATTTTGCAATTTTTGTAATCTGGATACATATTAAAAGGCAGGGACAGTTAACCCTCTATCCTAACATATAAAATATCTTAATTTTACCATAAATTTTAGTGTGACACATAGACTAACACAGGACTAACACTGAGCCACAAAAATTGAAATATGAAAACTTGGAAGCAAGCTGATTGTTAGAGAAATTGGAAATTCTGGATAAGTGCCTAATTTTGTGGAAAATGAGAAATATTCTGTGAGAGCTCCTACTATTTATCATCCTATACACATAGGTTCCACGTGGCTCAAATGCTGTTGTCTTAGAGATTGCATTGGTTTATTTACGAATACATGATACATGTTATTTTTAAACACTTGCAGTATGCAAGTACCAACAACTCGTACAGTAAATCCTTGCATTTGCAATCTTAATGCGTGCAATTTGATGGTTCGTGATTCATTCATTGTGAGGAAATTTTGCCATGCCGTTTGCGACACAGACTCAAAAAACTTTGCGAATCATGATCTAATTTTAAAATGCTTCTGTACTTCGGAGGAGCAAGAGGCACGTAGAGGTCTACATGGGTCGTACTGGGTAATGCGAGGTTGGCCACGGCACGGACTTATGAAAAATTATTTGTGAGCAATGATTTCCAGGACAACTCGGGCTTTTATGGACCAATTTGCCATTTTTACAAAATTCATCTTGTTTATTAGACAGCATTATAATGTTTGTTAATTAACAAAAAAGGCTATTTAGTCAATTAATATTTCATTTCATAAAAACAATGCATACTTCTGTATTATTACATACTTTGAATGTCGTGGAATATACATTTCCCTCTAGAGACGTATATTTTCTTTTCTCCACAATTCATGAGCAAATCCATAACCAAGGTATATTCCCCTAATAATGTGATAAATGGAAAAGAGCACCATGGGATTTTTCCAAGTCGTACTGATTGTCCCACCACTTGAACACTCATAAATGCCTAGAAAACAAGCTTAACAGCATAGTAACTGATGAGTAGTGTTGAGCGAGAACTCAATGCAATAAATTCATGTGCTTATTTCACAACTGTTTGTACCTTTTCTCAAGGAATATGTTTAGTGCTGCCATTGCCTGGTAAATTGAATCCACATATAAAATTAGTCCACTTAATAAGGTAACTAACTCGCATAATATCATAGCACTTTTGCGTTTGTCCTATCACATCTGTTGTACCAGAAACAGCTTCTTTTCTCTCCCAATCTTTCCCTTACAATTTTCAGATTCTTTGAACTTCACTAACAAGGGAAGCCCACAAGGTGTGACACTCGCATCGGATTGAGACTTTGCAGAATGAAAGTATATGCAAAATAATGGACTCCTATTTCTACCTAGGTGTCAACTCGACATCGTTTACAAGAAAATGCCCTTTGAAAATCACGATCCGAGAGTCAATGAAATAAGAACGTTAAAAGTCCTTTCATAATTCTCTAGGATCATTGGTGCAGTGGAAACAAGCTGGACTTCAAATATTTTTGCCAGGGTTCGATTCCCAAAGGGACCAAAATTTTTTTCTCTGATTTTTAATAATTTTTTCGCCATTTCTAGAATATCATCGATAAAACTTGCACAACATTTAAAAAAAAATTATCCCATGCATTATAACTTCTATTTTCTTCATCGTAATTCTTCACGAACATAATTTTACGGATCACTACCCATTCGCTTTATAATCATAATCAATACATGAAGAGATTTGAAAGGAGTAATGCAGAGCCATGCATCGAAATAACCCAACAATATTGTGACATAATGACAATTATAATTGTAATGGCAATAATTGATACCAGCAAACAATTCATCATAATGAACAATACATGACGAGATTTGAAAGGAGGAAAAAGAACAATGCATCGAAATAACCCAACAGTATTGTGACATAATGTCAATTATAATTATAATGACAATAATTGACACCTGCAACTGATAACAAATCCCTTTAACAACAACACCATAACTTTAACAACAACACCATAACTTTAATAACAACATTATAAGATGCCTAGATGCAGTAGGACTTTTAACATTCTTATTTCGTTGACTCCCGGATCACGATTTTCAAAGGGCATTTTCTTGTAAACGATGTCGAGTTGACACCTAGGTAGAAATAGGAGTCCATTATTTTGCATATACTTTCATTCTGCTAAGTCTCACTCTGATGCGAGTGTCACACCTTGTCGGTTCCCCTTGTAAGATTTCAATCGAAAGGTGCGAGAGCATGCTACTCCTCCATTTCCAGCAAGTCAAAAGAGCAATGTTAGCACTCTGGAAGACCCCTATCACAATCAGCTTTGCTCCATCAAAGAGGACTTGGGCACCTGAGAAGCGATGCGTAAGATGAGGGGAATGATGGGCTATTTAGATTCGTAGGTGTTGGTTAACACATCGGCTTACCTAAGCATTGAATTGATGGGGTCATCTCCTATTGCCTTGCCTTACCTAGCCGCTGAATTGACGGGTCCATGCAATTCTCTTTTATTTACTTACAATGATGCTTATTTTTCTTCTAACTGAACTGCAATTACTCTCAGTTTAACTCTTTATATATTCTCATATGCCATTACATAATTTACGTAAACTGTCACAATTACACATTATCCAACAGCGTTGTAACACTACACGCCCAGCATAATGTAACATTTATATGTATCACACGGCCAGCACAATGGGTTGAGTGAATAAAAAATAAGCAAATGCTTGTGCTTAAGATTTCTATCACTTTTTAAGCAAATGCTTGATTTGGGGTGAATAAAAAAATAGCATTTGCTTTTGCTAGAAAGAATAAGCATTTGCTTATCTTTAGGATTTCTCTTAAGCATTTGCTTAAAATTGTGTGAATAAAACCGAGCTTTTGCTTAATGCTTAAAACTTTTTTAAGTGAGGTAAAGGGCTTTCTATGATATTTCTAAGTACTCTATTTTCATAATTGATTCTAAATATAAATACGGTAATTTATGGTGACACAAAAGGTTAAAAAAATACGAGAAAAGTTTCAACAGCCAAAGGTTATAAAAATTTATATCATTTCTCTGAAGAAAATGTTAAGTATATTTTAAATCTGTTACTCGGAAAATATTAAGAGAGATGTGGTGAGGCACTGTCTTCCAAACAGAAGATAGAAATATTTTTAAGGTACTTAAGTAATACTGGATTTCAAATAGGAGTCGGGGAAGAACAACACGTACAATGCAGAACTGTATGTAAGAGAGTAAAATATATGGCGTCCAAAATCACTATAAAGGCAAATGACTGGATAAAATTACTGTAACTAATTGAATAAAAATGCACCCATGATTTATGATATTATGGAATTCATTTATAAAAGAAATAGTTAAAAAAATTATTAATTAACTTTTTAAAAAATATTACCCAATATATTTATGTTTTTAGTTTGAAATTCAACTATGTAAAATTTACATGTAAACAAAAACAAGCGAGGGAAGAGTTGCAAAGAGCTTTCTTCCGTAAAATTTAAGCATTTGCTTAAAACTGAGTAGCAAATGCTTATAAGCAAAAGCAAACTTTTATTCACTCTATATGAAGCAAATGCTTTTAGCTTTTACTGTTTGCTTTAAGCATTTGCTTAATTTTTACTCACTCGACCCAATGTAACATTCAGATGTATCAGAACAGTACCGCGTTACTTCAAATCTTCCATTTTTCTCAGTTCATGAATCACTGTGATAGACGCTGCACATTACGTGTATTTTTACATGTATTTTA
This sequence comes from Tanypteryx hageni, assembly GCA_028673005.1. Lineage (NCBI taxonomy): Eukaryota > Metazoa > Arthropoda > Insecta > Odonata > Petaluridae > Tanypteryx > Tanypteryx hageni. The sequence goes on from CM054112.1 coordinate 271,562,836, forward strand.
TACCTCTTAATTACATAAATTTTTCCGTAAAGTGGGGCTATCCTAATTTTATTCATGGCTGGGCGCAGAGGCTTGAAAAGAAAGCAAGTGGAAGAAATATTGCAAAACAGTGACAGTGATGACAATTTCAACATAGAAAGCGATTTATCTGATAGCGGTGATGAAGACAGCGAAAGTTTCTCCAATAGTCATAGTGAGACGGTGATTCCTCAATCACAGAAGAGAGGAAAAGTGGTGTGAGAGAGAGAGAGTGCAGTACAGGTATCCTCCGATTTACACATGCCAAATTTACGCATATATACGATTTTGTTTTTACTACCATTTTTCGATTTATGGATCACATATTTGGTTTAACATGATTTTATTCTTACAACCATACCTGGGAGAGGTGAAGGAAAAGGAAGAAGAAGCATTGAGAGGAAACAATGTCACAGCCCATACAAAGAGCACAGTTTTGCTTTCGGAAGCATATCAGCCGTACAGAGCCTCTGGAGGGGAAGAATATGTCTCCTACAGTGCAACACAACTATGTATTCGTTGTCAACTGTTGTGACGTGTAATTCCCCCTTAGCTGTCCCCCATTCCTAACTTCCCCTCCAGGGTTTAGGATCCCATATCTTGTGAGCAAGTTCTCATTTGATTATTCGATTATGGAAAAGAATTACTTACAATGTAAGTAATTAATTTGAAACATCAACGTCGGGAAACCAGCCAATGTTAGCCATTACATGAATTTCTTGTCTGACCTCCTATAGTTGGGAGCACGAACGAGGGCGGGTGGCAACTGTATGCTCAAAGGCAAGGAATGTCACGTTGTTTCTCTTGCTCCTTTACTTGGCCAATCAGCTTCAGTCAGTTACAGCGGCTCTTGGCGATAGCTAGTTCTCACTCTCACAGCAAGTGATATTTTAACTTGTGCCTTTATCATTTTTTAAATTTTTTACGAAATCTCCAAGCGTATTAAATAATTAGAAATGATTATTTAATATTTTGTATTAAATTTTGTTCTCCTTTTCTTTCTTCATTTTATACTTGTGATGTTTTTATGTATATTTTAAATGCCTATGTCCATTATCCATTAGTACAGATCGATAAGATCAACAGATAATGTTCCACATGCCTTAAAGCATAAAATGCTTATTGAATTGAATTTGAAGACATTTGTAAGAAGTAAACATCTAGTTAGGAATGTAAATAAGGCCTACCACCTTATTTTCAGGGCATAAAAAGCTCAATGAATCAAATTTGAAAACGTTTGTAAGTAGTAAACATCTAGTCAGGAATGTAAATAAGGCCTATCACCTTATTTTCAGTGCATAAAACACTCAATGAATCGAATTTGAAGACATTTGTTAAGTACCAGGCATCTAGTCAGGAACATAAATAACACCTATCACATTATTTTAAATAGGAAAATTATTTTCGATTTATGCGATGATTTCTTGGAACACATCTGTCGCGAAAATCAGGTGATACCTGTACACATTTTCTGCCACTGGGTGTGCTGCCATCTGTGTTGACTTACATAAACTTTGTTCTCCATCATTTTTGACGTTTTTGTCCTCGGTTTAACGTCGCTTCGACTTAACGTCATTCAAAAATTACTGAACATATTCGAATTAACATCATCGATGATTTGTGTTAACATCGTCCTGAGTCGGCGCAATGCTTATCCAGTCGCGGCAGATCATATTATTTACCCCATTAGCATCGGATAGAAAACGGTTGGGCAAAAATTGTTCTTATTCATTCCCTGGAGAGATAAATGCTTAATGAAATAATGTATTAAAGAATTTCAATGAAATTCACTTTATTTTTTAATCAAATGAGGACGTTAGGCAGATACATGGTAGAACGTTAACTTTAGCTTTTTCCGATCTAGACTATCGTTTTACATAATGCAGTGGTTCAACGAAATCATAGTTTATTAGGATAGAGCAGACATTGTTGTCTTTCCACTTTACACATAATATGGCATTATTCTCATCAAAACAGTAATCGTAGGTTTCTCTGTTCTCTTTTACACTCTTCCCACCTTGGCAGGATTGACCCTTTAAGCCGAGGGTTCTGTCCGGAAGACAATTGAAAATGTGACCAACTTGTCGGCATTAAAGATATCGCATGGGGCGTAACCCTTCAGTTGAGATGGCAACTTCTCCATCCAAAGCTCGGTAGTCTCAGTGTCAATGACAGCACTTTCTCCTGAAAGTTGTTTACAAACAAGGCTCTGACAGTCTTTGAAACGCGTAATCCACCCATTGGATGTGGCAAAATTTTGTATTCTGAGTCTATCAGCTATCTGCTTTACTTTTTCTGTAATTATGGCCCTACCAATGGGGTTATTTGCAGATCTTGCTTGCTGGTACTAGGTGAAGAGAATTTTCTCAAGATCACTGTAGCTCGACTCTTTCAGTCTTTCTCTTTTTGCATGCCTTCCCACACTTATCCGCTTGTTCCTGTATCTCCTTTTTGTTCGCTAATATGGAGTTAAAGGTTGAGGTTGGTAATCCAAAGTGCTTGGCCGCATCCATCCATTTCTCTCCAGGATTTTTTTATATTTCTTCGATTATCACCAATCTCTCATGCAGAAACCTGACTTGCTTCATAGGCGCAGACATAGCAGCTTTCTTTTAAACAAAGAAATATTTGCTAATCGACACTATCAAGGCACTAAACTCTGCAAGGCAGTAAGAACGAGGTAAAGGACATTAGCAAATTGAGAGGGTTTGGCTGTACTGTGGGATTCACACAGAGCGATTTGAATGCCTGGGCTTGCCAAATTTCCATATTTGGAAAGCGGGACATTGAGATTCGGGAGGGAGAGGGGAGGGAAGGATGATCTTATATTTTCACGATGAAGAAATGCTCCTACTGCATTTTAGTTATTTCGTTAACAACATAGATCTAATAAGTGATCCATTAAACTTAATTTTTAAAGGTGTTTTGCAGTCAACAAAGTATGCATCATTTGACCACCTTGCTATGCTCGAAATTCAAATTGAAAACGGAGTTGAGTTGTGATCCTCTTGCGTGGGTTACCCTGAAATGAAGCGCTTCTGTTTATTCAGACGGGAAATGTTCGTCACCGTGTCCACAATTTTTTTCTGAGTATTCTGACCTTTCACACGCAGCAGCAGGGCACTTCTGGCAGCCTGGTAAATTTTTTTGGCAGCGCCCGCATGCAACTTTTGACGCCAAAAAAATTTCCCTTTTGACAAAGCAGGAGCGCTTTGTTTCAGGATAACCCCCAAAAGAGGATCACAACTCAGCTCCATTTTCAATCCAAATTTCAGGCGTAGCAGGGTGGCAAAACAATTATAATTCAGTTAAAGTATTAAAATAGAGAGATACTGAAAAGTTTTTTATCAATCTTTAAATATGCAACATCATATCTCGGCTTCTACTTATCAAATAAGGGCATTTTTTAATAATCCTTCTTGAAAGAATTTATCCTTCTTAAGCTCCTTCAAGAAATTAAACCTTCGGAACACCAATTCATGGGCATGGCTTCAGACAGGCCTTCCATGTTTTGAAGAGGATTTGGAAAGAACCTGCAGAGTCACCCGAAAAATATAGTTTCCGAGACCATTGCTGGACATCCGTTTTTTCACGTTTAGAAAGAAAACTTCAAAAACAATCAATCGAGGTAAAGCATGTGCTGGGACCATGATATCTGAACGATAGATGCGGGAAAACGACAATTCGAGGATAGATGAATGCGGTATTATTTAACATTGTTCGTTATGGGCTTTTGTCAGGACTACGCAAAATGAATGATAGATCTGGGAAAACAATGAATACGAGAACGATAGATTGAGGTTCCACTGTATATTCATGGGAAATCTGAAATCCATTGTGCAGGGAAATTTTATCTTGCACGTTAAAATGTTAGAATTGTAATATCAGAGCAGGTTTGTATAAATACTGGCATTTTTGCAGTTTTTATCACTCATTAAGAGTGTTGCCACTGCAACGACTATTGTTGAATTTGGTCAAGTTTAGTACATACATGCGTTATTTTTGCCACACAAATATGTGTGATCAATTTAGTTTTCTGTTCGAATGTATCTGTAATATTTTATAAAGCTAAATTATGAAATTTGGGAACACAAAGAGCAACTCATCCACGGTGATTTTAAAGCTATTAAAGCCAATATAAGTATTACATAAATAATTATGTGGAAAGTAGGCATCATAAGTTCCATTTGGATCATCTTATTCTATCAAAAGCAACCTTAGAATAGACTGCATCCATAGACTTCGATCCTTCTATTGAAACTAGTGTTCCGTTTCATAAAATTTCTGTTCCGAATACTGGAGGAAGCATTCCGTTTCATAATATTTTCCATTTCGAGCACTGGTGAGGGTATTCCATAACTATTTCCATAAACACAGGAATCCGAGTGACAACAATTCAAAAGATTTTTAGAGCCAACTCTTTAAGATACCATTAGAACAATTTCAAATGTGAATATACTAAGTATCTGTAGTCCAGCTCATACCTTGCACAGAGCTTGAAGATTCCAGACAGCTTTACAAATTACAAAAGCACTCTTCAAGAAATAAAAAACTACATCTAAAGATTTACTCATTAACAGACATAATTTATTATTCCATTAGGCTCTATTAGTTGGTGGTATAAAATGTCAATAAGTCAGAGAAAATAATTAAATTTCATAACTTATCTTAATCTTAATGGTGCAATTCCCTACACTTTTGGGAGAAATGAAGAACATGTACAACAGACATTGTAATTCTACCTTCTGATATTTTTTAGGCTGACCCAATTCGATCTGACCCATCCAAGGCCTTTCTCTTCATGTTCACATATCAAATTCCTTCCTTTAATGCATCTAATATACATTTCCTCTTCCCTAACATTCTTTCTTCTAAGATTTATTTCAGTAGACCTACACTATCAGCCTTGGTACACGGGTGGTTCGAGTATCTGCCAATGGATAATAAGGTCACAGGTTCAAATCCCGCCTAGGACATGAATCTTTGTGTTCATCATGTCAGGATTATACGTAAGAATGGACATGATTGTCCAAATATCGCCCTAAATAAAGTGAGATTATTATTATTAACCTTCATAAAAATGTAACCCACCCATTCATTCAGTCTATCCCTTATTAGTCCAATTAAGGGCCTCTCTTCCCATACTGCATTCAAAACTCCATGTTTTATCTCAGACTAACTTATTTTCTCTAATCTATGCCATACCCACTTCTAAAATGCTTATAATAGGCTCACATCTTTTCTCATTGCCTTGCACCTATATAATGACACACTCCATATTAGATCTACTAAATTATCATGACAGATTTTTTTGACTATACAAATTCAAGTAGAGAAATTATTTTATTTTTTACCAGTTAATACTGGAATCATTCGTACTTGTATCTTTTTAAGAGTTGTGATTCTTAAATATCTGTTTAAGTAAAAGAACTACTCCCAGTGATGCTTTTTATTTGCCATTAATTCGTAGTTAGTTTCAGCACATAAATAATGTTCGTAATTAAGATTAATGAATACCTTAAACATGTATATATAATTAAAGTAACATTTACAGGAATTCATTTTTCAATTCAATTATGTGCCTGATAACTTTGTGACAATTACATAAAATGTATCTCTACAGTTATGGGATAAGTATAAATAGAAGGCATACAATGCTTTCATTAGAAAATTTAAAATATTAAGTGAGAGAATTATCTTAACATAATGGAAAAAGTACTTACCAAAATTTTACAATACTGCTTAGGTGTGCTACTATCTAGCCTCTCACTTGACCCTGCTGATGGTAGTATGACACCCACTTCAAAGTTGATCATTTTCTACAAATATAATTCAACTTTTATTGATATTTAATTTCTATATATACAGTTATTGTTAGTCTAGCATCATATGCTTATTTAAAAGAGATAATTCTATTATTAATCTTAACCGTGAAATGATTTCCCATTAGTCGAACGATTTAAGTAAACAAAATAAACAGCAAACTAAAAACACTTTATTTTCTTTCTTTCGTTTTAACAATAACAGGTACAAGTAACTCAATATACCGTTTCGATTTTGGGAATTAAAGTTCATTGATTTTATGAAATGTGAAGTGTTTATCTGCCGCCTTAGGCAAGGACAAATATATTAGAATATAAATGAAAATTACGCAAATAATAGCTTACACTAAAAAAGGTATTATTTACAAGACATCGGGACCAGTATATAAACATAAATTCCGGCTAAATAAGTTACTACCTGCAATAATTTTATACTTTGCCTCTATTTTCTGTTACCACACTACTCATCGAGATTTCGATCTATCGAAATATCGACGCTTTCGAGGATTAGATTTGATTTTATATCAGTTAGAATGGCGGAATGCGGATTGTGTTATTATAAATGTACGTAACTCCAGAACGTTTTTTAGGGTATATTTCACCCCATCAATGTCTAGCTAGCCTAATAATATACGAAAAACTGCTCATTTAAAATGTATTAAGACAATTTATTTTACTCTTCGAGTTCTTATTATTTTTAGTGTTTCATTTCTTTTGGAAAACGATTTTTTGGGTAATGATGTATTCTATTTTTCGCAATGGATACACAAAGTTACAACAGAGTAGGAGAAGCATTGAGTAGCGTAGCTCTTTTAATTCTCTCTAATAATATTGATTTTTCCTCGAGATTATTTTAAGCTTCATTTACTAATTAGATCCTAGTCGAAATAATGTAAACATTGTATAAGCAGTTATACCTGTGGGTCGTAGGGTCATCATTGCTGATAAGTGATTATTTACGAGCAATATTAATTGATTTTTAACAAAATTCTATTGCGTTATAATACATGTAGACTTAGGTATTTACACCTCAGTGCAAATGTATTTAATATTACTAGAGATAATATGAAAACAACAATTACTTAAATTATGCAAAGATACCGATATACATAGCCAGTATTGTATACTGGGTAATTACAAATGATCTTCTCAATTTTAAAAATTTAGTTGCAAAGAAATACACAAGTTCAAGCTATTGGCAGTTAATGCTTTCTTCACAATGAGCTTAGAACATTACTGAATTATCAATTTTCCGATCGTTGGAGGGAATGGGGGACCCAATCCTTGGCCGGCTCGTTTTCCTGTTGTAACCTCGCTTGACTTTTTCTCTGGTGTTATATCAAAAATGAAGTTTATGTTCCACCAATGTCAACAACATGGGATTATTTGAAGGAAAGGATATGTGATGCTGTTGGAAAAGTTCAGCATGATATGCTGGAAAATGTGTGGCAAGAAACAACATTTCGATGTCGGTAGATCCACAGAGGACAACTTCAGTAGCTTCAGAAAAAACTATTTTTTCTTTATTTTTACTCTGTCTTTGTTAGTTTTTTTTAAACAATAGTTTCCCTTTAATCAGGAAGATGATTTGTAATCACTCTGTATATTATAATCTTAGTTCAAAAAATTTAGACACTCTGAAATAGCAAGTATCAATTGCAATGAGACATCGACCCGCTAATGCTGTCGATTTAAAAACATTTTCTTAACTCGTATAGCAGACAGCAAATGGTTAATGTAGGGCCTGAATTTCCTCTGTAATTTGTTTAATGGTATTTAATTCTAATTCGAAATTCACCTTTGATGAAGGAATGTTGAGGAGTCGAAGAATCATTCTGTGATATGCTCTGTTTATGGGAGAGAGGGTGTTTTGAAGAGTTATGGATTGTGTGGTTTGTAAAAGTGAGTTTTTGAGAAGTAGAATCGTCATTTGTTGTAATGTCTAAAAAGTTAGGTTTCTTAATTTCTTCTAATTCTACTGTGAAATTAATAGAAGGATTTAAAGAATTCGGGTGTAAAAAGAACATGTCTAGCTGTCAGTGAGATCCATTCCAAATAAAAAACATCTACATATCTCAACCAGACAGCTACATTGCCAAGAAGAAAACAATTGGAATTAAAAAATCTAAATTCCAAAGCTTCCATGAAAATATTGGTTAAGAGAGAGGGGTTCCCATTGCCTATCTGGTTGATTGTAGAATATACTGTTGAACAAAAAATAATTTTGCAAAACAAATTTCTGTGAGTAAATTAAGTTCATTAATAACTTTGCCATCGATGTTGTTGTCACATAACAAATCCTTAATGTTAGAAATAACTTCTCCCTGCAGTACCATAATAAATAAATTTAACACATCAAAGGAAACAAACTTAGAATTAGGTTTGAGCACAATTTTATCTTATATTAGCAAATTCAAGAGAATTGCTGACAAAATTTTGAAAATTCTTTATTAAAAGATTCATAGTAGATGCCAGTTTATAAGATGGGGAAGAAACACTGATGATCACTGGGCAATTTGGTCCACTAGTCATGTAAATCTTGGGGAGACCATGAAATCTGGGAGGTCATTTTCGGTAAAACCTGGTGCCAGTCACTTTTCTTGAGTATAAGACACTTGCGAACCACTTTTTTATGGAAGATAGGTAATAGAGTGGAATTGTTACATTGCTTGCCATATTATTTGTTCTCAGTTATGGAATTCCACAAAATTATAGCTTCCCTAGTGGACTATAAAAATTCCAATTCAGTCCACAGTAGTCGGAAATGCTCATCCATACTGAAAACGCATTTTAGATGAATTTTCATGAGGCGCTTTACATTCAATTCCATTCAAATCCAGGGTTTCTTCATTGACCCATTCAGCATATCTGAGTCTCGGTTGACTAGAATGGCCATCATTTCTCGCTGTCATCTGGCAGCAATACAAATTGGCTGAACTCTTCTGAATTTGTGGAGTGTTTTTGGCTTGCTTTACTTTTCATTTACACTACATTTTTAATTCCCATCGATGCCTTATACTATTGTCTCATGCCCTGTCGCTGTGAGGTATGATGGTTCTGGTTCGTGGCTAAAGAAAGCGAATGTTATTAAGTCCTACCCTCATGCATACCCGATAATTCATGGTTTTTGGTAATTTTCAAGATAAGATGGCCAATGTACTCCATTTACTCAAAAATGTTTGTGAAGCACCTCTTTGTCTTGTGTAAAATAATATCTGCCAACTTCAATGGTGGACTTCCCTATAGATGCAAGTGCTTAGGGCCCTACGTTTGGGATCCAGCATTTTAAGGGGGCATGCGCTTAACAATGGACAAGAATAACCAGGTAATCCAACCAGAATTATGCTGAAAATCTAAACAAAAAACAGAGTGAATGCATAGCGATTTCCACATCAAGAAAGCACTTAACCCCTCAAGAGTGTTCTTGAGATAATGAGAATGTAAGGTTTGCATCCACACTTTTCACTGTGACGTCTTATCTTTAATTTAATTTACATTGAGTTTACATCATGATTTTTTTAAATTTTCTTCTTCCATGGATCTGCATCTATTTAGAGCTTTCAAAGAATTCAAAATCTCCTCGAGCTCTCGTGTTTTGATGATGTAGACTTGCTTGATACTTAGAATGAAAAGCAGATTAGCAGATGCACTCCAACTGGCCTGAACGTGTACACCTTTTTTTCAGCATATTTGTACAGGCCAATACAGACCTCGATTCTTTGCTTTACCTGATTAGGAAGATTTTTATCTATCCAACTGAAGTAGGAACTAGTGTTGTTGTTGTTTTATTTTATAATACTAGGTTTTTCATTTGCAGTTGCATTTTCTTTTATTTTCTGTTAAACTGCATTATTTATGATAAAAAAGTGAATTTTTAGGTCGGCTGGGAACCACTCGCTCATAATAGAATGGCATCTTATGGGAAAATAGAACTTGCACTTAGCGAATTTGCATTTCGCGTCAGTTCACAAAGTTCAAAAAGGTGGTGTACTTTGTTGTTTAGGAGGAAAAATATACCGTCTAAGATGTTTACCATTCTTCCACAAAAATTCATTAATAATTTATTAAGAATTAATTTTAATTCTTCCACCAATGGTTTTTACCATTTGAAACGTAAGAGAGAGAAATATAGGAGGGATATCAGAGACGAAAAGGATTGCGTTGGCCTTGCTGGAAACAGTAATCTTTTTGCTTCATACCAACAAATGGAGTGCAAAAGAAGTGGAATTTGGAAGATGTTTTCGGAAAGTTTTTCAGAATGAAACTAAACACTATCTGGCCCTACAAAAAGAATCTCCTTCGTTAAAGCACGCTTTTGCTTGTGATATTTCTTCTTTCCTCCATGTTTCTCAACCCAGACCACTATCCCGCTCTCACTCTCCCGCCTTACTTTCTAGTGTTAGAAAGTTCATTAGACAACAATTTGATTGTCCAAAAGGCTGATAAAGGCAATGTCATTATGGTGATGGACCGAGACGTTTATTTGGAGAAATGTGATGATTTCATTTGTAACAACAACATTTCTGTATTGAAAAAAGACCCTACCTCAATTTATCAATCTGCGATCCAAAAAAAAACTATTTCTTCGACTTCTCTTCTTTTCACTCCTAAAGACAAACAACTTGTTAGTGATAAACCCCCTTCCCCCTAGACTTTATGGTTTACCAAAGCTTCACAAAAAGGATTGCCCTATTAGACCTGTTGTCTCCAGTGCCTCAGCACCTGCCCATAAACTCGCCTTCAAACTTAATAGTCCCAAATTTGGTATTTAGAATTCCATAGAGTTAACGCACACCTTAAAAGGAAAAATTTTCCCCGATTCAAAATTTGTCTCTTTTGATGTTTGTAATCTTTTTACTTCTGTTCCCATGAAAGAATCCGTAGATTTGGTTGTAGATATGCTTTCCAAAGTAGGTGTCAATCAAATTTTTGATAACTGATTTTTCTAACTTACTTAAAGCATATTCTGAGCAAAACTTTTTTCTTTTTGACAATAATTTTTATAAACAAACGGATGGTCTCGCGATGGGGTCCCCTCTTTTCCCTCTCCTTGCCGACATCTTCCTCAACAATTTAGAAGTTAACCTTTTTAATTCTGGCCATCCTTTATTAACTTATTCCAAATTTTGGGTTAGGTATGTGGATGACATTTTGTGTGTCTGGAGTGGTACAGATGACCAACTTTCTGAATTTTTAACCCTTTAAAATTTTCTCCACCCTTCCATTTATTTTACAGTCGAATCTGAAACCAATGGTTTGCTTAACATTTTAGATCTCACTTTGTCTCTGCTGAACAACACACCTACCTTTGCTATTTTCCGTAAACCCACTTACACAGATCAGGTCATTCCCAATCACTCTTCCCATCATTTTTCTCACAAACACGCTTCTTTTCATTCTATGCTTCACCGCCTTCTTAGTATACCCCTTTCTAAACCCAATTTCCTTATTGAACTTAACACCATTAAACAGATTGCTATCAATAATGGCCACAAAACTGATTTAATTGATAAAATTAACTCTAAAAAACATTTATTTATTGCCTCCCAAAAAATCGTTTCTTTTCCACCTAATCTCACCCCCAAACCTCTTAGTTGGCGCAGACTCCCATTTTTAGGAAACATTTCTTATAAATTGTCCAACCTTTTTCCTAAACTTAAACCTGCTTTCTGCTCCCGTTACATTTTCCAAATTATTCCTTAATGCTAAAGGTCTGATACAGTTGTCATTAAGAAGTGGTGTATATAAACTTGCTTGTGATGATTGCGGAGCGGTCTACATCGGCCAAACGAGGAGGAGTTTTGACAAGAGGATTAAGGAGCATAAGCGATACTTCCGTTTAAATAATTTGAATTCTATATTTGCGAAACATATTTTAAACCTCAATCATCATAGTTCCTTCAACCCTAAATTCCTCCACTTTGAAATTAAAAGTCGCAAATTGGATGCTCTTGAACAGCTAGAGATAATTATTTGTGAAGACTCACTTCTCTTAAATGAATACCTTTTCCACAATCATTCTCCTCTATTTAGCTTACTGAATATTTTGTAAATACTTTGTATCAACATTGTTGTCTTTGGCCCTTTTACCAAGTTTTTGTAACATTTTGTAACTATGTTGCTTTCACCTTCTTTTCCAACCCCTTCCTTTTCCTAACCGTTTATTCAATTACCTTCCATCGTTTTCTGTGTAACCCCTCCTGTCTCCCTCTCCCCCACTTTTTTCCCTATATATATGGAACAATTTTTATATTTTATCACCTGATCATAGTGAAACCGGCCGTGCCAAATAAATTAGTGGAAGTGACAAAGTTCTTTCTTTTTCTCGAGTAAATTCCACAGGGTTGAGCCTGACCTCATTATTGATATTTAAACACTATCTAGTTTAATTTAGTTGCATAACAATTACCCAATGCAGTGATTTAGATTACCTAGTCGATTTTTTCAAGTTCGTTCAAAAATTTTGGGTGGTTCTGACTCCAAGATACCCCTTCACCATACACCCATGTCATTTAGTATTGCCATTAACAAATTTGTTATTAATAAAATTATTATGAACAAAATGAGTCAAAAAATTATAACAACAAACAGTTTTCCAACATTCATCACAGGAAATCCTACATTTAATCAGGTTCATACGTGTGCCAATGGAACAAATCCTTCGTATCGTTCTGGCTGTGGAACGTTATGAAAACGAACAAATCCACAAAAAAACGACAATGCCCATCACTAGTATGAACATAGGAAACATAGTAATTATCCTCTTGAAAAGGAATTAGATTAGAATAACAGAAAAAATAAAAAGGAAGAAAGGGAATTTCCTGATGGCTTATAGAAAAGGGTGTACTGTGTCTCATAGTTAAAAAACAGTTCGGAGTGTGAAATCTTACAGAGTGATTGTATTGTTTGAGTGCAAAGAAATGCTTGTGGAAGTCGGTCCATTAAGTGGATCAAAGACGAAACTATTTGGCATTAGAAATGCAAGCAACAAAATGAGAGAGGGTAAACTATTTCCAAAAGTGTGAGTAAACTATTTTGTAAGGTATGACATATTTTGTTTTAGTTCCAATTTTCGTCCTTCCAATGCAATAAAAATTATTTTTTTCCATCAGGAGAATTAAATACCATAATTTACCATCATATTTCCTTTAAATTATTTTAATTTTAATATTTCCAATAAATAGTTGATGAGATACGAGTATTTATACAAATATATGAAGTGATATTTAAATGCTATGATTTAAATTTCGACAGCCAGCATCACAGTGTGCTATTTAAATCCAGCATTTAAAGGATAATTACCTACTTAGGATCACCATACAAACAAAAGGCTTGAATCAAAGTACAGTATAACTCTGATTATCCAAACTAATTGAACCAAGGGTGGTTTGAATAATCAAAAATTCGAATTATTGGATAAAAAAGAAAAGGCAACTGTGAATTAAAAAATAAACACAATTATAGCATTGAAGGTAGAAAAAGTGCAATTGTTTATCTGTAATAGGTGTGGTAGTTGTGTGAAAATGTTCAGATAATGGTTGGTTAGCATAAAACCACGAGGATATCACACATTGAATTTTAGTCACAATATTTTGTGAAAAAAGTGTGAATTATTTGAATGAATCCAGTATTTTTATACAAACAATAACTTATATTATGCAGGTCTTCAAGCAAGGATTAAAAAAAATCACACTTCATCAATGATGTTAATACATTCTGTCATTAAATCTTGTTGGTAATTATGCAAATGAATCTTGTTTAGGAGCTATATCAGTTTTTCAATTTAGTACAAAATTTCTTCACATTTAATCAGCTTCTACTCAAAAGATGGATATTGTTTATAAGAAGCAGAAAAATCAATTAAACAAGGTAGTCTGCTATGACAGATGCAATTAGTGACCTTAAAAATAATTAACCTCAAGTACTTCCATAAAGTTCTTTGTATAATAAAGCGAGGGACCTTCTAAAAAAATATTACCAATGAGAAGCAGCCTATTTGAAAAACAGACTTTATGAAAACATAATTAAAGTTATGACATTCTTTTGGTATACAATATTACAAAGATTAAATGCAACTAATCCGACACTTAAAAATGTTAATTTAAATATACTAAAAGCTCATATTATACAAAAAAATCACTTCAAGAGTTTAAGCAAGAAATAAGAAATATTTTGAGTCAGTAGAGCAAGTAGCTGATACTTGACTTAATTTGGGGGAAAATATCAAGATGAATTATCCGGAAACAAGTAAGGACAGAGCTACTCTAGCAGACAGTAAGTGGTGGTTAAAAAAAATACTGTTAATACAGAATGTTAAAACTTGTGTATGCTAGTATGATTGGTCTAAAATAATATTATCTATAATAATAAAAGAGCTGTGTGACTCTGGCAGTCACAACTCTTCAGAAAATAAATGTAGGAGCTTCAAAATTTGGCAGCAGCTCCAGGTTGATCCTGAGAGTTGCAGTGCCAAAAATAATTCAAATCGGCCCACAGGAATCCGAGGGTCCACATTGTTGGTCCAAATGTTGGTTTTTTAAAGATATCTCAGCAAACAATTGACCAATTTTGATGAATTCTCCACTGATATCGATGTTTTGATGAGACATATTTTCGAGCCCAAAATTGATAAAATCGGTCTACGGGGTCAAGGATCATAATGTAAGGACGAGGCATCAGCATTTTTGTGTCATAGTCCCAGGCAGTATAGGTATCCATTCCTGGGAGGTACTGCTGTAGCCATTCTAACCAACGGGCCACTTGTCCTTTAGGACTTTTGAAGTTTAATAGCCACTGAAGTGCTGCATGGTCCATTCTGATGACGAAATTTCTCCCGTAAACATAGTGGTGAAAATGGTGTACTGCCTTTACAACTGCTAACTCAAGGAGTGTGGTGCAGTAGTTTTTCTTGGGCTTGCTGAGGCTTTAACTAAAATAACCAATAACCCACTCTTCTTCATTCTGCTTTGGTGATAACATGGTTCCAACCCCATTTTGGCTTGCATCTGTGCCCAATACAAAATCCCCCACATCTCTTGGGTATGCCAACAGAGGCGCAGTTGTTAGGGCATGCTTAAGTGCATCAAAAGCTCCCTGACAGTTGGAACTCCATTTGAAACCCCTCTTCTCCTCGGTGATACAGTGCAGAGGCCTGGCCACACTCAAGAACTCCTTGATGAATTGCCTGTAGTAGGCACAAAACCCGAGGAAACTCCTCACTTTGGTTTTATTCCTTGGTATTCCTCATTCCTGTACCGCATTTACCTTCTCTGGGTCTGGCTCTACCCAATGACTTGAGACAATGTGTCCGAGGAATCGAGCCTTCCTTTTGAATAGCCGGCACTTCTTGGGATGTAGGTGCAGGTTTGCCTCACAAAACCTGGTTAATACTTGGGTAAGATTCCACAGACCCTCTGAGAAAGTTCTACTGAGCACAATAACATCATCGAGGTAGACTAAACAATGATGCCAATTTCATCCCTTGAATACGAGCTCCATTAGCTTTTTGAATGTTGCAGAGGCATTGCAGAGACTAAATGGCATACCATGAAATTGCCACAGACAGTTCCTAGTTGCAAACGCCGTCCTCTCCCAGTCCTCAGGGGTGACCTCCACTTGCCAGTATCCACTTTGGAGGTCCAACATGGAGAACCATCTGGAGCCTGCCAGGGCTTCGATTGTGGCATCAATGTGGGTCAATGGGAATGAGTCTCTTTTCGTAACTGCATTCAGGGTGCAGAAGTCCACGCAGAACCTTGAAGTCCACATTGTTGGTCCAAATGTTGGTTTTTTAAAGATATCTCAGCAAACAATTGACCAATTTTGATGAATTCTCCACTGATATCGATGTTTTGATGAGACATATTTTCGAGCCCAAAATTGATAAAATCGGTCTACGGGGTCAAGGATCATAATGTAAGGGCCGATCCAAATTTCACGATTTCAAGAGGTCCCCATGGAATGGTCGGTCCACATTTTGGCGATGTACGTCTGCCCATACGCATATATCAGGGAAGAACTGGCTGAACCGATTTCAACCAAATTTGGTAGGTACATAGAATCTTCTCATAAATACATGACCAAAATAACATAATTGGACCGGATCAACCAAGCAGAGGAGCCACAATTGCAAAATAAACTTTTTGGTAGTTATGCTTTTGGATGATGATTTGGTATGTTTGGTACATAGAATCTTCACATAAATTCATGACCAAATGACATATTTTGATCCAATTAATTCAGAAGAGGTGCCACAATTGTAATGTTAAACTTTTCGGTAATTATGAATTTGGAAGGAATTGGCTGAAGCGATTTCAATGAAAGTTTGTTTGAAGGAGTTGTGCAACATAAAAAAAAACAAAATTAAGATTTTTAGGATAGATATAGAAAGCAGGGCTGCCATAATAGAAGTAATAAAAAAATTTTTACAAGTATTTGTGTTGAACTGTCCTCATCAATATTAACCAAATTATAATATTTATTATGTACACATATATATAAAACCATAACCATATTTGGACCAAATCAACTAAACAGGGGTGCCACAATTACAAAATAAACGCTTTCAGTAACTATGGATTTGGAAGGAATTGGCTCAACGGATGTCAACTAGATTTTATATATGATTTTTACAAAATACCATAATGAAATCAAAGTTTTTAATGTGGGGCTTAAGAGCAGGGCTACCACAATTAAAGGTAAAATAAAATTTCATTTACACATATTTCTAGAGAGCTGTCCGCATGGATTTTAACTCATTATGGTATATATATATATATAAATAAATAACCCAAATAGAATATTTCAACCGGATTGACTAAACAGGGCTACCACAATATCAAGGTTAGAATTTTTCTGTAACTATGAATTTCGAAGGTAATGGCTGAACCGATTTCAGTAAGAAATTTTGTTTGTAGGGCAGGTATAAAATGGAAAACAAAATGAACATGTTTAGAACAGATCTAAAAAGCAGAGCTACCATAATATAAGGAAAAATAATTTTCTGACTTCAAAGTAAATACATTAATATTCCATTATACCATGGTGAATTTGACAAAAAACATTCTGTTTGAAGATATCTCGGCAACCAATTGACCGATTTTGATGAATCATCCACCAATATCAATGTTGAACCAAGAAACATACAGACAAAACTTGGTATACATACTAAAGAGACGTTGAGGATATGCACCTCAGTATCAGAACTTTGATTTCTCGGGGAGGAGGGAGGTATCAAATTTGAGTCTATAATTAATTTGTTCATACCAAATAAAGGAGAATATTGGTCACTTACCTTGAGAGTACCTTGAGTTTGAATGAAAATATTAGCGAGTGATATGTGCATGAAAAATTCTAAACTCTAAACCCGGGACAAAGCCCGGGTAATTATCTACTAAAAAATAATCTAATTAATAAAAGGTGCTTCAGGTTGATCATGAGAGTTGCAATGCCAAATATAATTTAAATCGGCCCATGGGGTCAAGGGATCCCCATGGAATGATCCAAAATGAGGTTTTTTGAGGATATCTCAGCAAACAATTGATGATTTTGATGAATCCTCTGCCAATATCAACGTTTTGATGAGAGAAAAATGAACAAAATTGATCCATGGGGTTGAAGGTTCATAATGTACAGGCCGGTCCTAATCTTGTTTTTTTATATCTCAGCAACGAATTGACCGATTTCGATGAAACCTTCACTAATATCAATGTTTTGATGACATAAATTTTTGAGCCATAAATAAAAGATGTGAACGAGTTTTACTTTTTCTCAAGTATCGAGTGATAATTAGAAGTTTATCCTTTTTTCATAGGATTCCAATATCATTAGACTTTCCATTTCAATTTGAGAGGCTTCAATTTCCAATTCGGCTATGTTTTGCAATGAACATCAAAAAGCTCAAGGACAATCATTTAAAATAGTTGGACTTGATCTGCAAAACCCTTGCTTTGCACATGGGCAACTTTATGTAGGATGCTCAAGAGTAGGTGATAAAAGAAAATTATATATTTTAGGTCCAAATGGTTGGACAATTAATGTAGTGTATAGTGAAACCTTTCTTAATAGTTACTAAGTAGGAAATTTATTTCATAAATAAAAATATTTAAATTTGTTAATAAAATTATTTAAAATGAAAACTGCATATTTCAATTGAAATGTTTCAAATGATTTCTTTTACACAATAATAGTTTTTGTCAAATAAAATACACTAAAAATAGTTATCATTACTAGAGAAAATTGCAGCTTTAGGGGTTGGTGCATGGAGCACATAGGGGTGGAGTCTCTAGTTTAATATAATTAAGAACAAAAATTGGTATGTACTGTTTCCATAATTGGGTGAGGTAAACAAAGCGATGGTAGTGCTGTTGATGGTGAGAATGAAAATACTCTTAATCCCCTTTAATAGAAACATTAAAAGCTTTGAGTGAAGTGTTCTTGGGTTATGAGCTGGTTCATTTCGACGATCTCTGCTGATGTTTCGGTTACTACCTCTGGCACCATCTTCAGGGGTCCTGAGTGCTGTGAGAGGTTTGCAGACTGTTTATATACCTGTCGGTGTGTCTGGTGTTTGGGCTTGATTGGTTGTTTTTGTGGGGCCAGTGAGTGCTGCACTCTTTCACTAAGGTTGAAATCACCGGTTTCCATGCATCGCTTAGGAGACATGTTCCTTGACTCGAGTCTCGATGGTGCAGCCCATTTGTCCAATATACCCCTTGCCACATTCACACAGGATCCTATACATACCAGGAGTTTTCAGGCCATCCTTAGTCAAGGAACATGCCTGATGCATCAGACTTCTCCACCCTGATAAATCTGCCGTGGCCGAACACAGCCTCACCCAGGGACACTTCATCCAATTCCCAGAGACCAAATTAAATCCAAGGGCCAGTGGCTTTTGGGATTGCCTAGTCAAGGATGTCATAAAAATCAAATCAGAAAACCAAAACATCAACAATCTGCTGGGCATCTGGGAAACGCTAATCCAGTCAGTCATTCGACATCCGCTGCAAAGGCAGAAAGACTCTCCTTCAATTCCTGTTGATGGCTGTTTAGCCTGGTGTGGTTTAGCTGAACCGACAGGTCATCACCAAACCGGCATCACAGGGCTTCCTCGATGGACGAGATATCGTTTGTATTGGACACCGCCTGAAGTACAGTGAGAGCAGTCCCTCTAAGTTTGGCTACCAGCATATTGGCCTTGATCCATCCATTTAGACGAGCAATTATCTCAAACTGCTGGAGGTAGTTTTAGGGCGCTGTGCTTCCATCGTAAGTGGAAGCTTTAACGATGCATGAGGCCCCCAGGCACAAATCCGGTTTGGATTCCTTAATCAACTTGAAGATTTTGAGATGAACTGTCTCATTCTAGCTAATCTCCTGTAATTTCCAAGATACTTAACAAAACAAGATACAAGAAACGACCCTTTTCAAAGAACACTGGTGCTGACTCAAGACAATCAAAGATAAGCTAATCGTAATGTAATAAGCAGTAGACTGACAAATATATTGTAACAACAAAAATAATACAATAGTATACTCCACTTTGAAGAAAAAATAAATGATACGAAAAACAGGACCGGTTGCAGGGATGAATCGTGACAGCTCCCCTTGTTCAGCTCTCTCCTGCAGTCTGTCATTCCTGGCTTCTCTAGCAATCGCCGGTCACCTGCTCTCCTCAGGTAACTCTCTGCTCTTCCTCTGCCTCGTTGCTCTTCTTTTGGCATTGCTAGAAACTCTCGAGGTTCCAATTCTCTTAACATGAGGGCATATTTCTCATGAAAGACTATCGGTCGATTTCGCCAATTGTAGTGAAATCTTTTGGATTAATATCCATCGACTACATAAAAAGGGTCATGGGAATCAACAAGCGGTGCTGAGTTCATATGATGCTCGAGTTCAGACAAAAACTTTCAGCAGACACATAAACTGAGGGGGGACACATAATCTGAGAGGACAGAAATCGCTGCAATTTCAATGATTCTGAGCTCTTCTCAGCCACAGCCAATCTTGTCGGTATATGCAAGACTGGCATAGAGGAGAGCTTTGGTAATGAATTGATGCACTGGTTTAGTGACTTTTTGTCACAGAAAATTCGTCACTAGGACAATTGGTCACAGACATTTGGTCATAGGGACAAGTGATACCTGCAACATTTTGTCATATATGACTGGTACCTAGACATTTTGTCACAGGCGACATTTGGTACCTACAAAATTTAATCACCCATGACATTTGGTACCTGCAACATACATTAAACGTCATTGCAGCTTATGCAACAATGTTTATGATATAATATATGTGATAATTCAAAAACACGAAATCCCAATATTTCGAATAGTTTTAGAGCTAAGTATTATTGAAAGTATAATGAGACGTTATTTCATTGGAAATTGAATTCATCCATTTTCATCGAAACCATTTTCAATTCCTTTTTCATCCATCATTTGCAATATGTTTTCAAAAAAGAGCAGAAATTGTCTCCAGAATAAGGAACAGTTTGTGCTGAGTAATGAAATAACTTCTCTCGGTACATTGCCCCATCCACCCCGTCGATTCCAGTTAAACTTGTTAGATATACATAAATTTCCAACATAAGTATCGTCCCGAGTACTTTGACACCCATGTTTCCGGATAGAAACTCCACCCCCCCCCCCACTGATTCTGATTAAACTTGTTAGATATACATTAATTTCCAACATACCTATCGTCCCAAGGACTTTGAAACCTATGAAGCCCATGTTCCCGGAAAGAAAACCCTATTCTCCCCATCCCTCCCCCTGCCAATTCCGATTAAACTTGTTATATATACATAAATTTCCAACATGCGTATTGTCCAGTGTACTTTGATACCCATGAAGCCTATGTAATGTGTGACAAAAATAATTTTGTGAAGTAAAGTCGCAGTTACCAATTATTTTCCATGACAAAAAGTCGCTGATACCAATTGTAATGTGTGACCCAATGTTGCTGGTAACAAATATTTTGAGACGAAATGTCGCTGGTACAAATTTAAATGTGTGATGAGTTGTCGCAGTTACCATTTTGAAAGTGTGATGAAATGTCGCAGGTACCAATTGTCATCTGTGACGAGATGTCGCAGTGACGAATTTTCTGTGATGAGAAGTCGTGACACTGATGTACTTTGCTGCCATTGTAAAACTTTACAAAGAATACAATGACAGTATTCAAAGGAACTGTTCTTCTATAAACTTCTTGTTGAGAAAGATTTGAAAGCAGCATTTCCAAATGTTGAAATTATTCAGAGAATATACTTGGTGCTGATGGGGTCCAACTGCAGTGTTGAATGATCCATTTCAAAATAGAAGATTATAAAGAACAGGTTTAGAACAACAATGAATCAGAGTTGTCTCACATGGCTCACAATAATGGGTATTGAATCTGACATATAGCACGAACCAGATTTCAAAGATGTAATTGAAATAGTTGCTTTGCAGAAAGTACGTAAGCCACTTTGTTTTAATTTAAGTACATATATGGCTTATGTATACTGTAAACAGAAAATTATATTTTGTTAAGTTGCTTGCACTATGGGAAACTTTTGTTTTGTCTAGTAGGATTCATGTACTTCATGGAATTGCATATCAGAAATTATGTAAATCCACTTAGATTTAGTTCAGTTATATGGTTTACATGTGCTATAAATAAAAAGGTCATATTTTGTTAAGCTGACTTATATAACATCAAACTTGGTGAAGAGATTTGTTTTGCTTTTCAAATAAGTTCATATCTCCAGGAAAAACAGATGCAAAGCTGGTTGACATGTTATACAACAACACCAGTATATAATTTGACAGTGAAGATTTAGTGGTGGGGCCCCCATAACTCTTATTCCGGCCCTGCTGATTACTATAATTTTGGTGGTTAAAATTAACCATACAATATCATATTCTACTGATGGTACAAATTACTCCTTCAATTGTTGATATCTCTGGCGGTACCCGTTATATTGCTTATACTTTTGGCAGTCCAAATTACTCATTCGAAACCTTATAATTCCCTAGGTTCAATCCACCCATTCAATTATTTATACATTTAGTTTTTCATGTATTCATCTTTTGTTCTAAATATCAGTTATTAATGTCTTTAGTGAATCTCAGGAGGTTTCGCAGGTTTTTCACAACCCCCTTCTTGTGTGGGTGTTTTCCTGCTGTGGGTTTTTTACATGGATTTCATTATTCAGCAGTCCATATTTCTTTCCCACAAAATCACATCTTTTCAATTCTTGTATTTTTATTGTTACTTGTATTTACATCAAGTGCTACGTATTATTGTATATATTTCATGACGAGGGGTTAGGTGGAAGATGGGACTTTTTAGTCTCAATCTCGCCCCAAATAAAGACCACATCAATCAATCATAATGTCCATTCGGCACAACGTCCGGCCATGCATTTAAAGATATCATGAAAAGAAAGTGGAATGATTGGATGATAGGAGGAGAAAAACATTCACCAAAGGAGGTGCCGAATGTTTTGTATCTGAACTCTTAGCATCGTGCAAACTCTTAGACATGTGTTTTATCCTGGGATGCTTATTATATAGCTGACAGACATTAATCTGAGAGATTTTGCCATAATTGGCCAATAGTTCTTCAAGAGGGATCTGCCCTCATGTCGGGAGAATCCGGAAACCTCGAGTTTTTGGCAACACTGGGAGCGAAGCAGCAACAAGGAGTGAAGGGGCAGAGATTTGAGTGGAAGAGAGAGGAGCGGAACTGAACAAGCAGATCTGTGAGGACATGAGAAGCGGCCCATCACGATTCATCTCAACCTGCATCTGATTCTGTTTTCCTATCATTTATTAACCCTCCAAAGTGGTATTATTCTTGTTGTTACAATATATTTGTCAGTATTCTGCTTATTATGTTATGATTTATCTTCGATCGACTGAGTCAGCACCAGTGTTCTCTAAATGTGATGTATCATTTCTCTAATTTGTTAAGTACCTACGTGAATTATGGGAGAGGAGCTAAATGAGACAGGTTATTTCAATAATATTCAAGAAAAAGATTGGGATGGGCTATTTGGATCTGTTAATGTGGATTTTTATGGGTATTAAGATTTATGTGAGTATAAATGTTTTCTTTGAGCTAATTCAACTCATAGTAGCTCTTTCTTTTGTATACACCGATATTTGCTCCATAAAAGTTTAATAACTTTCATACCAATAACATCATGGGTATTACTCGTGTATAAGTCAACCATCTACTTTTTCGTCAAACATTTGGTCTTAAAAATATGACCTATACACGAGTATATATAACATGCATATATTTATCTAAAAACTATTAGGCACCACAGTGGAGATGACAAAATGGCTTCAATAGACAGGCATGTTTTTCTGCTTAACTTTTACTGGAATACGGTCACTTTCCAGAAAATCAATTTCCCAAATGCATACTTTCCAGAATAGCATGTTTTCCCAAAAGCCCACTTTCCAGAAAACCAATTTCCCAAATGCATACTTTCCAGAATAGCACATTTTCCTGAAAGCCTACTTTCCAGAAAACAATTTCCCGAATTCATACTTTCCAGAATAGCACGTTTTCTTAAAAGCCCACTTTCCTGAAAACCAATTTCCAGAATCCCACTTTCCCAAAAGCTACCTTGTCTATCACATTTTTGAAAAAGCAAAATGTCTCCCAAATCAGCAGAGAATCGATAACAATTTTCAGATCTTTTCCTTTATAGCACTGCCACTATTTTTCCTTTGACTTATGTATGCAAAACAATTCCTCAATGTTCACATTTGCGCTCTCCATCGGGTTGGTTTGGTTTCCAAGCAATATGTGAATTTTACTTACAAATTTTTGTCAAAACAGACCTCTTGATGCAATGTTCTCCTGGATGGTTTATGATAAATATTGTAAAACTGCAACACAGCTGGACATCTCAGCAATCAATCAATGGCTACTAAGCACCCTATGGAAACTTAGAATACAATAACTCCTTATATATGCTAGGGTGCAAGTGTAAACTTCCCCTACAATTTACCTGGTTGGTGAAAGACGGGGCAAGGCGATAAGGACCAATGACAAAGCTAGGGTTGGGAAGTGAAAGTCAACCCAAACAAAAAAGCACATTAAGTTAATGAGATTCATTATATGGAAAGATAATGCGTAAGGTTTCATAAATGTAAATATCTCCATTACTATGCAGTTTCTAATTTGAAATTAAACCATCCATTCTGAAAACAACATGGACATTTTGGAAATATGAGTTTTTCAAGAAAATGTCCAAGTCAAGAAATTCTGGAAAAATGGCTTTTGGGAAAGTGAGCCCAAACCACTTTTACTAATTATACTGATCAGAAATATATGCAATTTCACAGAAACATCCAATTTCCAAGTCAAGTGGCAATTCATAAGATTCACTGCAAAATCAAGTTAAGATCAGACCCATGCGTAAGAGCCACTCCACCTAAGCATTAAATATCCAAACGTAAATATAAAAAATTATCAAACAAAAGAGAGGTGAAATTAATTGCCTAAAGATTGAAGTGCTAAAGGATCTGTGGTTTAGCCTTTGCATTTAAAAATAAAGAATGTTCTAGTTTGAAGAAATGAAATTAAGAAAAACACATAGGGAGAATAATGTTAACTTCTACTAGTATATTTGCTCATCAAATGTGATGGGTATGAATGAATAAAATATATTAAAATTAAAAGAATTCCCATTCACCCTCTCTCATAATCTCTTCCTCCCTCCCATTCTCCTCCTCCCTCACATTCTCAACCTCCCTCCTATTCTCCCTATATTACAATATACAAGTAGTTGGTGCTTGCATTTCATCTCACCTTAAAAAACAATTTTTCAGACAGATATTTCATTATTAGAATTATATATTTTGCTATTCCTCGAGCGAAAAGCAGGGACTGCTCATCGCTTTTAGGAGGGGAGGGATCTTGTAGGCATATGCAGCAAATGGCAGGCAGGGAAATGGAGGTGGTGAGGAATAGATGTAACAGAGGGGAAATACCGGGAGAGGGGAAGGAGAGAGGGAAGCAAAGGGTTACTATTTAATTTGTGATGCTTCGTAGCTAAACAATCCGTCCCATTCTCTTGACATTTGACTCATATTTTGTCCGTTCATCTGTCATTGTTTTTGTTAATTTGTCTTAATGGTTCTTACTTTATTCCTAATTGTGTGTTCTTCATTGTCGATTGTTCATTGTGGTTCTTTTTTTTGTTGTTCATTCTTCGCTTATTTTTTTGTTTGTTGTCATTGTATGTGCATTGTTATTTGGTGTTGCCAGTTCATTTGTAACATCAAAAAAAATTACTGTTATTTTAATGGACACTGCTCATTCGTGATATTGATATCACTTCCCACCTCTCCAGGTTAGATCAAGTGTGAAGGGGATAACTGAAGTCATATAGAGTTCTGGAACCCATCCACCCCATTATAATGTAAAAGAAGAAAACCCTTAATAGGCAGAGAAGTGAATGCGATAAGAAAGATGTTGTCTACTAAGACAAAGCACAAAAATGGGGACTTCAACCTTAAATATATGCTGAAAGGAAGTGGTGAACATGGGCAGTGGGTGAATGTGCTTTGCAGAGCGAGGCACAGAGTTGACGTGTGAAGCACATAAGGGTGGAGCCCCTAGTTAGAAATACTTTTTAATTCAAAAGTTTAAACCTCAGTACTGATTTTTGTACTTTCCTTATGGAACAATATTGGAGTAAAAGCAATCCCTCAAATTTGCAATTTTAAAAATATTATACTTTTTCCATTGTTTGGTACTAATGCCACACATTTATGCCAAATTTGCATGTTGTAGCACATCTGTAAGTGAAATAATATTTATGTAGTTGTTTAAATTTAAAATTTTTTTAATGGCAACAATAACAATTTCATGCAGATTTCCAAATCTTAACGTGCACTTTTGCACCAAGCTCTAAATAACTGAAAATTTCAGCTCCCTAGCTCATTGCCTAGTACCTAAACATCTATTTGTTTAAACTAAGCATTTTTAACAGCCAAATAAATTAAAATGCCAGAATTTCTATAATACCTATTCGGTCATTTTAGGAATTCTAGCTTTAAAAATCATTTCAGCTTTGTAGCAAATTCAGAAATACATAAACATTAAATATTTGTTTAAAACTGAGAATTTTTAGTAGCCACGATATTGAAATTTTTCAAGGTTTTCGATTTTTCTAATTGGTTATGCACATAGTCCTACCCACATAAAAAAATTTCAAGTCCCCAGCTCATCTGGAAAACCTTAAACATTGTTGCGCTTTTGATACTTATAGATTGAAAAAAAATTTTGTTGCAACTGCAAAATTTTTGAAGCTATCATTGCTGGGCAATAAAATTTTTTATATTTAGCATTTTTGCAAAACACTGCACTTTTTCCTGTAATATAGAACCACTAATAACTAATCATCTTGCACGAGCACCATCAAACCAAGAATGGTTGATTTCATTATAAGGTCAATGAGATTCAAGTTCAGAATAATTTTCAAAAAGGAAAAAATTCTGCTATGACCGGGAATCGAACCCGGATCTTCCACTTGCCGGACAGACATTCTACCACTGAACTACCACAGCAGATAATTTTTCTTGTTTCTGAAAAGGGGTGTTTTTCTTAGTTGGGTCCGGGTTAGCCAAGCTAGTATCAACCAGCCCCAACAGACGTCCTCCAAGAGAACGTCAAAGAAGGCCCCTCCTCTCAAATGGTGAGATTGACAAGATAGAAATTGATGGAATGATATGATACTATGCAGATAGGCATAAGCTAGTATCTGTTGGGGCTGGTTGATACTAGCTTGGCTATCCTGGACCAAACTAAGGAAAACACCTACATTCAGAAACAGGAAAAATTATCTGCTATGGTAGTTCAGTGGTAGAATATCCACTCAGCAAGTGGAAGACCCGGGCTCAATTCCCAGTCATGGCAGAATTTTCCTGTTTCAAAATTATTTCCCAAAATTACAGCTTATGCCTATCTTCATAGGATCTTTAGATCATATTTTTCCATCAAGTTCAAGATTTATGTTGAACACTTTTGTTTGAGTTACTGAACCACTTTTGTTTTATAATGTCATTATCTTTTGAATTTGTGATTTACAACAGTTACATGTTTCTGCTAATCTTCTTTGAGACAAACATTTTGTCAGATTCTTCTACAACTTTCATTCGTGCTGCTAAATTCATAATCTTCATTTTGCTGCTAGTTTCTGCTATTGCATCCATACACTTCAAAGAGGCCCTATAAACAGAACAATAATACAAAAACCATGTTTGCCAATTTAAGTCTTAATCGGTCCAGGTTGAGGCAGAAAATTGTCATCTCAAAGAAGAAACATCTACATGATACCCTGCAAGTCACCTTTTTGGTGGATGGTAGGGGGTGCAGTGCACCAAAGGTCCCTAGTTTTTCTACGCTATCTTTTCCTATTATGTTCTCTTATTGTCTTAGGGAAAACTGATCCTCTATATCGCTCCATTCTACAATCGATCTCGCAAATTTTATCATCGCTGTCCTGCCTTCTGAGATACATTGGGCTTCTTATAAGACCTCTACCTCATTTGCTAGTATCTCCAACATATTTTTCCAGCAGTTTAAATCTAGCCTGCAGTCTAAGTTTCTCTAATGATGTTCATTTCAGATATTAATGATGTTACGCTTTGTTTACTATCATAATTTCTCTTTACAAATCTAGCTGCCCTGTGCTTCACTTTTTCTACCTCATTAGTGAGTCACTTTTCGTATGGATCCCATACAGCTGACGCATATTCGACTTGCGGTCGATCCAAGGATAAATAACATAATTCCTTCACTTTTTCAGAGCTACTTTAAACTATTCTCCCTATCAAGGCCAACTTTTTGTTAGCGGCACTTATCAATCAGCGAATGTGGTTGTCCCAGGAGGGATCATGATGGGTCGTAACTATTAAATATTTAACCAAATCTAAAACTGAAATCCCTACTCGGTCGAACGAATAATTAACATCAAGCAAAATATTCTTGGTTCTCCAGAAATTGATGATGCAGCATTTCTTTTGGTTGATTTATAACTGCTATTCCTTACACCATGCAGAAATAGCTTCTAGATTAATTTGGAGATACAGGCAGTCCTCGATTTGCGTGATAGATACATTCCTGAATACGTTTCAAATCCTATTTTCCCATACAAAATTCCACGCACAAAATTGCATTAAAGCGAATCCCGCTCGTGTATTTTGTCAATCGGGTATAAGTGAATCCATGTACTAAATCAAAATAATGTATACTGTTCTACTAGAAAAGATATATATCTTCTGAAATCATTTCACGTGGTCTGGTCACCTCATGAGTTGGTTGGGGCAGAGGATGGTTGTCTTAGAGAAGATAATTTACCCAGAAAAGTTATCATTTGAAACCTTTCCCTGAAGTTTTTGGTTACCTCAGGAGGTTGTAACCTGAGGGAGATAGTCGCTTCTGGAGGTTTTATGGTATTATATAAAAATGTTACATACAGAATGAATATTTATCTGATACACATTATGTTAGAAAAATTTAATATGCTCAAAACAATTTAAGTTTCTGGAAAATATTATTATGATCATTTTATATTTTTTGGTGCATATAAAACATTTCATTAAAATAAATTACAATAAATTTAATTTTTAGTCAAAGATTAAAAACTTATTTAAAGAATAATGGAATATTTATTTATTTTTGTTATGTCATACTGTGGGGAATATTTTTGAAATGAGAACAAATTCTCCTATGACCAGGAATTGAACCCAGGTCTTCACTTTCCAGACAGATATTCTGCCACTGAACTATCATAGCAGATTAATTCTCCCATTTCTGAATGTGGATGTATTCTTAGTTGGGTCCGAGCTAGCCAAGTATATCAACCAGTCCCAATAGATGTACTCCAAGAGCTACATCAAAGAAATCTCTTCCTTCTCAAATGATGAGATTGGCAAGCTAGAAATTGATGGAATAAAGAAATCTTAATATCCTATGCAGACAGACATAAGCTGCAAGGTTGGGAATATTTTTGAAATGAGAAATAATTCTGCTATGACCAGGAATCGAACCTGAGTCTTTCACTTGCCGGGCAGATATTCTACCACTGAACTATCGTAGCAAATTAATTTTCCGATTTCTGAGCACATGTTTTTTTAGTTGTAATATTGTTTATCGTTACTAATGTATAATTTAAATTAAAAAATAATGTAAACATTTAATGAATATGTGGGCAGATGCAATGCAAAGTTATAATCCAACCACAAGAAATTAGTCAAGTGAAGAGAGGAGAGACTACCGCAAAAATAAAACAGAGAAAGGAAAACAACTCCTATGTTGGATATTAATTTACGGCCATAGGAGTTGTTTTCCTTTCTTTATCAGAAGAAATTACATTAAGCCAGCAACAATGAAAATCTCCTTGACAACGAAAGATTTTCACATAAAAATGTCAAATTTTCATCTTAAAAACTAATTTGTTCAACGTATTCATGTATTAAAAAATCTATGGCATGAAAAAGAAATTTCGTTCTTTTAGGCATTCTTTGTTTCAGGTCTAGAACTCCTATAATGATTCAAAATAATTTTAATATGTTAATGATAAATGTGATACACTCATTCCCATGTGAATCAAATGGAAAAAAATGAATGCTCCTGGAGTAAAACCCATGGCAGCAAGCAGTTTAAAATATACAAGCTGTGCTGCCGGGCAGATATTCTACCACTGAACTATCGTAGCAAATTAATTTTCCGATTTCTGAGCACATGTTTTTTTAGTTGTAATATTGTTTATCGTTACTAATGTATAATTTAAATTAAAAAATAATGTAAACATTTAATGAATATGTGGGCAGATGCAATGCAAAGTTATAATCCAACCACAAGAAATTAGTCAAGTGAAGAGAGGAGAGACTACCGCAAAAATAAAACAGAGAAAGGAAAACAACTCCTATGTTGGATATTAATTTACGGCCATAGGAGTTGTTTTCCTTTCTTTATCAGAAGAAATTACATTAAGCCAGCAACAATGAAAATCTCCTTGACAACGAAAGATTTTCACATAAAAATGTCAAATTTTCATCTTAAAAACTAATTTGTTCAACGTATTCATGTATTAAAAAATCTATGGCATGAAAAAGAAATTTCGTTCTTTTAGGCATTCTTTGTTTCAGGTCTAGAACTCCTATAATGATTCAAAATAATTTTAATATGTTAATGATAAATGTGATACACTCATTCCCATGTGAATCAAATGGAAAAAAATGAATGCTCCTGGAATAAAACCCATGGCAGCAAGCAGTTTAAAATATACAAGCTGTGCTGCCAAGTAATTTCTGAAAGTTTGAATGAAAAAATGAAAGGTTTTTGAGTTTTAAGTGATCTTCTCCCATTCAACTCCATAGACAAGGGACAGACAGACCAAAATCCAATTATACATTGTGAAACAGCAGCAAATCAATCTAAACAAATAAATTAAAATCAGAAAACTTGATTAAATATTTGGATAGGGAAAAAATTGTTCTGTTCGCATAATTGGGGCAGCATAAGGTAAACAAAGTGATGCTAGTGCTGGCGATGAGAAATAGAACTAATACGCGGCATGGCATATGCATACTCGGCCTGCTCAGCCCAAAACATACTCTAACTCGGCCCCCTGGGTTGAGTAAGTTTGGTTAGGTGGTATTGGTTTCTTCCCATGTTCACTGGGCCTCTCGGGTTAGGGAGTCTACATCTTCTGTAACATCACTCGTCGTACTGTTAGCATTAAATAAAATGCCTCCATTAATCCTAGAACTACCAAGGGGAGCCTCCGACGCCCACAACTTATTTTTTTGTTTCTCTTTTATAAACAAAAATAAAGTCTGGATATTTTATTACATTGTACAGAGACTTATGTAAAATAATTACCCAAAATTTCTCATCAATGTATGCATATTTTAATTTTCTGCAAATTATTTAGTCATTGGCTGCATGCCTTGACATGGAAAGAACAGTGTGAAGCGCTGTTGTGTCAAAGTAGGATCTGGTGCTTTCCCGGTGGATTGACTGTAGAAATTTTTCTCGAGTGCACAACCGGGTCAAAGTTTGATCTAGGATCGACGTTTCGACGCCTGACTCTGCCATCTTCTTCAGTATGTCTAAAAACGTGTTTTGGCCGCTATATATACTATTCCTAGGCCGTAACGGTCTGATACACCGTCTTTCCGCCCACCAATCGCATTGCGTCTTCCTTCCCCGATTTTTTGGAGGATCGGTTCCCAGGTTCTGCTGAGCGAGTAGCCCGAGTCCCTGTTGATTTTATTATCCCCCAGATGGATCTCAATGGCCTCTTTGACCAACCGGTCCCAGAAACCTTTGGTATGTTGTAGTCTTTTTGTTTTTTCCCAAAAAATCTTGTGGTCGTGGCTGAGGCTGTGCTCTGCCACTGTGGATTTTTCCAGTTGTCCCAACCTTATGCATCTCATGCGCTCTTTTAACCGGGTTTCGATGGTGCGGCCAGTTTCCCCGATGTATGAGGCGCCGCACTCGCATGGTATGTTGTAGACCCCCAGAGCCTTTAATCCGAGATCATCCTTAACTCGGGCTAGGTGGTTTCTTAGTTTCCCTGGTGGTTTGCACACTGTCTTGATACCATGCTTTCCCAGTATCCTCGAGATCTTGCCGGATATAGTGGAGACGTAGGGTAGACAGGCAGTGGCGACAGGTTTTTCCTCTTCCTTCACGGATTTTCCTTTTTTCATTCAAGTGTCGGCCCTTTTCAGGGCCATCGAGATGTCCCGTTCGTGGTAACCATTCTGCCGTAGCATTGTCCTCAGATGGTTTAACTCTTTGGGCAGATTCTCCTTGTCGGAGATGGAATGGGCCCGGAAGGCCAAAGTGGAGAGAACTGCCCTGCGTTGTGAGGGGTGGTGGTGACTGCTGGCATTTAGGTACAGGTCAGTGTGTTGGTTTCCTGTACACACTGTGTGCTTTTGCGACACACGAGGATGTCAAGAAATGGTAGACACCCATCGTTCTCCATCTCCATCGTGAACCTGATGTTGGGGTGGAGACTGTTGAGGTGCTCGAGGAACTGAGAGAGGGTGTCCCATCCATGTGGCCAAACTACAAAGGTGTCATCCACGTAACGGAAGAAGCACTTTGGTCGTAAAGGGGTCGAATTGAGGGCTCTCTCTTCAAAGTCTTGCATATAGAAGTTCGCTACCACCGGGGAGAGGGGGGACCCCATGGCAACACCATCATTTTGTTCGTAAAACTTCCCCTTGTAGAGGAAGTAAGTAGACGTCAACGTGTGGTGAAAAAGTTTGATGGTTGGTTTATCGAACAGAGGTTGGAGGAGGAGCAAAGTGTCCTTGACTGGAACCCTCGTGAATAGAGAGACGACATCAAAGCTGACCATGATGTCATTAGGTTGCAGATGAAGACATGAAATGATGTCCACAAAGTTCCGTGAATTTTTGATGTGGTGCTCACAGGTTCCCACGAATGGCGCCAAAATGTTGGCTAAGTATCTGGCGATGTTGTATGTGGGTGAGCCTATGGCACTCACAATAGGCCTGAGAGGGATCCCTTCCTTGTGTATTTTTGGAAGACCATAGAGCCTAGGTGGGATGGCAGCCTGTGGCAAATAGTATATATAGCGGCCAAAACCCGTTTTTAGGCATCCTGAAGAAGATGGCAGAGTCAGCCGTCGAAACGTCGATCCTAGATCAAACTTTGACCCGGTTGTGCACCTGAGAAAAATTTCTACTGTTGTGTCAGATGAATCAGATTAAATTATTTTTCTAATCAATTTGTTATTACTTTTGTAAATACAATCTTACTGCAATATTAATCTGATCTTGAAAACATAATGAGGAAGAATGTAAAAGAATTGTTCTAATGTAAATATTTCTCTTGATGCATGTATAATTTCAAATAAATTACTAAAATTGTATAGCAGTATTCCTATGATATTTTTAAATGCATAATAATAGGTTTGAAACACTACTATGACTTTTTATTGTATTTTAGGTGGTGGGCCTCTGAGCCCCCCCCCCCTCCCCCTTGGTAGTCCAAGGTAGTGAAAAGTGCTTGGTAGTTCTAGAGTTAAAGTATCACCAATTGCCACTGGGAGAAGAAGCTGGCGTAAGTTAGTGGAGAAACAAGAAACAGAGTGGAACACATCAGAAATTTCTCAAAAGCTATATGGAGGAGTTTATGTGGAGATGTCTGCTGGGCGGGAAAGATGGCTTCCATCAAATCCTTCAAGGGTCCACAGATGATATGTCCACTTCCTATATGTCCATATTCTTTATGTCCACAGTTATATGTCCACAGTTATATGTCCACAGTCTTTATTGGCAATCTTTTATGTCCACAGCCTTTATGTCCACATTTATATATGTCCACAGCCTATATGTCCACTTTTATATATGTCGACAGACTTTACATCCACAGTATTTATGTCCACTTAAGGGAAATGGGGGGTAGAAGGAGAGGGAGGGAAAATGGGGAAGGTATAAGAAATGCTAAGGAAACACAGTCGACATTGTTAACAATCAACCAAGAATTTTATAACAATTACTAATATGCAGCAAAAATAAATAAAATGGAGGGGATAGAAAGAGGGGGATGGAAAAGGGGGAGACGTAATAAATGCTAAGGAAACAGTCAAAATTGGTATCAATCAACTAAGAATGTCATAACGATTACGAATATGGAGCGAAAAAATGAAAATGGAGGGCAGTAGAAGGAGGGAGTGGAAAAAGGGGGGGAGCATAAGAAATCCCAAGTAAACACAGTCAACAATGGTATCAATCTACTAAGAATTTTATAACAATTACAAATATGCAGCAAAAACCAATGTTGACTGTGTTTCCTTAGCAGTTCTTATGACCCACCTTTTCCCTCCCTCTTCTTCTATCCCCTTCCATTTTCATTTTTTGCTGCATATTCATAAGTGTTATAAAATTCTTGGTTGATTGATATCATTGTTGACTGTGTTTCCTTAGCATTTCTTCCACGCCCTCTGTATTTTTTTTACTTCATATTCTCTCCCCCTCCTTTAGTCACCCCCTCCATTTTCCTTAAGTGGAAATAAAGATTGTGGACGCAAAGTTTGTGGGCATAGAGAAAAGTGGATATCATAGAGTGGGCTTAAAGACTGGACATATATAACTATGGACATATCATCCTTCAAGATATTGCTGCCCTCAGTCCACCAGAAATTGCTTCGTGATTTCTCACTTCTCAATTACTAAATATTTTTTATTTTGTTCCAATAAATAATATTACATGTCGCCCCTTACCTATGTTGTTTCATTACATACCTCAAAATGCTTCTTATATTTATGTTTGTCTTCCGTTTTTTCAACTTTCCCTCTGGTAGTTACATTTCTCATCAATTTCTCAGCATCGCCAGTGCCAGTGTCACCTAGTTTACCTTTGCCCCAGTTATGCAAACAGTACCAAAAAAATTTCACTCGATAGAAGTTTTTAATGTCATTATCTTTTATGAGTATATTTTAATCCAAAACTAGAAGCATGATCTTTCATTAAATAGAGAATTGAGCTTCTATTAATAAGATCAATGTACATATTTTCTATTGTTGTGCATCCCAATGAAGTTTGCAGAGAAATATAGATAGTCCAAGCTAAGCTTCACTGTAACTGCATGGACCAAACAAGTGGCTCACTGCATTCCACTTTGACCACACTGTTTCCAGGGGAATACGCGTTTGATGTGCTCACCATTTCTCCAAACTCCAATGCCTGTGAATCTGATGGAAAAGAGAGAAATAACCATCTATAGCCAGACAAAAGTGAGAGAATTAGGTTGCTTTGCATAAAAAATAAGAGCAATCTCAATGTTTAAAAACCTTTTCATCACATTTTATATGTAAGGAATATTTACTGGTGTCATTAGTATACAAGTCAAGAATAATTGCATTAATTAACTATATGGTGAATTAAGATTCCCTTTTACCCTTATCGTCCATGTACACATTAAAATGTACACCAAATGTAAGCACTCAGGCCATGTGTACATTTAAATGTACACTGGATGCTAAGACTGCTCATATGAATTCATAGACCCATGTTATTTTCCAGGCTCTGTGGAATGGCTTTATATTTATGGAATGTGATAAACCTCACTCAAGACTGATGGCTTAACAATGTAGTTATAGTATATATAGTAGTTATAATGCATGGAATAATTTTTAAAAAAATGTTTTACAAGTTTTATCGACGATATGCTGGAAATTGCGAAAGCATTTTTTTTTAATCAGAAAAAATTTTTGGTCCCTTCGGGAATCGAACCCCGGCAAAAATATTTCAAACCCAGCTCGTTTCCCCTAGACCAACGCTCCTAGATAATTGACAAAGGACTTTTAACACTCTTATTACGTTGACTCTCGGATCGCAATTTTCAAAGGGCATTTTCTCATAAACGACGTCGAGTTGGCACCTAGGTAGAAATAGGTGTCCGTTATTTTACATATACTTTCATTCTGCAAAGTCTCAATTCGATGCGAGTGTCACACCTCGGGGGCTTCCCTTGTGAGTGTTTTCATGCTCTATTTTAGGGGTGTTATCCACCTCCTGGTGGATGAGATGAACAGGTACTACTATCAGTATCTGTCTACTTTGGACGACCTGATGTGACAGATAAAATGTTTTTTGCTATTATCATATAAATTAGGGAGGTGCCTGTTGAAATTCAACGGGAAAGTTTTTTATGAAATTTCATGAATAGATGCAACGGGAAGCTTTTATTCAAGTCAATGGTACCCAATTACACGAAACCGGCAAACATGCAAATCACTAAGAATGCATCAAATTCTCGTGCTAAAAACTGATCTGTTGATCGATTCAACTCGTATTAAAAATTCAAAGGCAGGAAAACAAACTCATTCTTTTAGGTGTTCGCTGTTTCAAGTCTTGAACTCCTACCATGATTCTATGTCATTTTAATATGTGAATGATTAATGTTCTACATTCAAACGTATTCCTCCTCGTAAATAATGCAACTAATGTTGTTTACATTGGTTGCTATGAAAATCATTTTCCTCTCCTTCCTTCTCTCTCTCTCTCTCATATTAAAAACATTCAAAGCACACTTTCACCCATAAGGATTGAAATAACAATAGGATTTTGAGGTTTAACAATGTAATGGGTTGGCAAGACAACATCCTGTTAAAGTGGCAAGATTTCCCCAAAATATGTGAATTAAACATTTAGCATGAGGAATTTCGAATTGTAGGCGGAAAGAGATGAACAGAATAAGAAACTTTATAATTTTTTCTTTAAAATGGTTCAGATCCAAAGATCGTTGGTTAATTTTTTTATAATTTAGATCTCAAAAAGAATAAAAGCCTGCACGTCAAAAAGTTGATATTTACGTGTTAATTTATGGGAAATGGAAATGCCTTCCTTGGAGTCGAACCAAGGACATTTTTCGTCACCACCTTAAAAAATGTGAATTTAGTATATCTACCAAATTTCAAAAAGATATCTCCATCTTTTATCAAGTTATTTGTATTTTTATAGCGTGACAGAGGGAGCCACAAAGGGACCAAGTGACAGAAGTAGGCTTTTATATTTGTTAGATGGGGCATGATGTAAAAGCATTTAAAGACTACTGGTAAACCCTGAATCAATTCCATACACCTTTTACTGTAAAACAATGAATTTTTCCATATTTTATGCTATCTTCACTTTTCTGGGAGCGTGGATAAACCTGATAAGACAGACAAGAATTATGGCATGTGTTCCTCCTGAGTATTTATTTGTAGTAGGGATGGGATGATCCATTCTTTGGTTCCTTGGTTCTGCCAGTTCTCTAAAGAACCGAAATAACCAGAACCGATTGTTTATAATCCAGTTCTTCAGTTCTGATCTTTATTTTATAAAATAAAAAGCATAGAAAGATGACCGTGTTTTTGTTTTTATGTATGTATATGCTTTCGCATGCATCAAGTTTACTGTACTGATTGATTGATTTTAGCAGGGATAGGTTTTCTGAGGTGATGGGATGGTGATTGTCAAAAACATGAGTGGCAATGCTTGATCTGTTTAATCTGTTGTTTTTGTAATGTGCTAGGTGTTCTTTAAACCGGGTTTCCAATTTGCGTCTAGATTGCCCTATGTAAATTTTGTCGCATAAACAATGACCTAGGTATCATCCCACACTCCCCACTTTTTCAGTTACTCAGTTAAAACGGCTTCCTCACCTTCCACCCCCCCTTTCCCAACGGTCACTCTCGACATATATACCTCCTCTTTCCTTATACCACCCACATTACTGAAGATGACAGCGTAGCTGTCGAAACATCGGTGTCTAGTTTAAAAAAATTTTGGTTAGTCTCTACGGTGTGAGTGCCTCCTTGGAGTGTGTGTGTGTGTGCCTGTGTCTTCATCAAGGATTAGGTCCCCAACGTTCCCAATGGAGACCTGCAGCGCATACGTGAGTTTTCTCTTTCCTTTTAATTGACGGTGAAGGATCTTTTACTTTTTATTTACTTTGTATCACCGTGTCTCGCATCCCTTTTATCAATATATTTGTCGCATAATAGCGAATTCAACATAATAGCAAATTCGCATAAAGCGAACCCACATAAAGAGAGGGAAACCTGTATTTACTAAATAAAGCTGGGTTCCAAATTACCACTTCTTCCTCTAATTCTCATTTCTCTTTTCACATAAGTGACAACGAGAGAAGAACCAGTATGTTGGAATGGGAGAAGTATTTGTCAAAAAGGAAGAAGAAGTTTTCAGTGAACAGTCTTTGCAAAAGATGTACGGGTTGATGTCAACATTTTTAAACTGGTCAGATGATACCTTACATACTCAAGAAAATAAAGGTTCAGGCCAAGAGTGTGAATCCTACAAGCTGGATGAAAGTGAAACACTGTCCCAGAGTTGTTGATCCAGATACAAGCATCATCAATGACACTCAGGGTAGTAATATGGAGTCTCACACTTCCGTGCAAACACCTCCATCACATATCAAAACTGAAACAATTTCGAAATTGCCAGAATTGTACAATCATTTGGGATGATTCAGGATTATGAAAAATGTCTTTAAATCAGAGTATTTTTGAATGTATAATAGAGAAAGGCCCAATCCGTGTCGAAATGAAAGGTTTTCAAAGGATGACAATAATCACCATTTTAGTATGTTTCATGCAACAGCGAAAAGTATGACAGGTTTTGGCTAGTTTATTTGAAGTGCAAGAATTCTGTCATTTGCTTTGCATGTAAGCTATTTCCATTGTCATTGCTTTCAAAGATTGCCTCTGAAGGTGTGTCAAATTGGAAGAATATGAGCACGATTCTGCTTAAGCACAAAAGCATCAAAAATCACAAAGTTGCAATGTCAAACTGGAGGAGAAGTGGAAACATGGTAGGCATGCTAACCCAAAAGCACCTCCATGATGAAAGAATGCAATGGCACAATGTATTAGGAAGACTCCTAGCAATCACGCAATGCCTAGCACCTCACAACATGGCTTTCTGTGGCCACAGCGATAAACTGTACACCAGAAACAATGACAATTTCCTTGGACTAGTTGAGCTGGGAAATTTGACCCTGTCATTCAGGAACATATCAGATGCTCCTGTTCTCATCACCTCTCAGATTTGGGAAAAATCACCCAAAACGAACTTATTCAACTAATGACTACAAGCAGAGGCATAGTGGACACCCTTGCAACCCCCATGGCCAAAGTAGGTCCATATTTTTTTGTGAGGCCCTTACATTTTTCCCCAAGACCTCCGTTTTGTTATGGTGAGAGGGGGAGGGGGGGCATGCATTTTCCGGTATGCCACTGGCTACAAAGGTTAAAAAAGAAATCGTGGAACAAGTGAAGCATGCCAAATATTACTCAATTATTCTAGTAGAAGAGATGACATTGATTGTATGCTACAAAACACTAAAAGGGGGGGGGTAGAAGAGCATTTCTTGGGGTTTCTCCTTGTTGAAGGGACTACAGGAAAAAATCTTAGAGAGAGTGTAACAACTGAACTGGAAGCCCATGCATTACAAATTTCTGATCTTCGCGGTCAGTGTGCAAACATGCATTGAGAGCCAAAAGGAGTGCAAACCAGAATCCTCCAGAGAAATCCAAGAGCGTTTTTTACACACCATGTGGGTGTTACTTGATTATGCAGCCAGTTTGTATTCAGATGCTGAAACCATGTTTGGAATACTCCAGCATTTGTGTACATTCTGTCTGTACGGAATTTTTGACTAATCAACCTTTTGGATTATTATAGACATTACCCCTTCCACAACAAACATATACACAAGGGTGCCGGCATTAGCCTACTCATAACGAAGAGCACCAAGGGGGCCACGTTTGTATACATTATTTTCAGCTTCTGCTCAATGGTGATCAATGCTTACTAGTAAAGTAAACATCACTCTGAAATGACTTTCCAACACTAGATGGGAATGTAGAATTGAAAGTGACAAAGACAATGGTTAATGCTGCAACAGAGTATCCTGTTGAATCGAGATATTTATGATGTTATTATTTGTTTTCATGTTTTGCTGTAAAATCATATGGAATTACATTATCTTTAAACCATATTTTCTATTTTCACTATTCCCAATCATAATAATCGTCATTATGACCATAAAGTATATCTTACACTAAAATTAATAGAAATAAATACCTATGATATTGCGTGTGTTAGGATGAACCCTTTTAGTGCCACAGGCCAATATATCGGCTTTTGCTTCTCGGGCGAAGAGTGCCACGGCCGATATATTGGCTTTTGCTTCTTGGGCGAAGAGTGCCACGAGCCAATATATCGTCTCTGGCATAGACTGAAACTGAACTGGTAATAACTCATCATAGTCACTACACACCCCACAAACACATTAGTATAGATGAAACTAGTCAGAACCAAAAGCCACATGCAATTACTCCAATATTTTTCCTTAACCCTCCAAGGACGAGCGTGACCATATGGTAATGGCATGAGCGCCTCCACTTATTGCGCCCACATGGGCTCCCTTTCAATAGCTAACGGTAAAAATCCACCACTTTCTCTTCCTAAGGGTCTAAACTGCAGTTGTTTCGGCTAACATTTAGTGTAAATCATTTTGTGAAGTGAAATCGATGAGCCAAAATCTTCAATTTTCATTTTTGCAACAGAATGGAATCGGGTTCACAGTAAGTAATTTTTCATTAACTTTTCACCAAATATTTTATTTTGTCCAATGAATTATGTTCCTTTAGAGTGTTATCTAACATTTAAATGAGTAAAAAATATTGTTCATGTGAATTGCTGCTTATACAATTAATGAAAATCTTCCTGTGAACATATGATCATGCTCGTCCTTACACATGCTATTTTTTCAGATTTTACATGAAAATGAATCATTAGTATCCAGTGACATAATGTAATATATCTTGATTATTTCAAAATTTTCTTCGTAAATCCTATGCAATTTAGTTATAGAGATTTCAAAATTACATTTTTCATATGAAATACTTGAAATTTATTCTAAAAATATAGAATATTTTGCAATGATAAACTCTATATTTTAGGGAAAATGTATGTTTGAAGGATGGTTTGACCACCAAGGAAATTCTGGATATAATAGAAGCTGAAAGATCAAGTGATACGGAGAATGAAGATGAAATCACAGATATTTTTATATCTCGTCCCGACCCGAGTGAGTTGACTGACGAGGATAGTGCCAATGAAGATGAGGGAGGATTGGTGGACAATATGAGCAGCCATCAGCTCGCAGCAGGTGCTTAAGTAAAACTTAGTAACCAAAAACATATTGGAGTAAATTATGAGCAGTTTTCCTATCAACTCAGCCAGAAGAATAAGTGGATTGAGGGCAATTTGGAGCATTTACCCACCATGAAATTCGAAGATGCAAATTACTTTGCCACTACAATTTTTTGAGCTGTTATTGGATATTTGGTAGTGGAGACAGCTCGATATGCCAGTTTTTAAAATTTTCCCAATCCAACAGTGACTGAAGAAGAAATAAAAGTTTTTATCGGTATTCTCATTTTGAGTGGATACAACGTATTGTAAGAAATTTTATTGTGAAACTAAAGATGATGTATGCAACATTTTAGTGAGTAATGCGATGAGGAGGGATCGTTTTATTCAAATTATGAAGTTTATTCATGTGGCCAATAATACTAAACTTAATACCAATGACAAAATGTGCAAGCTCAGGCCGCTGATTGAGATATTGAGGGCCAAATTCATGGAACACTTTGTGCCGTATGAGCACCTTGACTTTGATGAATGTATGATAAAATATTTTGGGCGTCACGGGTGTAAGCAGTTCATAAGAGGCAAACCAATTCATTTTGGATACAGGGTTTGGAGTCTCAATATGGACCTTGGTTATCTGATAGATTTTGAAATTTACCAAGGAAAAAATCCTAATGCAAATCTTGATTATGAGAAGGCATTCGAAAAAGCTGCCGCTCCATTGATGCAAATGTTGGACGTGCTACCTGTCAAAAAAGGAGATTATGTATTCATAATTATGTATGAATATGGAAGTTAAATTTTTAACCGATAAAAATAATTTAAGCTATCACCATTCATATTGATTCTACTTTTCGCAGCAGTTGGTTGATAAGATAAACAAATTTTGAGGTCGGGGAGGGGAAGAAGGGAAAGCCTTGGAACAAAAATATGAGCTCTAGTTCTGACAATTACATTGTCGCCAACGCAGTTGTTGTTAAAATTGCTATATTTCCCCAAAATATGTGATTTAAACGTTTCATATGAGTGACTTCGAGCTGTAGGTCGAAAATGATGAATCGAATAAAAAACTTTATTAATTTTTCTTTAAAATAGTTTAAATCGGATAATTGTAGGTCATTTTTTTCTTATTTTAACATCCAAAAGAATAAAGCTTTCACGTAGAAAATTCTATTTTTATGTGTTACCATATGAGAAATAAAAAAAATTCCCTGGTGTCGAACCCGTGTCGTTTTTCCAAATATTTTTTTGTCAATCACTTTTAATTTGTGAATAAAGCATTCTTTCCAAATTTAGATTTTCTACTTCATATCTTTACTGATTTTGTAGAGTATGACTAACAAATATATAGATAGATTTCTCGAATTGTATGTCATGTTCACCATGACATAGTCGTTTTAATCCATGGCTCATGAAGAGCAGTACAAGCCCAAGGTGGTTCGAATCCTTCTAAGGCAGCATTTCCCAACCTGTGGTTCGCGAGAAAAATTTGGTAATGGCATCTTTTTCACTTTCTTGGTTCTACAATTCTTGCTAATATTTTAGTTTCATTCAAGTTAGTTGCATGGTTTTATATTAATTTTTTTCTTATGAATTTTACAGGCTACTAACTAGAAACCGATGACAATATCAGTGATTCTGATTTCATTTTAAATGTTTATATACTATGTGCTATATAAACTTTACTTTTCATGAAGAAAACATGTTCAAAAAGATGTTTTAAAAAATTTACTCACCACCAAACTGTTACAACTCAAGGGGTTCACCGAGATAAAAGATTAATCCAAGGAATTTGTGATGAGAAATAGGTTAGCTTAATGGGCTTTTGAAGTGAAAAAGGTTGGGAACTGCTGTGCTAAGGTAATAAATTTTTCTGATGTCAAAGGGTCTGAATAAAAAACATATATATACCTCTATAGGTCTGTCAAATTCATAAGAACATGCATGGACTGTGGCCGCACATGGAGGGGAAGTTCCCACTGTCATCTTAACTACCCCCACCCCACCGCTAGCCCATCCTTCTCCTCCTTAGGTTGCCAGTTCTCACTGATTATAGTTGACTGCCTAGATGAAGTTTTGCAAATATTTGGCAACAGTGTAGTTAGAAAAGGACCAAGACAGCGATGGCCCATGCGGAAAGGAAGGGCAAGAGGGGAGGGTGCCAAGTGGAGTGAGGGATTAGGCCAGACCCACAATACACCCAAAATGTTCTTTTAATCGTGGTAGGCCTATATCTATATATACAGCAAGTGAAGTCAATATAAAAGTTATTAAGAAAGCAACTCACAAAGGCATGCTGAGCCAAAAAAGGTTTTATCTTAAAAGCAACACATGTTAGCAAAGGAAACTTGTTTGGATCAAGAAGATTCCAAAAATTACTGCCACTTGAATGGGATTTCTGAAGTAATAATTTTGTAGAAACAAATCTCAAGTTCTTCCTTAGAGGAACTCTCTAATACAAGTATTTTTAAACTCTACTAGGCTGAATAGGATTAAGAAAATTTTTCACAATGGGCTCAGTTATCATAAACTACTGTATGCTTTCTTTGAACTGTTCCTGAAGTTCAATAGAGATTTATTTTATTTATTTAATTTAATTACAATGCAGTTAGGCTCTGGGCCTGATAAGAAGTACATAATAAGTAATATTTGTCATAATAAGTAATAAGCATCATTTTCCCTACTATATACAATATAATAAGTAGGGATGGGACATTCGAATCCCACGAATCTTGAAAAAGATTCGAGATTCGAAAACTCGAATCTTCGAGCTTTTTTCGTCATTCGAATCTTTCAAATCCTAACCTAAAAAACCATTAAACATTTTAACCCCCAAACTTTGGAAAGATTAGTTTTATTAACGTCCAATTGAAGCGTTCATTAAAAAATAACGCGATTGTTGCAATTTCAGTGGTACCCAGATCACCAATATCACCTTGTGGCGACCCAGAGCGAGTTCGAATGCTAGTTTTCTTAAAGAAAAATCTCCATTGAAGATTTCTGCTCTTTTAGATTGTCCTAAAAGTGTTCAGTACTTTTATGAACTCTTAAAATCAACAAGTTTTTGATTTTTCTTAATTTTCTGGAGAGAATTTAGTGTTCCATGTTTAGTGTTTATCTATGTTAACTCTTGAAATAATCCTCCCCCCTCTACACAGTCTGGTGGAAGTTGTTGCAGACGGAGTAAGAGAAATATATATAAGATTATGATTTAGAATTAAACTGGTTATTTTGTGCTTTTAATTTCTTTCTTTATTTGTTTGCATTCTTATGGTTTTTGAGGTTCATTTTTTGTGCTATTGATTATTATTCAAGTGTAAAATATTTTTTGTAATGTAAATGATACAGTAAAATATTTTCATGGGGTGAAATTGTGTCATTATGACCTCCTTGAGTAATAATAACGAAAATGTAGTGTCACAAAGTCACCCCGAAAACAGGTGAGATTGTGATAAAAATAAGACTCGAGCGATTGTAGAGATTAAGATAAATTCAAAAACTTTTCACAAACAAGTAGCTGAAAGATGGGTCTTTATAACAGTATACCTATTAGAGTTAAAAATCTAATACATTTTTGGATAAATAAGAAAAACCTCAAAAAGTGTCACAAAGTAACCCCAGTTTACGGTATTTTGGTTCTGAAGGCATTTACGAAGGCTCATGTTGTGCATCA
This sequence comes from Tanypteryx hageni, assembly GCA_028673005.1. Classification (NCBI taxonomy): domain Eukaryota; kingdom Metazoa; phylum Arthropoda; class Insecta; order Odonata; family Petaluridae; genus Tanypteryx; species Tanypteryx hageni. Next base: position 271,607,077 of record CM054112.1, read on the forward strand.
TTTCCAGCCGTGATTAAATCCGTATCTGGCAACATTTACAGAAAATATTCCAGCATGATAAAAGTTAAATAAATGTTTTCGATAAACTTCATTAGTTAAATAAACAGAGATGATCTAAAACATAAATAATTGCTTTGAGACTTATATAGCTAAACGTGCCCTGCGTGAATTTGGCAGTCATATAAATTATAACTGCCAGAGTGTGCCGCACACCTCACATATATAGATACCCTTCACCGATAGTACTTACATAAATGAGTTCAAGATGACATTTTAATATAATGGGATAAATAATATGCATATGTAATAACGATACCTATGCTCAACTAGTTCTTTTTCTGCTGCAATTTTTTTCCTCGTACAAAACAATTTTGATCGATACAACAATACCAAACTTCCTCTGTTCTACTATCCATCACTTCCTTCCACTTCCTTTACCATTTAAGACCAACCTTACGAAGACAATGTTTCTCTTATCCCATTAGCTTCAGTTTTTTTCTTGTTTTCTCCATTCATGGATCATTTTTTTCTGTGGAAGGTGGACTGAAATGACATGCTGCTACTCATTTTCCATGCATTTTTTTCATATTGAATATTATGATTGCTAATTCTTTATTTAATAAACACTTTATTCATACACTTTGGGTAGTGATGGCAAATGAATATAATACATTTGTGATCTTGTGGGCACCTCACTGCCTGGCATGAAGAGTGTTTACCGAAAGTTTCAATTAAAGCTTTGCATGATTCATGCTCTCTACCGACAGAATGAAAGCAATTATGATTCCAGTCAATTGGAGATTGATTGAAAATGCCCTCAATTATAATCGCTCTATCTTTATTTATCGACTTAGCATCAACACTTGTTTTTTAAGATCCTGAATAGTTAATATACATGCTTTACGATGCCTATAAAAGACACGTCTTTACAATTTTAGAGCCACTTTCTTTCACACAATGCCACACACTTTCAACTTTGCTGTTGTTAATCATTACTGCAACAGTAAAGATTCACAGCATTTGCTGTCAATGACCACCATGTTGTGCAATGTTTTTTCTATCTACTGTATAATTTAAATATTCAATTTGGTGCCCTCTTATAAAGCTGCGACCTGGGCAAATGCCCCGGCTGCCACGCCCTCACTACAGCCATGACTATACTATATAACTGCTTCTTACTTATGATATATCATACCAGTAAAAGGTTGCTTGTATTCTGCAAGCATTCCATCTCAGCTTGAAAAAATATTAATTTTTCAGAGAGATATTTCATTATTAGAAATATTTTTTTAATTCAAAAGTTTCACCTCTGTACCGATTTTCATTCTATCCTTATGGAACAATATTGGAGCAAAAGCAATCCATAAAATTTGCAATTTTAAGAATATTATAATTTTCCCATTGTGGGGTACTAATGCCACACATTTCTGTAAATTTTAAAGTTGTAGCACATCTAGAAATGAAATAATATTTATCTAATTGTTTAAATTTTAAAAATTTCTAATGGCTGCAATAACAACTTCATGGAGATTTTCAAATGTATATTTGAGCATCTGAACTAAGCTCTAAATAACTTAAAAATCTCAGCTCTCTATCTTGTCCCCTAGTATCTAAATATTTATCTAGTTGTTTAAATGAGGAATTTTTAACATCCAAATTAATTAATATATCAAAATTTCTATAATCCCTTTTTGGTTATTTTAGAAATTCTACCTATACAAAAAATTTCAGCTTCGTAGCACATTCAGAAATACATAAACCTTAAAAATTTGTTTAAACATTTGTAAATTTTTAGTGGCCGCATTATTTAACATTCTTGAGATTTTCAATTTTTCTAGTCGAATATACACATTGTCTTATCAACAAAAAATGTTGAATCTCCAGCTCATCTAGCAGTGTCTAAACATTAGTATCCTTCTATATATTTGATACAAGTAGTTGGTGCTTGCATTCTGCAAGCATTTCATCTCACCCAATAAATATTAATTTTTAGAAATATTTTTTAATTCAAAAGATTTCACCCCTTCATCAATTTTCATTCTTTCCTTATGGAAAAATATTTTATTAAAAAAATACCTAAAATTTGCAATTATAAAAATATTATAAATTTTCCATTGTGGTGCACTAATGCTTTCTGCCTTTCTGCCAAATTTTAACGTTGTAGCTCACCTAGAAGTGAAATAATATTTATCAAATTATTTAAATTTAAAAAAAATTTTAACGGCCGCAATAACAATTTCAAGGAAATACTCAAATGTTTATTTGTGCATTTGCACTAACCTCTAAATAACTTTAAAATTTCAGCTCCCTAACTCACCCCGTATTTTTTCAAGATTTTAGTTTTTTCTGGTCGGTTTTGCGCCTAGTTCTACCAAAAAAAAATTTCGAGTTGGTCGCTCTTCTGGAAGTGCCTAAACATTAAACAGTAATGAAGAAAACTACTTGGTCATTAGGTCCATTCAACAAGAGCAATCATCACATCATGTGGTTTAGGTGAGATGCTAAAGTGCGGGTCTACAAAGCAGCGGACTCGGGTTCAATCCCACTTTTTTCTTCTTTCCATGAAATGTCAAACATTTCTTTAATACACTATTTTTACTTTACAGTCTGTACTATTATTGAATGTTTTACACAAAAATATGAGTAACATGCCGTTCAGTGCATAATAAGGCTCAGTCGTGATCCAAGTCTCATATAATACACACAAGATGAGTACATCGACCCTGGATGCATGTGAAAGTCAGGCTGGAGTTGCAGTGCATGAATAAGCTCAATGCTACTCCGGACGAAGTCATCCAAATGCCAATGTGTTTTGATGTTTGGAGCAGCGTCTTCAGGAGACAGGAACTCTGACACCTCCTGCACAAGTAAACGCAGGTCATCCATGAAGTGAATGAATTCCAACTAAGGAAAATGCCATACTTGCTGTTACTGAGTGAGAACCCTGGAGAAGTTCACGTAGTATCGCATGAGAATTGCAAGTATCACAAAGAGTGGTTCTTGACATAGTGCATGATGACGGGCTGCATCCATAACATGTTTTTCAGCTTTTAACAATGAAAAATGTTAACTATCATAGCAACAAATACAATGCCTTTCAATGGGAATTGATTTTCCATACTTCAAGAGAATTGATTAAATGCTTTTAATGGACTACATTACATAATAACGTCAATGTCAATCAACTAGGTAAACATATGATGACGTCTTAATCCTAACACAAAATACTCCATTTATATCTATATCATTATTATTTTTAGTGTGATACATATTCATTATAAATAGCTCTGGAGATCGTGTCAGTTTATTTACAAGTTTAGATCTTGGTGTATGGTGATTTTTTTAAGTACTTGCAGTAGGCAAGTACTGACAACTCATATATATACCATATATACTCATGTATAGGTCGAGGTTTTAAGACGAAATTTTTAGCGGAAAATTCGGAGGTCGACTTATACACGAGAAATATATTCGATAAGTTTAAACCAATGACTTTATTTGCCCTGTGGTTATTAAAATTTGATGGAATTTACACTCTTGTTGTACTTTAATTGTATCGATAACTATCGAATATTTAACCCTTCCCATGTCGCTAAAATATACAGAGATTATAAATTCCTGTTCATTTTTTTCAGATATAATTTAAAAAAAATGGGTATTTTTTTTAAAAGCCAAATCAGTCAACTACATATTCATATATAGGAAAACTGCACTTATAACATAAATATTATAGATATGAGGTAGTTATTACTCTCCAAGTATGATGTTGTTTAGCAGTGATTTTTCTAAAACTGGTGGTGCATCTCTGAATACTGTCTCTAACTAACACAATTAAATATATACACTATTTACAGTTAATTGAATATTTGCATCTGTTTGCACTCCACTACTCCTCAAATATTTTTCTTTGTGTGATAGTACTCAATGCAATTGGAAAATAGCATGAGAAAATCATTTACAGAAAAAACATCACCAAAAAATTGTATTTGCTTGATCCATTCTGTACTGAAATATTCTTGTATTTCAGTCTTTGGATTTAGGCCCATGTTTATAATTACGCCAAGGAAGGCCTCGATATCACAAGATTGACTACTCTTCCAATTAGCGAGATGTGATGTAGGCGAATTCTGCTTGGCCAATTTTCTGTTTTTGCCGTAGAGATTGGTTTCATTGCGTATTAGACTGATCATTTCATCTCAAAAAAAAGTCGGAAATATTGTATAGGTTCGCTGTGAATATTAAAATCACTTGGAAGAATTATTCCCGGTGTAACCTCACTAAAATCAGGTTGAAAACTTGGACCAGGGTCATTAGAAACGATGTCCAGCCAACCTGTCGTAAGTCTTGGCATAGGTTCACCATTTAACACAATTTCCTCCTCATCTTCGTCTAATTCCCTTTCACTATTCATCAGACTATCTGATTTATCACTAAAACTATGGAAATATTCTTCATCATCACTTATTTCAGCTAAAAATTGGACCAAATCCGATACCGATACTTCAAAGTCCGCCATGACGGATGTTTACGTTCTCAAATAGGAAATTCAAGTTCAAAAAATGTAAATTTTATGGGTTATTTTGACTTACTCGGTGGTTTGACATCACTACCAGTATTCTCTTTCGAAATCGACCATCTCCTGTCATCTAGTATCACTTATGGAAGGTAGAATAAAAGCTATGTTAGTGAATGGCAGAATGCGGAATATATCGTATACAACACGTAACAGCAGACATCTGCTTGCGGAATATGTCGCAAACGACATGCAAGGGAAAAACGCAAGTGCGGAATATATCGTATTCAACACGGGAAGGGTTAAATATCGATGTATAGAAAGAATAAATTACTATATAATTTGGGGATCCTAAGTTGAATTCTGATACTTTGCAAATAATTAAGCAATTTTGGTAAAACTTATGTTCGGTAACGTAATGGCGGCAAGACAGAAAACTGGCAGCAAGACATGTGCAATATGGTAACTCCGTAACATGTAGATAAAAAACATCAGTGATTCGCGAAAAGACAACGCCTACCTCTCTAAGGTAAACAAGGTGATGCTAGTGCTGGCAATGCCAAAAATGCAGAAAAACGGAAGACAAATGTAAATATAAGATTTTGAGTTATGTAAGGGGAGGCATGTAATATTCTCTGTTGTAATGTCAGTGGCACTAGCGTCGCTTTGTTTACCTTTTGCCTTTCCATTCACATTCACATTTGCCCTCACCAAGATATTGTACTATGCACTCATACCTACATATTATAGATACAGTCAAACTCCTCAGAGCCAGAACTCTTATAAGCCAGAACCCCATGAGAGTCGGATGTTTTTTAAGCATGACCCTAATTTCAATGTAATATTAATTCCAATAAGTTGGAAATCCTGAGACCCGGACAGAATTTTTCCTCCCCATTCAACTTTGTTGCATTTGAGCTCCTGGGAGCCGGATATACCTCCTTCCCTTAATTGATACCTCTTCCTTTCCACTGTACGATCTGCTAAAGCGACACCCGGTTTGAATTCTTATGAGGATTTTTTCTGAGGATGCTCCGGCCCCCTATTTGTGTGTGATGGTACTAAGATGACGAGGAAGAGCCAATGAGAAAACAATAATCTGATAACCAGCCTTGTGATGCAGGATTTATCAGAGCTTTCAAAGCTCACTACCATATTTTTATGATGAGATATTTACTTGCTAAAATGGAGGAATGTGAAAGTGGGGCTGATCTTGCTAAAAACATAGCAGTGCTGGATGCTATTAATTTTATTGACCAGGCTTTGAAAGCTGTAACACCAGAGTGCATTAAAATATGTTTTTCAAATTGTGGATTTCCAATAATTACAGAAGAGATAAATTCCAACAACAAAAGATCTAATACAGCACCAAAATAGCGAACTTCAGAACATAATCCAAAGCATGTATGATCAAATTCTTTGGACTGCTAATGATTATGTTAACACTGATGAAGTAGCAACTACCGAAGAAAGTTTTATAAACATCGAGAACATCATTGAAAACATAATTCAATCAAAACAGGTAGGGAATGAGTCAGATGATGAAATGAGTATTGATATTGAAGATGTGAAGGTTTTAGAAGACCTAGTGACAAAAAAATGACGTTTTCAAGTGCTTAGATACTTTAGAGAAGTGGGAAATTCAAAACGGTGACAATAAATTTTATGACAGAACATCTGCGTTGAAATCAGTTTGTTGACAAAAGTCGTCCATTAAAAAAATTTAAACAAACAACAATAAAAGACTTTATACAAAATCGAATAAACTTATTTAAGTTTCTCTATTTTACATTAAAACATTTTTCTTTTTTTATAAAAATTTAATTTTTGACCCCAAAGTCCTATTTTAAACACTCATAAGGAAAGCACCGAAAACTGTGCAGGGCTAGATAAAATTGCATTTTAAAAATTATTTACAACTAGCTTATTTTACCCCGGCTTCGCTCAGAGAATTTAAGATAATTTCAATTTTTAATGGTGCGTTGAATTTTCTAGGATGCTCTCCATGTGGCACTCTGATTTTATGACCAATTTCAACTCGTTGTTAGCATTCGTTCCAATGTTGTTTTGAATGTTTATACGTATAAATTGCAAGAATGAAACATTTCTTGTAGGGACCTTACTATTGATGCATTTGTTCCAGGATTATGTCTACATCTTTCATCAACTTGCGGGTTTTCATCGCCAATAAAGTAGACTTGAAGAAAGTTATGATTCTGATCATTGACTGGTAACAATGAGCTTATACTATTATAGATTTGTCCTTGCACTCGAAAAGTTGATTGAAAACCATAATTCGGAACCAGATGAGTACACCCAAAAGAAGTAATTTGAAAACACGAATTATATTTCCTTATGTTTTTTTATAAAATCTTTTGATTATGTAGCAACATTTTGCATCAAACTAAATAATGGCTCAGGCACATCTTCAAGATCAGTTAAAACTATTTTTCCGTTGGAGCAATACATGCCCTCTGCTTCTGTATTAAATTTTTTGGCTTTACAAAACCTACATATTTTCGTAAGACCTCCGATATTAATCAATTCAAGACCTTCGTAATCAATCGCAGGATCATAAATATAGGCACTATTTCTCAATGAAATCCAGTTGGTTAATCTATTTTGTGCAATGAGTATTTGTTGTAGTTGAAGGTGATTAACTGCTTCCCTGATTATCCCGAGTATACTCGGGCTCGCGATAGGCGAAATTTCTGATTATCCCAAGTATACTCGGGATAGAATGATTTTTTGCTTCCGTAGGTGCTACAGCCGAGTTTTCTCGATTTCGTGTAATCTTTGACTGATAGGTATCGGTGGTAGTAGGATCTTTAGTATTTCTTCACAGGAAGTCCTAAAATTCATTGTTATGCATCTGAGGAATCGGAGAATTCGAAGTTCGTCTTTACAAATTTCACGGCTTTGCTTTCACACACGAGTTTGTTTTATAGTACAGTACAGACGACAGAGAGGGATTTATTGCCATAGCTGAGTCAACCCAGGCCAAGAACGGTCGGACACTTGAACCCGAGAGCAGTCCCCCTTGCCTCCCCTGCCCTCCCTTTTCACCAGAGGTAGCATAGCAACCAGAAAAGGAAGGTAAGCTTGGCAACCTTCTCAACGAGAGTGGTCACCCCACCCTAAAAAATTTCACTGAGAGCCCGACAATTTTACAGCCCACACTGTGGAATCCTTCCAGCTGCCTTGAGGTTAGTTTTATCGTTCCCATTATATTTTACAAGGTGCCCTGAGTGGCGCCTTGAGAATTGTATTTGGTCACGTGTCGCACGAACCCTTCACTACAAGATATTTCCATGTAATTTCTGCCAGGGTCTGCACTCCTGTGCTTCAGTTGCTTGTTGATATCCTTAGCGAATACAACACCTTTCACTGTAGTAGTGCTTCCTTATAGTTTTCATTGCAGCTGTTGTTTGATAGTTCGCGATTGTTTTTTTTTTCAAAATTAACTTTTTTAATTACATACCCCCAAATGGATCGTGGAGTGGAAGACATTGACAACTTGGAAGATATATCTATTGAGGAATCGGGTTCAGAATCAAGTTTTCCTGAAGTAGAGATGACGTCCGAGTCTGAAGATGCATTGGAGACAACAGAAGAAACAGACTGGCATGAAGAGAATACTTCGGGTCCTCTTCCTCCTCCCCCACCTAGACTTCCATTCGTAAGCAACCTGTCAATTAATTTTGAAGTCGATCCAGATAGAGGTATTCTGCAATTTTTGGAACTTTTTTTTGATGGACTTGTTTCACTGACTGTAAATACAGGAAAAGGGACTGTTTCAGATAAGGACTATGGAGACCTTCTAAAGATGACACAGGTGGTAATGAGTTTGATGAGGCCTCTTTTAGAAAAAGGACATTGTGTAACAACTGACAATTATTATACTTCACCTCAGTTGGCAGAAATTTTAATTTTGAAGTCTACGGACACATATGGTACTGCTCATACAACACGAAAAGTTGAAACAAAAAAAGTTAAAAAATGGTGAGGCTGTTGCATATTGTTGGGGAAAAATTGTTGTTGTGAAGTGGAAAGATGCAGGGTTTGTGACTCTTCTCTCTGCAATTCACAACGATGAGATGGTAAGGGTAGAATCGAGGGAGAAATAGAAGAATAAGCCCAAGGCTGTCATTGATTATAATGACACGATGGGAGATATAGATAGGGTGGACCAGCACCTAGCCAATTATCCCCTCCCATGGAAACGTGGAAAGAAGTACTATAAGAAGATGTTTTTCCACTTACTTGATTGGCAATTTGGAATTCATATGTGCTATATAAGAAAACAGGAGGAACTAAAGTGCATTTAGATTATAGGTCAGTACCTATTGAAGAGATAACTGAAAAATATCATCCCAAAATTACATCATCTACGGTAGGGCGACCTTTGACAGTGCCCCATCACACTCAGCTCTCAGGTAGCCACTTCCCTGAATTCATTCCCTCAACAGAAAAGAAGAACCCAACCAAGCAGTGTGTGTTGTGCAGTCGGCAGAGCGACAGTAGGGGGAAGAGAGTGAGGAGAGAGAGAGAGAGAGAGAGAGAGAGTCGGTACCACTGCCCAACATGCAATGTACCATTATGTGTAGTGCCTTGTTTTAGTTTGTATCACACAAATGCAAGAATTTAAATTTAGAAGAAAATGACTTATTTAAGTTAATTATACTTGGTAATTATTCTTTTTTAAAATAGTATGTAGTTTTTCTTTACAAATCCATGTGTATTTATTTCTTAATACAGCGTGGTTGAGGCCATATGGCCCCTTCTTCCACCTAACCATTATAATACACAATATGATTAATTTAAATGTACAGAATTCAATTCCAATCAATATAGTGAAATTAAAATCATTTCAAGGTATTTATAAATAATAAAAAAATAAGAAGAGTACAGCACAAATATACACAAAGTAAATTAGTACGAAGGCTTCCACGGCGTGCTGTTGATATGGTGGTGATTTCCGGGAATCTGCCGTGTTGATCCATTTCCTGGACCTGAAGAAGCCGACTGGAACGTCGGCGAAATATTGTCCAGGAAATGGATCAACACGGCAGATTCCCGGAAATCACCACCATATACACAAAGTAAAATAATATAAAATAATATAAAATAATCATAAAGGAAAGACTGCCCAGTTTGCTGATGGATATAGTGATGCGCTGGTATTTAAATGAAGGATAGAAGGAAAAATACAGAGGAAAATATGACATTTTTATGAGGACCTAACTTATGATATAATCCATGTGTATTTATGATATAATTCATGTCTATTTATAATATAATGTTTTCATGCTTATTGCAAAAATGAAAGGGTTATAATTCATCACCCAAAAATAAAATTCAGGATATTATTGCATTGATATGTATTTGTAAATGCTTATTTCAATTAGTTTTTGTCTACTGATTTTTACTGTAAAAATATATTCATTATATTAAACCTTAATTAGTCGCGTGGGGTCAATATGGCGCCACGTAATGTATTTTCATCAATATCAAAAGAAATTTATTACCTATCTAGACCAAACTTGCAATGCTATTACGAATAGAAAGAGTGTACATATATCGCATAAAACTAGGTATATCACAAAGTTTTTGTAAGTTATGTATCTCTGATTTCTATTATTGTTTTTTCTTTTCTATAACAGTCCAAACTGCCACTTATCATTTGTCAAGTATTTTTCTCAAATCATTTAGTACTGGATGGTAAAATTGATAATACTTTACTACAATGACATCAAAAAGATGCCTATAAAAGGAACTAATAGAAACATTACCACTGATAATTGTTACACAAGTTTCCCTTTAGCTAAGTCACTTCTGTCGGAGTTCAAGTTGACTCTAGTCGGCACTCTGCATATAAATAAAATAAGAAATCTCAACTGAGTTTCTTCCAAAAAGAGACAGGAGTGTTAAAAGCTGCATTTTCAGTTTTACTGAAGATATCACAACAGTCTCCTATGTTCTAGTGAAAAACAAATCCGTGATACTTATATCAACCATGCTTCATGATGATAAAATTGACAACAGCACCCAAGATCTCCAAAAATCCGAAATAATAACATTGTACAATGCAACAAAAAGGGGAGTCGATACATGCGACCAGTATTGTGCCACTTAAAACGTTGGCAGAAGAACAAAAATGTGGCCGTTGGCTGTTTTTTTATTTTTTAGAAGGTTGCCGCCATCAATGCTTTCATACTGTATAAACAAAATGTTAAAAATGAAATGACTAGGCAAAACTTCTTATAAGTACTATCTACAGAATTAGTGAAAGAGCAACAAATTTTGAGATCTCAGAGTCAGTTTTTACCGAGAGATCTCCGAAAGCGCATTCACACTCAATTGGGGGGGGGACTTGTAGAAGAAGGCTCATCTTTTGTAGCAGGACCTTCCAGAAGAAGATGCAAATTTTGCCCTAGAACTAAGGACAATAAAGTGCCATTTAGATGTGCCAATTGTGAGGCTTTTATTTGCAAAGAGCATATGTTAACAAAATGCTATGATTGTGGGGACGGGAAGCGATTAAAAAAGAAAATTTTTCTTGTTATGAATGTTATCTTAATCAATATTTCATGAAAAATTATTAATAAATAATTGGATTATAGTCTAAAAGTGATTTTATTTTCAGTATGATAAAGATAAAACAATATTTTCTTCCTAAAATTTGCAGATCATTTTGGGGTCATATTGACCCCACGTGACTAATTACCGAACTTTTTTTCATGCAACCAAGGTTTAATAAAATTGCAAAAACCCATATTTTGGATCAAATATGAATTTTTTTAATAAGTCAATTAATATTCCACTGAGAAAAAAATTAATGTATCTATATAATAGACTCCTTGCAAACTTTCTGAAACAAAAATTTAAAAATGTGTTTTTTTAAAATCATTTTCTGAGAAAAATTCGTCAGGGAAGCAGATGAGAGAATTTTCATTGGTTTTATTCAATCAAGAATTCATCTTTCTCTAACTTAGTGAGTGGAGATTCCCTTTGTTCAGTTGTCTCATTTAATCGGGCATTTCTTTTACTTTCACATTGTATCACAGATGACGTTCTCTTGATTCTTAGTTGATTCTTTCACAAAAATTCATTCTATTTTTTGCGGCAACTGTCAGTAAGGATCAGACATCATTATAATTTAATTTAAAACTTTTCAGTAAAAAAGAAGCACAAAAAAGAGGAATAACTATATGCACGAACAAAATTATCAATAAAGAAACAAAAACGGAAAATGGTGTTATGCGATAAAATATCACTCACAGTTTTTATTTCTCAGTGAAATCCAGTTGGATAATCTATTTTGTATCTCTCTATTTGTATGTCAGGCGTTTCTTTGTCTGGAAGATCAAATCCTTCTTCGAGGTTGTCATAATAAATATTGTAAACAAAATATTGCAAATCGAATTTTGTTTAATTGATTTAAACTTTTATTTCAATTATGAACATAACATTAAATGCAATTGGAAAATGTATTAAAGTGATTTAAAATACAAAAGAAAAAACCCTAAATAAAAACTTTTCAAAATAAAATGCACTGAATAAACATTAAGTGAATGAATTAAGCGAACTTCCAATGCATAATATGGGTAAGATATCCCACTCCAACATCAGATTACCATAACAGCCTTTAATTCATTTATGGTTTTATTCTATTACATTCATGATAATACAAATTTTTCAAACTCTAGGTAATAGGAAACGAAAATAGATGAAAAGAATAAGAACCTTTAATCCTTCTTGCATAAATCAGTCCAAGTCTGGTTGGCATAGGTAGAAATTTAGGTATTTTAATGTCAAATTGAAAAATGTGCTGCACCCGACATAGGATTGAACTAAGGTCTATCCTTATGGTTTGTCGACAGACATACTTTCCTCTTTATTAATAAGATTAAATTACAAAGTCAGGACATGCACCGTACTGTGGATGAAAGAATGAAGTTTATTTTTCTTGAAGAAAAAATTCAAATCCATGCTGAATGTATAAAAATTTGATTTTAATCATAAAATTATAACAAGTTTCTTGGTTTTCAACAATGAAAAATATTAACTACTATAGCAACGACTCCAATGCCTTTCAATGGGAATTTACTTTTACTTTTAGAAGCATCTTCTTCACTAGGGAAATATTTGGAAATTTTAAGGGGGCATTTTTCACCTGCAGACACGAAGTAGCTCCTTACTGTCAGAAAACATTTGAGAAGTCTTTCAATTGCAGGGTATTAAGTGAGCCACCATGTTGGTGCATGGTGTAGCATTCTTAAATATTCAATGCCAACAAATTCAAATATTTCTTTCAGTTCTTTCATCCTTTTTGAATGCCTACCAAAATAGTTGTAAATTTTTGTGGCTAGTCCCTCTACATCAAAATCCAATTTCCTACTCGCATATTTTGCACAATTGTGAATAATATGGGCCAAACATCTTGCTTCTAATATATTCTGATTTTCATTTCTTGGACGTGTGAAGACCAAATTAAACTTCCCAAAGCTGACGTTTGCATTATTGGCCGAATAAGATGAGATATTTGACAGTTTCAATTTGATTTCCAGAAGCTTATTTTTAATATTGGTAAAAATATCAGTTAATCCTTCTTTTGGATCTTCATAATAATCTAGTAAAAACTGTTTCAATTTTTCTGTCAGAGTATAATATCTAATTACTAATGGAAACAATTTAATATTGCCATGATTTGAGGCATCTTTTGCAATGGAATAGAAGATATTACCATCCTGTAATTTTTTTACCAATGGTTCAATGGAAAGAGGAGCCAGAATGGAACACACAAGACTTGGTGCTTTAGTTCTGCCAAGATGCATATGTGCAGCAATTTTTGAATCTGGAAATGTAAGAGCTGCAAGTTTAGAGCTACAATCTAAAGTTCTACAAGAAAGACCATGGACAACATTGTGGTATACATTAGTCAATTCCGCTGCCGTAACTTTGTTACAACGTACAGAATTTGCTAGATCTTGAGATCTGAAGAATTTTGATAGACTTATTACTTACATTTCACCATCCTCAGCCCATTTCTATGTTCAACCCCTCCATCATGTTGTTTCACGTCACTTAATCTACCATGGGTAACTTTGAAACTTTTGTTGCACAATGTACAAAAGCCTTTCTCATTATCTCCCCCTGCTGGCTCTAGCCATGAATAACACTGCACTACAGTTTTTGCCCTCTTGACAAAAATAGGTGATTTTAGTGGTTTTTTACATACTATTTTTGAATATGTAATTAGTTTTTCTCTATCACCTACCATTTGCTCAGAAATGGCATTCCTTACATTTTCTAAATTCATCTATTTCCTTTGACTTAGGTACCCCTGCAAACCCCCCTTTTGGGCATATACGGCCGGTAGTTTTTTGAAAAATCACGATTATATATTGCAATATCTCATCAACTGGTATAAATGTCTTAATGCACGCCTAATTGGTTAAGCAATTGTTGGTGCAAGCGTATATTGGGTGCATTCGGAATGTGAGGACAGAGGTTCGATTCCCTCTTGGGTAGCTTCTTTTTTTCTTTCATTCCTCCTCCTTTTACAAATCCTTTTTCGTATTTCGCATTAAAATTTAACTGGGCAGCCACGTTCATATTTTCATTATTTTCCTATGTTGTTAGGTGGTGGTCCAGATTTTTTCTCAAGTCATTCAACGCATGATTTTCTCAACATTGTTTAAATTACGAAATCGCACATTCTTCATTGATCTTGGCACACACTACATCCTATATTGATGCTTATGACATAGAATGGATTCCTGAAATTATTTTTGTGAAGACTTCCTCTGAATACTTAAAATAGACCCATTAGGTGGAGGTATATCAGGCAAAGGAACGTTGAAAGTATAAAAGAAAATGAACTGGTGAGAAGCCCATTAAAAGTACAATAATATAAATAAATAAAAATATATCTTTTATGAATCCCCCAGAAATTTGGTTAATTGATTAAAAACATTAATAATCTATAGCCACCAGTCATCATTGGGAGCAATGACGGAGAGAGTTAGAAGGGAAACATTCATTTGCTTACGCATCAACAAGTGACGGATTTTTTTTTGTTTCATTCCCATAATATGATTGTACATCTCACGACCGATGGCGAAAGCACGATCAGAAATCTTCTGATTGATGTGATGTGAAATTAGAGACTTTCTGCTTGACGTATAAGTTTCTTGCTCGCTTGCTCAAGTTTCTGTGAGTGTTGCGTTGTCTGTGAGGCTTTATCGTTGTCTTTGGACACATGAATCTACTGGCAATTTGTGTGCAATCTATGGATCTTTGTTTGTTTTGTGCGAAATTTACGGAGGTATTTTTCAACAAACAAGCAAAAGTCGAAGAATATTTTTTTCGAGTCTATGATATCATTGCTCCCGATGATGACTGGCATAATAATGAAAATGCATCCTCGGAATTCAAGTTGCATTAGGTATTACTGTATATATTAAAAAATCCTTCATTATTAATAATGTATACTTCGTTTTTGTGATTAATGACTGTCAATTATTCCATTTTCCATTTTGGGGATGTGTGCTCGTTAGTGTCAGTATTGAGAATAGTAATAATCTTACCTTCGGCATATAAGATGCTGGCTGATTTTGGGGATCATTTTTCTAGAAAAAAGTGCATCTTATATGCCGAGAAATACAGTATATACCTATAATAATAAAACTACTTGCATCACACTGATTGACATAAAACCCTTAGGTACTTCTAGAAGGGCTAGAAATATGAAATTTGGCATGTAGAAAGGTCAAGTGGCACAACCAACTAGAAAAATCGAAAATCACTAAAAAGTTAATAGTTAAGGGGTCTTTTAATTCTAATGTTCCATTTCAATACCCCATGAGAAAAGCAAGGGATTTAGTGCAAGGCTTTCTAAAAATGCATTTTTAAACTACTTAGAATTGGGATACGAATTTGGGAAAAGAACAGATGTCTAGCTAAAAAAATGGAGTTCTTAATTTTTGAAGGCAGAATTAAAATACGTACCTAATTAACGTAAATATTCACTTTGAATTGGAAAAAAGTGAATTTTTCCTCTTTTCAACAATGGAAATGTATAAAAACCAATGCAATGACCTTATTGCTTTTAAAGGGACCTTAAATGCTTTTATTGGAAATTAATGCTGTCATAATAAATTATGGTGGAACTTCCATAACTTGAATTTCAAGGTAAAGTAAAATTATTCGAGTTATATAAAATTAAAATTATGGAAATGTATTTTTATATATTTGTATATATATACAGTGGAACTTCTATAACTCGAATCTTAAAAGAAAGCAAAAATTATTCGATTTAATATAAAAATCAAGTTAGGGAAATATATTTCCTAATTTTTCTTTAATTGAGTTAACATCAAGTTAAGTTAAGTTAAGCACTTAAGTTAACTTACTCTAATTTTCAATAACATGCATATTATGACAATATCATCACCTATATTTTCTTCCAATAACGTGTAAGATTTTACTGTATCAAAAACACAATTTGCATCATGCACTGTGATTGAGGATATCATAAATAATTATTATTCTAATGTAATACTGAAAGAACAAACACAATGATTACATTTGGGATATCGACTGTAGGAAGGAGTGGATAGGTTTGTTTTTCTCTAGGAATATCAGAGATCGCAATAGAAGCAATCCTGATAGAAGTGATGTTCGGGACTGCATGATGCACTGCACCCCCCTCAAAATCCTATGGTGTTACTTTTGATATGTGCAGAAATGCTTGCATTCTGCAAGCACCAACTACTTGTATATCAAATAATGGGTGGTATAATCTATTTGGCTGGCTCTAAAGTGACTAAAATAATTTTGATTATAAAAATCAGTTAGTTATAGAAATTGACATCAGAAATAACACCACAAACCAAAAATCTCGAAACATAATAAACATTATAATAAATCTTGTTTAACACTCGGTTAAAACCAAGCTCTCCCCACCCCTCTGATGCCATGCAAGAATCACAGTCTCTATTTTCTCAGCCCCTATATCCACTCCTACCTCTCATTGGCTCATTTAATTGCAGCCTGAAAGCCTCATAAACATCAGAAATTTGCCATAATGAGAATAAAATTCAACATACGAAGTGTTACATTAAGCAGATATTTCCGGTTAGATTATGAAACTCTCGTTAGTTTTTTCGAAACATATGTAGCAAACTTACGCAAACTAGCTCAATATTACTTATAATGCTGCCTCTCTTATAACGAAAGAGAAATCGTCAAGTATTTTAATAACTCTCGAATGTTTTACCGAGTGAGGGCAACGATATTAACTGTAATTACTTCAGTTTCAAAGACGCCAATTATCATTATTTTCTAAAACGTCAAGGGATATGATAAAAGACTAACCTAAATTCCACTTAAGCCCTGAAGTAGTCACTCGACTGCAGCGATTGCCAACAGGTATAAGGCTACACCATCGGTTGCTTTTTTTATCTCCCTCGGGCGGCCACACTTCGATTTCATGTTGTCCGGTCCATAAAATCCATGTAATACTGTTACTAGAAAGTAGATACACAGGAGCGTCCATCAAGTACTTCGCTTTGAATAAAGTGTTTATATTTGCCATAATTTGGTCGAACCTCCCACAAGTTTCTGCAATAGTGATAACTGCCTCAACCTAAAAAAGATCATAGTTTATAACATCTATGCAAATATTACGAAGGTATTTCGGAATCTTTATATTCACCTTCGTCATTCTTCCTTTCCAAAATTCCGCTAAAACACGTAACGCCTTAGTGAAATCGGTTTCATTTTGATCAGGTGTCTCGATGATCTTCGTTCCTTGAGATTTAAAATGATTTAAAACATCTTCATAGATTGAGTCTAAGTCGCCTGTTATAAAATCTGGGATATAAGACTTCTCACTGACTGATAAATTACCTGCTCTCAAGAAATCATACCAATGATTTGCCCCACCATCTACAACGATCTTTAGTGAAGCTGAAAAGCAAACGACGCCAATTTAGTAATAAATGGATGAGTTAATTACGAAAAAGTATTGTATTTCTCACTTCTTACCTCTATTCCATAGAGACATTATTAATCCTTTTTCACACTCAATTTGTCTATTCAAAACGACTATGACAAAATTTGTTAAGCTGTCACTATCCAATCTTGGCTTCCAATTAAAAATTCCTGATTTTACTGTATTCGTCATTCTTTCTTAAAGATTGATATGAATTGAAAGCAAAACGTTATCAGATATCACTATATCTTGAACTCCTGAGTACATCACGATTCTTGAAATAAAAAAGTAATGCTCCCCATGAATGCTAAAATAACGTGTCATATTAGAATGTACATAAAAGTATGACTATCAACAATGTAAAAACTACGTTTTATTACATAAAAGCTTATGCCCGTATCAAAAACTTCACTGTTGTCCTCTAGTAACACAACAAAAAATTACTGTACCTTAATTTTAATCAGGCGGTATCAATTTATCCTAAACAAACAAAATATATTTGCAAATACAGAGAACTTAACACATCGGCAACGAAATGTTCTTATTAATACTTGCATCAAAGCTGGATCAGCGTGATAAGAAACATATTTCAGCAGTATTTAATGACATAGGAAAATCGAAAAAAATCGGTTCCTACAGATGTATATATATGTAAGTATCATATGTAATATACAAAGAACTAAACTAAAATTCGAAATAACCATCATAAAGATTCATGAAGTTTTATGCGATATATCGATAGCTGGTAACACCAACAACGGAATTTTAAAACGTGTCATTAAGAAACTATTAAAAATATAAGGGAATTAAATGCGCGAAAATCATGAGTTAATTTACTGTAATAAATAATATAGCAGACATAATGGTGAGTAGGACATAATACGCATAACTTGAATCCAAACGACACATCAACCACAAACCGAACAAGTAAGATACCCTTTTAAAGTAAGAGGTGGAAACACATTTTCTTTATTACTTGCTCCAAACATAATATAGGGGAAAGTATTCTTTTCATGAAAAAAATCCATTTCGAGATTTAACGGAAATACACGTTTTGATGTCCCCTGAACACGTTTTGACCATTTTCTCGATTATGTCTGTGAGTTTTTTGTGGGTGTTCTAACTCAAACACTATTAAGGCCTTCTCAAACCGAGGCAGTATAATACTCAGAAGGTTATCAATGGGAGTATTTTTCTGTACCGCTGCATGCACAATTTTCCCGCGTACCGCATAGTCGTGAAGCGACCTCCTCTCTCTTGACATCTTGTCATCTTGTTTAGTGGTATCTACTACCCAAAATGTCTGTTACCACCGACTTTACAGAGCGTTTAATAGTCATCCAGAAATAAATATAAAATCGTTTTCCGTCTTGTGGAACCAATGTCTGAAATTCGCCATAACAACCACGTTCTGCATTGATTCGGTTAACCCATTTCCTTTTTGTTATTCTCCTAAACAGAATCAAAGCGAAGTACTAATTCAGCAAAAGTTTTTATTATGTAGGTAAAAATTAAAATGCATAGTAATTGATAATTGGCCGAGCGAAGCGAGATCTCTCCTGTTGAGTCCCTGTGCAATTTGCCTATTTGTCTGTCTGTTTGTTCTACGATAACTGCTGTTTCGGTGGTCTGATTTTCACCAAACTTCGTGTGCATGTACAAATAACTTAGAGTCGACTGGCTATAGTTTTTATAGAATACCACCCTTATAGTTCCTGCGTAATTTGCGTTAGCGCATTGCGCTAATTGCCAAATCTTATTCAATCAAAACGCAATTTAGCGTACATACAGAAAACATCAAAGAAAAATTTCTCTTAAATGCACAGGGGGCCTCCCAGAGACGCGCAATTTGCGTTCGTGCGGCCTCTCCTGTTGCGTCCTTATGCACTTTGTCTTTTTATTTTTAGGCGTTCCACTTTACACAATTACTTTAATAAACTTATACTCATATCCCGTTAAATGGCATCCGTCAAGCAACAATGAAATGCCAAACTTTTCTTTCCCTAGCTCTTATATGATCTGTAAGGTATAGATTAAAATCTTTATTCGGATAGAGAACAACATTTACAACAAGAAAGTCCACGAGGCCACATACTTACGAGCTATAGTTTTGGAGATGGAAAATCTCGCGAAAAACATCGCATATTTTATTTACATCGATCTCTAAGGCAGGTATATCGGCAAACAAAAATTAAAATCCATGTCTTTCGATCCCACGCCTTTATATGGTCTGTGAGGTATTGTTTAGAAAATTTATTTGGATCAAGGACAAGATTTACTACAAGATAGTCCCGAGAGTTATGGCTTTGGAGATAAAAATTCGAGAGTATACGGAACAAAACATCACATATTTTGTTTACATTGATCGCGAAGACGGTTCTCTCAGCAAACAAAAATTAAAAATTCATATATTTCTCTCCCATGTTCTTATATGATTTGTGAGATATAGATCTAAAAAATTATTTGGATAGGAACAACATTTACTACAAGATAGTCTCCGAGACCATATAATTAGGACTTATAGTTTTGGAAATAAAAATTCGAGAATCGCCCAGTCTTTCGGTACCGTTTCATACACATTTTCCATTAAGAACGCCTTTGAAATCTCTGTGTATTCCATTTATGGAGTTTACTTTTCCAACTTGTTAATTTTCTCGATATACGAAGTATAGAGCAAGTACTGTTTTCTTGAAAAAATCGAATTCGAGCTTTCAAATAAAATATATGTTTTAAGGTCCTCGGACCACTTTTTGACTATTTTCTCGATGATGTCTGTGGTTGTGTCTGTAAACTGAATTTTGTGGGCGCTCTAACTCAACAACTAATAACCCAATCAGCATACAATTTCATATATCGCATTTTAATTAGAAAGTCAAGAATCGGCGGCTAAACCCCTAGATAGTTATTGAATTGAAGCTATAAATGCGTCGGCGTATTCTTTGTAACTTCCGGAGCGAGTTTTTACCCATCCGTTATTTTAACATGGGAGACAAAAAGGGTTTTGATCATGTTGAGAAAAAGGATCTTCCAAATCCCAGGTTAACAGAGGAATCTGACTAGGTTACCACATGAACTTTAAAATAGTCGTAGCTAAATCGGGGTTGTTAAAATCCACCGGAAATGAGAAATCAAGGATAACTGTTATGCTTGCAGTCATGGCCAACGGGAAAAACTGACTACTTACGTAATTTTAAATCGTAAAAAGATGCCAGAGGGATAGTTACCGTCAGGTGTAATCTTTCACGAGCAGGAGAAGGGACGGATGAACGAGGAACATGTGTTAGATTGTCTGAAGGTTGTTTGGGGTCGCGTTATATTCGAGGTTTAGTTTTTCTTGAAAAACTTTCCAAAAATCTTAGGGTCGCGTTATATTCGAGTTCGCTTTATATTCAGGACATTGCGGTAATTACGACTTATAGTTTCGTGAATAGAAATTAGAGTATCGCCCAATCTTACGATACCATTTCATACGTATTTCCCATTAAGAACGCCTTTGAAATATCTGTGCATTCCATTTATGGAGTACACTTTTCCATCTTGTTTGTCTGATAATTGCTGTCTCGGTTTTTTTATTTTCACCAAACTCCGTGTGAATATTCAAATAACTTCGAGTCGACTGCCCATAGTTTTTTTCTAGAAAACTGCACTTTTAGTCCCTGCACAATTTACGTTCGCGAATTGCCCTAATTTTGAAATCTTATACAATCAAAACTTTGTCTGCTTATTTGTTTATCTGTTCTACTATAACTGCTGTCTCAAACGAAATTTCGAAAATAGATAGTACACATTGAATAATATCATTATATATAGACGTTTCTTACAGAGGATATCATCAACATATATAGACGTTCCTTACGGAGGAGGATATAACATACATATTACATACTAGTAGAAGGTGCTTGCATCCTGTAAGCATTTCATCGCACCTTGAAAAAACATTAATTTTTCAGAGAGATATTTCATCATATTTCTTTAATTCGATACATTTCTACTGTGGACCGGTTTTCGTATTTTCATTATGGAACAATAATAAAGTAAAACAATCACTAATTTTTGAAATTTTAGTAATATTATACTTTTCCCCCATTGGGTTAATAATGCCACACGTTTTCGACAAATGTTAAATTTGTAGTACATTTAGAAGTGAAATAACATTTATCTAGATGTTTAAATTTAAATAATTTTTAACGGCTACCATAACGATTTTATGGATCCACTGAAAACGTTATTCGTTTATTTCTTGAAAAAACGTTAATTTTTCAGAAAGATATTTCATCATGGGTAATATTTCTTTAATTAAAGAGATTTCTCCTTGGTGCCGATTTCCTTTTTTCCTTATGGAACAATCATGGAGTAAAACAATCGCTATTTTTTACAATTTTATCAATATTAAACATTTTTCACATTGGGTTAATAACGCCAAACAATTATCCCATATTATAAATTTGTGGCACATTTAGAAGTAAAATATCATTTATTTTATTGTTTAAATTTAAATAATTTTTACGGCCGCAATAACAAATTAATGGATACATTGACATGTTTATTCGTTTATATAGACAAAATTCTAAATAATTTAAAAATTTTAGCTTCCTAACTCGCCGCGTATTGTCTCAACATTTACCTATTTGTTTAAACATTAAGAATTTTTAACTGCCAAACAAATTAAAATATCAAAATTTCTATAATCTCTATCTAGTTATTTTACAAATCCTACCTCTAGAAATACTTTCAGCTCCGTAGCACATTTGGAAATACATATTCCTTGAAATTTTGTTTAAACAATTGCGAATTTTTAGCGGCCGCACTGTAGCATTTTTTCGAGATTTTCGGTTTTTCTAGTTGGTTTTGTACAAAATCCTACCTAACAAAAAAATTTCGAATCTGCAGCTCATCTGGAAGTGCTTAAACATTAGTATCCTCCTCCTCTGTAAGACACGTCGATATCATTATATACTAGTAGTTGGTGCTTGCATACTGCAAGCATTTCACTCACCTTAAAAAATCATTCATTTTTCAGACATATTTCATCATGAGAAATATTTCTTTAATTCTTAAGATTTCTCCTCTGGACAGGATTTCTTTTTTTCATTATGGAACAATAATGGAGTAAAACTATCGCTAATTTTTTCAATTTTAGGAATATTATACTTTTCCCAAAGTGAGTTAATAATGCCACACATTTCTGCCCCATTTTAAATTTATAGTACAATTAGAAGTGAAATAACATTTATCTGTTTAAATTTAAATAATTTTTAACGGCCAAAATAACAATTTTATGCATAAATTGAAATGTTTATTCTTTTACATAGACTAACCTCTAAATAATTTTAAAGTTTCAGCTCCCTAACTTGCATCTACCAATTTGTTTAAACTTTAAGAATTTTTAACTGCCAATCAAATAAAAATATCAAAATTTGTATAATTCCTATTTCGTTTTTTTAAAGAATTCTACTTATAAAAAAATTTCAACTCCGTGGCACATTCGGAAATACTAGTATACCTAAACTGAATTCGCGTGTTCAAAATATACACCAAATACATTCAGTGAGAAATAAGGTCATGAAATCTTTTTTTCTGTTTTGACAGCCATCTTAGATTCGGGGTCATCTTTGATTCAGGTAAATACGGTAATGGTTTTTTAAGTGCATCAATGGCTATGGTCATTTTGCACTGTTAATAAAACTTATTATTAAAAAAGAAATGCATTTTCTCAATTGTATCCGTGTGATCTTTCTGAAACTGAAATAAAAAATTAACTTTTTTTACCCTATATTGTAAAAACAGTCATCAGGGAAGCAGTTAAAATGTCCAGTCTGGGACAAAATGATTTGGCCACGTAAAAAATGAAAATTTTCTAATCAGTTATCAGAGCTTCTCAAGCAAATCCCATAAATGAAGGAAAAATTACACCTGGACTCGAACTCTGACACTTAGGAAAAATGTAATGCATTGTTGCCCTTAAAATCAAAAGGAATAACAAAACAATACCAAATTTTGGCACATTTGGAGGCTGTCAAAATGTATAAGGGAACTAAATAATATTAAAATCACCAATGGAGGGCATATAACCTTCTTGTAAATGAATACAAGTGGAAAATTCCAATTACTTTCTTGTGGGAAACCTGGTGGGCATTTTGAGCCATGCAGAAACAAAGGAAAAACATGAAGGCATAAAAATTAAAAACGCTAATATAAAGCAACTTAAAAACTCGTTAATGATGAAATTGTATACACAAGATTAGCATTACCGAGAAAAGTCTAAAAACAACTTTTATAAAATCCTCATTCATACCTGAGTGCAAAGCAAACATATTGCCTTTATTTCTATTTTCCAGTCATTTATTTGTATTGATGAATCAAAATGCTAATCTCACCTATCTCGATTCTTTTTTTGTTCTGTTTATTAAAGTTTCGAAATATTTCATTAAAACCCTGTTTGTAGAATGGGTACAAACAGAGCTTTTTAAAATCTACTTCCAGATGATGATATTAAGAAAATCCCTAAATTCGAATAATTAATGGCCTTAGTGCCGCGCATGTTAGTCTACTGCGCACTGAGCGGCTAAAGAAACAGTCACGTACGATTCAGCCAGGTATTTGCAACTAACTCTTTTTTGCTTGTTCGAGAGCTTTGCATAGATGGTATTGAACTACAACCTATCTTTCATTCAAAATCCACATTTCATTTTTATTCTTTTACGTAACTTATACCACTTACATCTCAGCGGTACTCGTGCAAAGTTGAACCGTGATGAAATAGATTAGTTTCTTATTATTATCCGTTTAAAGACTGCTGCAGTCCCAATATTCAATGCTCATTCAGGGGATGGTAACTTGACCAATTCATCTGAGCTTCAAAACGATGAGAAATTAATCAACCTTTCAGAAATACCCGAAATCGAAGTTAACACTCGTGTTCGCAGACCCTCTCCACGGATTTTGAGGGCTCTGGGAATCTTAATATGCCCCTATTGCTCAATATAAACCATTGATGATATTTATCTTGACATTAACCTTTATATTAACCATTAATGATGGAGTGTATGTGGGGTTTTCGAACTCCTTTGACCAAAACATAATTAACGAGCTCACTAGGTGTAATTAAATTTTTAAAACATGGCTATACAATATGGGCTTTGGCAGTTGTCTTCGGGTCAACGGTAAAATTCTCTGGGTTAACACGAAATTTTTAGATTGGTATTCCATATAAGGATTAATTTTTAGAAAGTAAGCTTCTCATTGTCAATTAAACTAGGTGTAATACGCAAAAATATGAAAACTAGATTTACCACCTCTCCGGATTTACCTCTGAGTTTGGGGGTTTTGGTTAGTAATTTCAGAGTTCAAGGATTGGTTATCTTGATCCAGGAGATAGAAATTTAAAAAATAAGAGCTCAATTTTACTGCATGGCAGTTGACTATCTCAAGAAGTGGTATAACTTTCAAAATAATCCATTTGCGTATTTTCGGTTATAACTCAAAGAATAAAACCTTAAATATGAATATTTTTTTGAATGAGACAAATTATGTGAAAGTAGATTTAGATGAAAATAATTTATACGATGAGATTCAATTACTGAACAAACTTCTACCACAAATGCCAAGCACTTAATCTGCACATTGACAAAAAGTGGGTTGGAATTCTTTCCAGTTGTAAAGAATTTAATGAATTGCCACTTGTAGCTAAAATTTTATCAATTCCTATTAGTAATGTCCAAGTAGAAAGAATTTTTTCCATTATGGGAAGTACATGAAGCCATAGGAGAAATAGAATGAGGGCAGAGATTGTTAAGGCAGAAATTTGTACTAAAGTGAATTTTGGCATGACCTGACAGGAATTTTATAAATTCATTAGTAAGCATGGGCAAGTTGAATTACTTAGAAGTGCAGTGAAAAATGAAAAATACAAGTGGAGACAAAAATAATCAGTTAAAGTGGTAACATTACCATTATAAAATTATTTTTTTATACTATTTAATAATAGCATCTTTTATTGGTTTTTTAATTAAT
Organism: Tanypteryx hageni; assembly: GCA_028673005.1. Classification (NCBI taxonomy): domain Eukaryota; kingdom Metazoa; phylum Arthropoda; class Insecta; order Odonata; family Petaluridae; genus Tanypteryx; species Tanypteryx hageni. The sequence continues at coordinate 271,632,603 of CM054112.1, forward strand.
TAAGAATAAAAAATGTTAACTTTCAAAATAGTTGTTTTAATGATTTTTCTCTCTTGAATATCTCGGGGTGTTTATTGTATAGGAACTTCCTATATCTTGAAAATAGGAAATATTACCTTACAATCACACTTCATAGGAAATATTACCTTACAATCACACTTCATAGGAAATATTACCTTACAATCACACTTCATATGTAGGTAGGTACTTTAAAATTTTCCAGCTCAGCCGGGCCGGATAATCTTCTCCCAAGACCATTTGATTAGATGGCCATTGATTTTTTATTTGTGACAGATGTCTTAAATTTCTGCTTTTGGCCAGACAAAAATAAGCCAAAATGGAATGGCAACAGCTATACGGGCTATTATGCTCTCTGTGCCGCTCTTCTAAATGCACAAGAGGTATGATATAACTTAGAATGTACAACATTAAAGTAATTATATTGCCAATCATTTAATTTTATATAAGCAACTTTAAAAATATAAGTGACGTCTGACTCAAGACATGCTGAAAATAACCTTGATCTCGTCTCTGTAGCGTCTATTTATTCAAATTTAAGACAACGTGATAGGGGAGATACAAGTTATGGAATCTGTTTTAGGAATTCTGTTATGTTAGTTAGTCATGATACATGAATTTTGTAATGCATTATTAACAAAATTCTCCCACGCTAACAAAGCTGTTTTGGCACATTATTTTACTTATTGCCTAAGACCAGGGGTGGAATAACGTTTCAAATCGTTATGTTAATCTGAAGCGTTACAAAGGATCAGTTTTCGTTACATAACAAAAATAACGCTATGCAATTTATTTCTTACGTTATATAATGTTATTTTGTAAAATCGTTATATAATGTTAATTAAAATGTTTTTGCTTTGGCCAATAGCCCAATCTTAATTATTAAATATAAAAGTATTAAATAAAACCACAAAATAATTGTCTGTAATAATTTTAATTCAGTTATATAATAAAAACAGTCAAAATAATACTATGCAATTATACATATTTGGCAAAAAAGGAAATAAAATATGTATAAATCTGAAACATTTGTTCTGAAGTATGACAAAACCTTCCAAAAGTGCAGCTATATTGATTTCTTCGTTATTTGCAGTCACATCTGAAACAGAATATCTTACAAAAATTTTATTTATAAATTGATCAAATTCATCACCGTCGGTTCATTGTTTAGCAGAAAGATTTCAGTCTCTTTACTAAAATTTCCTCTTATATTCTTTAGAGTTGTCTGAATCTTTTTAAACTCTTCAGACAATGTGACTTGGAATCTTGGATCAAGATAAATAGTGGATTATGTGGCTAACAACTTGCAGACTTAACAGTTCACAAATTGATGGAATGAAATGATCATAAGATCCTAAGCAGACAGGCATTACCTGTAAAGTTGGGAATAATTTTCAAATGAGAAAAAATTCTGCTATGACCAGGAATCAAACCCGGATCTTCCACTTGCCGGACAGATATTCTACCACTGAACTACCATAGCAGATAATTTTTCCCGTTTCTGAATGCGGGTGTTTTTCTTAGTCTCGTCCATGCTAGCCAACCTAGTATCAACCAGCCCCAATGGTCAAAGCAGAATTTATTCTCATTTAAAAATTATTTCCAGCTTTACAGATAATGCCTGTCTGCTTAGGATCTTATGATCATTTCATTCCATCGATTTCTAGCTTGGCAATCTCACCATTTGAGAGGGAGGGGTTTTCTTTGATTCTCTTGGAGGATGCCCTTTGGGGCTTGTTGATACTAGCTTGTCTAGCCCAGACCCAACTAAGAAAAACACCCACATTTAGAAACAGGAAAAATTGAAAAATTATCTGCTATGGTAGGTCAGTGGTAGAATATCTGCATGGTAAGTGGAAGACCTGGGTTCAATTCCCGGTCATAGCAGAATTTTTTCTCGTTTCAAAATTATTCCCTTAACAGTTCATGTTTTCTATGTAATGTAACAAAAACTAATCCTTTGTAATGTTATTACATCCCTAGTTCATGACATAACAGCTGACACTGAGCACATGACGAAACACACTGAAGTTAGCTGCACTCTGTGCAATGTTGCCTGGCCAAAACATTTTGGTTTGATGACGTTATAATAACTTCATTGCAATTAACATTTTGAAAATGTTATAATAACATTACATTAAATGTCATTGGTTATTATAATGATATGTATGTATTGTTACATTATTGTAAAAAAACAATTTAATAGTTATTATAATGTTATCAGGTATCGTTACGTTACGTTTTCCAGCCCTGCCTAAGACAATATCTCTTTATCAGGAAATAACTGGTTAACTTAAAAATAATACTGATGTATGTCATAATGGACCAATAGATGTTGAATTTACTTATTTTTGTCATTTATTTCAATATAATTGAGAATAACAATAAAAACCATCTCATCAGGAAAAAATACCTATCACTGACCCCAAATACTACTCAACCATATCTGAAGAAGATTTGAGTAAAATTTTGAAACCTGAGGATGGTGCAGGCCAGAGTTCCTTGTTGAGTGAGAGGGTTGCTGCCCTTAGACAAGCTGGTCCTGTTCTGATAGAAAAATTTGGGAGAACTTTCAAGCAATGCATTACAGAAGCAAATAAATCGGCTGAAAAACTGACATCTTTGATTGTGAAGGAATTCACATCATTTCAAGATGAAGCAAACTATGATGGGAAAAAAGGTATATAGATAAATATTATGACCAAGGAAATGAAACTGAGATATCTGGATATTCTTATTGGCAGTTTTTTTAATATAATCAAGTATATGTAATGATTAATGTTCTTGGTTTCAGTATCATTCTATAAAAGGGCTCAGATTCTTGTTGGTGACATATGGATGCTGTTTGAGGGTAAAGGATTTGGAGAATTAACTGACATAGATGCACTTACTGTGTTTGCCGATTATAGAGCAGCTCAGATTCTTGTTGGTGACATATGGATGCTGTTTGAGGGTAAAGGATTTGGAGAATTAACTGACATAGATGCACTTACTGTGTTTGCCGATTATAGAGTAGCTCAGGTTCTTGTTCACTTTGGTGCTCTAAAGTATAGTGATTACTTAATGGACATACTTAGCAAAGGTAAGATCAAAGTATCCAGGATTTTATGTATATATTTTATTTATCTCTGTTATTGCTTATATATGAGATTTGTTTTTTCTCCAAGTAATTTATAATTACCCTAAATTCCCATGTATAACGCGAGCATTATACAAGTTTTTTTGTAAAATTTTCGGAATTTCTTGGTACGCGTTATGTATAAGGAATGCCACTTTTTAAGAAAAAATATGATGTGAGATAACCTTAAAGCAAGCAGCCTATTCCATCTTGTGTTCACTAAATTGCTGCCATCTATCAAAACCTACTTAGAGCTTCTCCGAAGATGTGTTAACTCAGTAGATTTCACAAAAAAATTCAGTTTTCAATGTACAAAGCAAACTTTAAGTTTGAAATTACTTTTTCGGCTTAAACATGACCTATATGTTGCATTAAATCTTTAATACATAATAATCAAGCAACATTAACATGGTTGGTTTAATAAAAAAATCAAATTCCTCTCTAAATATGAAAACAAATCACCATACCAAATGCATACACTTTCCTTAATAAAAAATTAGAAAATTGTTTACAAATTTTTGTCATTAATTCTTTATGAATCAAAACGATCAAAATCTTCAATTTTGGTCTCACAATTCAAATGAATATCATTGATTTCATTTACAAATTAATAAGTTAAATTTTAAATTGACATCTTTGCTTTTATCTGAGGAAGAATCACTGTTCCCCCCACCAACACTTTGAGAATGAATTCCGGCATTAGAAAGAAGACTTACGTTCTTAACGGTCTATACAAAGAACAACTCGTTTTGGTTACGAAAGAAATAAAACAGAAAAACAAATCAGTAGAATGATTTTTGTCATCAACTAGCAGAGCAGATTCTATAGCCATTGAAGTACCTTAAATATGATTTTCGGGAGAAACTTGCGAAATACAGTAGTATTTTTTTTAAATTATACATTATACTAGAGACTTCGGAAACCTGTAGAAAACGGGCTAAGATCGACCTGCGCATTATGCATGAGTGCGCGTTATACTTGGGAATTTAGGGTATAGTATTAGTTTTTACTGTTGTCATGCTTTTTCAAAATGTACTTTCAGAATAGTGTACATTGATCGAGTTTACCATAATACTTTATTACACTGCTGCTTTCTCTCACTACACTTATGTCATCAACAATCTTAGGATCAACTCTATTGAATTGCCATTCAAAATCACTGAATATAATACTAGTCAACTTGCACACAAAATATATCTACATACTTGCCACCAGTTTCACTTAAGTATTACAATCATTAGGTCTGATAAAATATATCTTAGGTCAAAATTGAAAAAATTTTGATTCTACGATTATGACTATCACATTTTGCTAATTATCTTAATGCGATTAGTTTTTGTTTGATGAGCATTATGAGAACTACTTAAGGTTCTGTAATGAACAGACATTGTTTCATTTGGTTATTTAAATTTGCTGCATTGCTCCTTCTGTTACTGTTGCTTTAAAATACAGTGCAAACTTGATAATCTGAACTATTTAATGCAAGTTTGTGTTTGGATTATTGATTTGTTCGTATTACTGGATTTTAAATGAAAAATTAATTTTTTTGGTATAATAATTTATTATAATGCTTTGTAAAAATGTATATACTTCATCTTATTAAAGTAGCCATCCATCTTCTTTTGCTTTGTTCCTTTTTTTGATTTTTATATGCTGGTTCACGCAACTGATGAAGTGAAAGAATCTGATGAGCAGGTACTCCATTTTCTGTTACCCATTTTAAGCAAGTGGTAAAACTAGAAACTGCTTCTTAGTGTTTTACTAAGTTTTCTTGTAATTTTTGTCTTCCTCATCTGTCCCCTCATCACCTACATTTTCTTGTAGAACATTTGTAACAATTTCATTATGTCAACATTTCAAAACAATCTTTTTCATCTTGTCCAGTGGCCCATTCCTCGACCACAAATTCGCGGCCAAAGAAATTTTGTTTACAAACTGGACTAGTGGTAGTAAGTTATCTTCCTCAAAACATTGGCCAGGTTCATTAGCTTTTGTGTTATCAATAAAATCATTTTATGTAGGCCATAGTCTAGCCCAAGACTTTTGGATGAGATTTGTGCTCACTGATTGCCATGCTTCTGCCAAGCGATTACAACATCTTATAGATTATAATTTTTCGGTGTGGTTACAATATTGTCATCTTCAGCCACAATATGCAGCAACAGTTTCTTCCAATAATGTAATTTAATAGCCTGAATGACATTTCGGTCCATTGGTTGAAGCAGAGGTTTTCAGTTTGGGGAGAGAAACCTGGCTGTTATTCAACCATCATCACTCACTAAGTCAGTTGGGTGACCCGGTGCATTGCCTAAAATGAGTATAGCATTTTGTTCCATGTTTCTGGATCTTTCATGAAGGAACCAAGTGTAAAGTGCAGTTTCTATTGCAGGATTTTCACTTGCTTTTAACGTTTTTCATTTACTGGGACCTTTCTCCATAGTTGAGATAAATTTGATATCTTCGCTTTTTTTTGTATTTAAGTTGCTTATTGTAGATTTGCAGATATAATATTCTTCGCCAACTTTGTTGCACTTTCTCCATTTCAAGTCTTCTTAATATCATCATTTTATCTTCAAGCGACAATGTCTTATGCTACCTTTTGCATGACATCTTGTAAATATACACACCCCCACTTAGGTTTTCTCCACACAATTAATTATGTAATTCAAAAGTAACAGCAAAAGCAACAAATACAAATACACAACCTCATGCCGCCACTAACTGCATACTACTGACAGTGCATGCCATGCCAGAATCCACGTCCACAACAGAAATGGGCAACCCAGTTTGAGTTGTTCGGATTAACGTGGGTTCAGATTATCGAGGTTGCACTACTTTTTCTGAATATTTTGTTTTAAAATCTCAATGTCCTATGGGCCAGCTTGTAAATGGTAAATATTACAGTCATACAGTTTTTCTTTGTGCATTTGCCATAGATTTTTTTAAATTTTCAGATGATCAGATTGATAATGGCAGTCCAAAGGAAATTGAAATCAGAAGCTGTTGAGCTGATCACCACAGAGGTTAAGGCATTGATTGAGAAAAACGGAAAGGGTGATTCACCTCCTGGTATCATGAATGCAACACAAGTTGATCATTTTCTGTGGAATTATCAAAGAGAGCATGCTAATGAATTGGAACACGGACGTAACTAGACTTTTATTCTTGGGGGAGGGGGGGGGGGGGGCAGAGGAGGACCAATGAAAATTGAGGGGGGGCCAGGGTAATTTTCAGTATTTCCAAAATACACGAGAGAATGGCAAAACTAGTTAAATTTTAATGGCGGAATATATTTATTTTTCATGAGGATTGAATAATTTTAGAATAACGAATCTTTTTCATTGAATAGTTCATGAAAAGATGATATATAAAGCAATAAATATGTTTTGCTTCATCTTAGGTATACTTTACAGATTAATTACGGCTATGCATTTTGGATGAATATAAAGATCAATCAATGATTAGGAAACTTATGGTATATTTGGAATTTGGTCTGATAATAGAATTAAATGGGGAAAGAAAATCACATTTTTGTATTCTATTTTCAAAGATCAGACATTTTCTTATCGAATTATAAAGACCGAAATTTTCATTACATTATGTGAGATTTATACATTGTAAACTCTTGAATTTATTTTTTTAAACAAATTTATTACTTTAGAAAAAGATTTTACATTTTTATTAAAAAAAAGATAATTTTAATTCCTCCGAAAAATTTTTCATAATGACGGATTTTAACCTACTACAGAAATGAACACATTTCAATTGCATTAAGTACCTAATGTGAAATGTATTTTTGATTTTGTAAAATACACATAGTCATTCCATCTTAATTACAAATCAATTACCAAATAATACAAACTTAGATTAAAAATTTTTTATCACCTTTAACATAAAGTTATGAAAGTAGACAATCATGTATATTAAGCATTAATACATTATAAAAGATTAATACTAATAAATTATTAAAAATTAATACTATGAGAATACATTCATGCCTTGTACAAGAATTAAGACGAGCATTTTATTTTAATAATGGCATTCGTCTACCACCAGCTTTTTGTGCAAATCTTTCTACAACTTGATCTAAATCAATGGATTTGGCAAGCTCTTTTTCTATGTGCAATACAGCTAAATGTGAAAGACGATCATTGGCAGTTTTATTTCTTATGTAAGTATTAAGTCGCCTTAAACACGAAAACGATCTTTCGCACGCTGCAGTTGACATTGGTATTGTTACTGCTATTGCACATAATTTATAAACTTCATGAAAAGCTAATTTGAACTTCGTCAACATTTCTAGTAGTTGAAATAGATTTGTAATTTTAAGTTTGATTTCTAACTCATATCTTTTAATGGTTTTCGGTAAAATTTGTAATTCTGCATTTAAATTATCAATGTCAATGCTATAATTTAAAGCAAAAGCTTTTAATTGTACAAAATTTAAAAATTTCTCATGCATCGGATTTAAGCAACATATACCTTCTAATATTTCTGAATTGTTTGTGAATCTTGCGTGTAATTCCTCTACTATTTTATCTAAAACAGGAATATAAATTTGGGTACGAATTTTATCTTTCGTATTAACATTTCATTGAAAATTATTTTCCTCTGTATTTACATAATTTGCATATTTAGTACAAAATTTGGAAATTCTATTAGAATTTTCATTATTTGGAATATTAATGTTATTATTATTTGCAATTTTTAGTGATTCTTTGTAAATTTGGTCAAAGTTCAAAGCAGAGTTTTCATCAGATCTCACGTTCAAGAAAAACGTCTCCAAAGACTGATCTGAAGTGACGCTTTACAAGAAATCGCTAACAGATTTGAGTTTTCCCAATATTTCCGTAAACATACACAAGTTAAATACAAATTGAAAATCAATTGCATCAAGCAAACGATTGGCTTCTACTCTCTGTACTCCCGCTTCATTTGAAATTACATTCAACAAGGCTAATATGGCCTCAAAAGTATTTTTCATTGTCGAACATGCAGATCCCTGAGCTGTCCATCGGGTAAAACAAATTCTTATTAGTACCTGCAATTTGCTATTCGGGTTACTATCCCTTTGTAGCTTTATAAATCGCGCATGTACAGCTGATCCTGAAAAAAGATACAATTCCTCCAACACAGGAAAAAACACGTCTACATGTTTTACGTTTTTGCAAACATCGACGATCACGAGATTCAGCCTGTATTTGAAACAGTGTACATATATACAATGAGGTACTTCATCTCGAATTAATTTTTGTGTTCCATTCAATCTACCGCTCATAACGCTTGCGCCATCGTATGTTTGTGAAACGCATTTAGATAAATCAATCTCGCAATTAGCAAATATTTCTTTAATATAAGAAAATAGTGCGCTTGCATTAAGGTATTCCGCTTGTTTATAGCCTAAAAATCGTTCAAATACTGTACCATCTAAAAAACATCTAACTACAACCGACAGTTGTTCACTCTTAGAAATGTCCTTTGATTCGTCTAATATAATGGAAAAATGCTCTACTTGGTTAATTTGATCCTTTATTTGTCGAATCACCAAATCCGACATTATTTTCAAAATTTCATTTTGAACTAAAGGACTAGTATATTTGGCATTTTTTGGACCATCAAGAAATTTTTTTTTACTATATCGGAATGTTCAGATAGAATGTTTAAAATTTCTAGAAAATTTTCTCTATTTAAACTTTGGACAAATTCATCATTTCCCCGCTGGGCTATATTTTGCATTGCTGAAAATCTTAATACCTGACAAATAATTCTTAAATATTGCCTATTTTCACTTACTTGGATAGAATGAGCATGATTCAACAAGGAAGTTACAGATGCATTATTTTTTGACATTACCTTTTGCATATCCCATGATGTTTCACACTTTTTATGAGAATCACTATTGCCATGTTGCCGAAGTCCCGAGTCTTTTTCATGGTTTTTTTCCAATTTCTGACTCCAACAGATACGAACGGCATGTACGAATCAATAGAATTTGAAAAAAACGACATGGGAAGCAATATGTAGCATGATCTAACACACTCTATTCTAACCATGGAAATTTCTCATACCAAATAGGGTCGAAACTTCTCCAACGTGTTGCGAATTTCCGACTCGGAAAACACAACTTCGGCTGTTTAGAGCCGTCGGTCACAATTTGAGACAAATCTTGAGGTCCAGGAATTTCTTTGAGTTTTGGCTCTGTTTCGACACTATCTCTATCTTCGCAATCGAAATTAAGCATTAAATTCATTTTATCGAGTTCACAATCTTGGAATTCACTTTCAGAATTTGAACTCGTTTCCTCACTTTCACTAATAATTGTTTCAAAGTCATCCTCTTTGATAATAGCCGTTTCTTTAGGATTTTCTACTTTGATCTTCTTATTCGCAGCTCTCCCAAAATAGTCCGATATATTAATCCTTTTGCTACTCATTTTGTTCAACTGCTCTGGGTCCCTTAAAAACGGAAATTTTAAACGATATTTTTTTCAAAATCGAAATTAGTGAAAATAATCAATCATAGAATTTAAAATAAATTATTAAATACATCCAAAATTATGTATTGTCAAGTATATAACTAATTTACTCGATTTACTGTAAAGTTAAGTTAGAGGAAAAAGCTTATTAACTAGATCAGGGGCGGATCGGCAGCAAAAATCGGCCCGGGAAAACCTTCAGACCTCGGCCCACACTGCTGAGTGAAATATTTCCCTATATAAATTGGGAATAATTGAATCAGAGACAACAATGCGGGACACCTTGGCAATGCTCGGAAAGAATACGAAAAATCCATAAGATTTCGTAAAGGAATGCGTACTTCTAAAGATTTCGAATGCCTAGCATCTAAGCATTGCAAGTAGGGACTAGTTTACAGTTTTAGCTGTAGGATAAAGCAAACTAGAAGAAAATTGGTCCACATTTACGTATTTTTATGAATGGATGTAAAGAGTTCTTGCACTTTAAAACATTTTAATCCAGTGTTAACTTTCATAAGAGCGCCCGCACAGAGGGGGATTATGCTTTCTATATTGGGGCGATTGGTGGAAATTCATGTTTGTAAAAATTAATTTCTTCAAAATGAGGGATGGGACAAAACGGGAAAACACGTGTTCGCTTATTTTGGATAAATATTCATTTTGTACAAATTTCGTTAACTTCCGATTACCAATTTTCGCGACTTTTCATCGTTAGACTAATTATAATTAAATTTTTCACATACCTGAACTTTTTCAAACTTAATAGACGTTGTGCTTGGAATACCTCTCAGGGCTCAGTGTCACTAGTAGTCTTCAAACAATCAACCTTAATTAGGAATTAGAATTAAAATATAAATATTTCTGAATCTGCTGAACCACTATAAAATTCCATTACGATGAAGTATACGAACTTTCTAGCGATAACGATATTTTGCATCACTGAATTGAACAGACCTTAAATCCCGCTGTTCTTAACTCTTCAAATGTTAGACTTCGACTGGTCTAGAGCATTCGTATTCTCATCTTCGGTGGGAAATTCAGGCTGAGCTCGGGCAGTTTCCCACGGATACAATCCAATTTATTGTCTTTCGAAAAGGCCAGATGTATCTCGGCTTCACATTTATAAGGCAGAGTGGCGATCCACAGGATGTTTATAGTGGACAAAGCGAGTGAGTATCCACTTGAGAAATAAACGTCGAGAGCGTCGCCATCCGAAGGTAGATCTGAGCGTAGCACCCACGAAGCACAGAACTGATTCACCAATCGGCAATTTTTTAAAATCTGTTTAATTGGATAACACCAAAACAACAACAATGGCCCCATGGAAAATATTTTGTGACTACTCACAATCAGCCCGGGGATAGTGCCTATGAGACTGGTTGGCATCTGGAGACTGGAGACATCGTTTTGAATGATAAAAGGGTAATGCGAGACACGGTGATGCAATACAAAGTAAGTAAAAGGTAATAGATCCTTCACCGTAAAAAAAAGGAAATAGAAAACTCACGTACGCGCTGTAGGTCTCCGAAGGAATCGGCAGGACCTAATTCTTGTGAAGAAAACACACACACGCACACGAGTGCCTCCTTGGAGTGTTTTACTTACATCGTTTTGAATGCATCCTCTACTCAAGAGATTAAAAAGAACTACATTGTAGAACCAAGCTTCTCGCGCATTTCAAACTACTATATTGTAGAAACCTATCTTCTTGCGAATGTAATGTCAAAATTACAGTAAAAAAATTCCGATAAAAATGGGTGGGGATGGTAATTTCAATCTGCTGATCAAATTCAGTGGAAGCTGGGTGGGCCAAGGGGGGGCCAAGAAGTTTTCAGGGGGGGCCCTGGCCCCCCCCCTTAGTTACGTCCCTGTTGGAACATATCCCATTTCACAAGTCACATTGCATTTACTACTAAATTGACCAATATCAAATTAAAAACTTCATACATTTATAATTCTATATTTTGAATAAAAGTGCATGATAAACAATTGTTTTATTTTATTTGGATTTATTGCTACATAAAAATTTATTGCATTATGTTATTTGTTTTTAAATTTTTGATAAAATTACTTGGCAAATGCCACTAAAAAATTCTAATATTACTGAAATATTGTAAACAATTAATGCACTGACATAAAGAATTGCCCATCAATGGCAAAAATAATGATATTCAGTTTTTTTTCAAAGTGTCAAGATTATTCTAATTGAAATAATTTGTATTTAAACCTCCATGATTAGTGCGAGGTGCTGTGGACACCCCAGCCTACATTGTAGGGCGGCATTCTTTTTAGTTTAGATTTTATGATCCCTACCTTTCAGTAGCTGGGGTTAGAGATGTTCTGAACCTTTTCTGTGAAAATCATTAGTTTTACCCGGCTTTCCTCTTAGTTCAGATGCTTTTCTTCTGATGGTGCACTCTTGTGTGTGGCAGAAGTAACCAAGCTTTTGTTTGCATGTTCGCGGATCACGGAATTAAGCAAAGGCTTCTGTTTACTTAGTGTATATGTGTTACAGAGTGTCTTCTGAAAATCTTCTAACACTTTGGTCATCATATTACATTAGATAAGGTTCGTAAATATACTTTTATTTTATTTTTCAAAATATTTATTTCATTTTTGAAGCAGATTTCGTTTTATATATTTGAATCAGTTCAATAATTTTCACTAATTTATATCCACCCATAGATGTCTGAATTGCATTCTGAGACAGACAGGGAAACTATTGCTCTGCTTATTGCTAAATCTTCTGAAGAAGAGGCATTGGATTCTGACAATGGGTCTTCCGAAGACTTACTAAATGAATCTGAATATGAAACAAGCTGTGAGCAAGATGTTGGGGATCTGGATGATGAAACCATGTCCTTATTGGTAAAGACAATGTAACGAAGTGGAGTTTGGAGCAACCCTGACATAATGTTAGAACACCTGCACATAATATCGTGTCTCAAACGCCTGGTCTCAAGGGAAGCAAGGAAGATATAACTCCCTGTGGACTGCTTCAAAATTATGTTTGATCAGGAAATTTTAAAGATTATTGTTAATTGTACAAATATACAAATTTCAAAAGTTGCAGTAACTTTTTCATGCGAAAGGGATGCAAAGCAAACAGATGAAATGGAGATAAGTTGTCTTATAAAGGTAGGCGCACACTGCTTCCGCACCGCACTTACTGCACGCATCGGATTTTTGTCCGCAACATTGTTTCATTTGGAGATGCGCACATTGCTTCCGCACCACATTTATCTTCAGCATCGGAGTTCGGCAAATGCAGAAAGGATTCGAGAGAGTGAACAAAATGCGGAGCTGCGGTGAGTGCCGATGACGTCATCCAGAATTTCCAGTGGTGTGCGAGTGTGTCGGGATCCGCATCAGGATTGTCAGTCGACATTGGGCCCTCGACAGGACAGTAAGCTCATAACGTTAGTGCAGAACTACGAAGAGGTCTACAACCTGAGGCATCCAGAGTATCATATTTTACAGATAAGGGACAACATCTGGGAGGAAATTGGGGAGTTAATGAATGAGACTGGTAAGTTTAGCCTAGATAATTTTTTTATTATTTCACAATGTAGTAATTTTATCAATCACAATGCTTTGGTTGGTGATAGACCTATCGTTGGTTACAATAAAGTCACAAATCAGGCTAAGCTAGTTTTTTTCCAGCTCGGACTCTTTTCATTTGCCATTCTACAGACCCTGCTTTCGTGTTAAAGAAGTTTTTGAAGCATTCTCTTATTCCCAATGCATCAGAAGTTGCAGAGCCACCCGTACCTCGAGCACTCACCAATGATCTCATTTGAGAAATGGAAACTTGCAAGTCACTTTCGGTCCAATGACACTTGTCTCCTCTTAAGAAGTTGTGCAAACAAAAAACAGCTTGGACTACAGAAATAACATGCTCAACCTACGTTCAAAAAGTCTAAACTTTCGTACCATTATACCAATAGTATTTTCAACAACGTTCCTCGCATGACTCAGCCTGTAGTTAAAAACCTTTGCTTCATCATACCCCTGTATATCATCGCATGAGTAAGGTCTCATTAGGTATGGGTGCAATGGGAAAGCCTCGTCCCCTACAATAACATGTGGAAGGCGCAAACCGCATCCAGGGAGTTCCTTTGTTGGAGGGATGTGTAGCATTCCATCCTCAGGCCCTTTACTTAATTCAGAAGTGTGGAAAAGACTTCCATCCGAGTTTTTACCATATCCCCCAATGTCTATCAGAACAAACCTTTTGTTTGCATCTACTAGTGCCAATAAAACAGTGCTAAAACATTTTTTTATAGCAATAAAAGACTGTTCCACTATGATGAGGCGCTTCTATGACAATGTGTTTACCATCTAATGCACTTATTGCATTCGGAAAGTTCCATTTTTCACGAAAATCTCTTTCAATGGCAGTCCACATCTGTTCGCCAGGTGTCGGCAAGACAAGAGGCTGTAACACTTTCCACAAAGCTTTGCAAGTTGAGTAGACAATTTCTCAAACTGTTGACTCCCCCATACGGAAGGAAAATGCAAGTGACCGGAACGAGTTTCCAGTTGCCAGGAATCTGGAACATGAATATTTACATAGGAATTAAAAAAGTGTACGAGCGTAAAGGGCAAATAAATATTTTTCTTTGTTAGGTACTTGTGCAAAATGTGCTATGCCCTTCTCTCTTGCAGCTGTCAAACGTGTTATGCCCTCGCCCATATACAGTTACAAAATGCGTTTGTCCAATTATAAAAACTATTGCTACTTTCGGTACTTTTGCATATCCAACTACATACGTCCCAGTCATCCGATCTTATTTCCTATTCCGCCATTGGACCACACATATTACATTGTACACAATGTTTCCTCTAAGCTGCGCGGATGCGCGGGCCGCGCAAGGACTTAAAGCTTCCGCGCGCACAGAATTTTTGCCTCTGAAATATGTCTATATGTATATCACATTATGCTTATCACGGGAAAAACTTTTAATATAATATATATTATAATCTAATATTAATATATATTAATCTAATATTTAATATATTAGAAATACTTTCATTATAAATAATCAATCTTTTAAAGCATCCCAAAAATCTCAGCACTGCAGAAAGATATTTCTACTTTTTTCAAAATATTTCTAAGTGAACATAACATGTTTTGCAAATAGACTACTCAATTTTATTGTTTTGAGATTTATTTTGAAAAATGTTCCCAAATGGGAACATCGGCCTATTAACGGTTACCGTATTTTCTGGTCTATAACGCGCAAGTGATTTTCTTCAAACCTGGTACAAATGTATAGATAACGTGCAGTAAAAAAAAATCGATTTGAAACAAGCGCTTCCTGAAAAAAATGAATCAATTAAAATTTGCTGTGGCTTTCCGTTATTCAGTTGTTTTCACTGTACACCACATGGTATTATGGAGTCTTGAATTAGCTTGGCGTCGGTATTGAAAAAGTTTTTAATTTACCATGGAAAACGAAAATATGCGAAAGCGAAAATCATACACTTCGCAGTTTAAATTATAAGTCATAAAATTCACTATAGAAAAAGAAAATCGTGAGGCTGGAAGAAAGTTTAACATAGGGGAATCAAATGTACGAGAACAGCGTAAAGGCGAATTGGTGCTGAAAAAGTTGCATCGGAAAAAACGAGCAATGCGTTTTAGAAAATGCTTTTGGCCAGAACTCGAGGAAGAACTGTATAAGTGGGTGATACGAGAAAGGGCAAAAGGCATTAGGATTTCAACAACGAGGGTCTTATTGCAAGCGAAATGCATTGCTCAAGAGATGGACATCGTGGGCTTCAAAGCGTATCCTTCCTGGGGATTCCGTTTCATGAGGAGGAACAATTTGTGTGTTCGTACATCGACAAGCATCGGCCAAAAATTACCGATGGACTGGGAGGCGAAAATGATTAAGTTTAGACAATATATGAAAGAAAACATGTCTGGAGTTGATGCAATGCATGTTGGCAATATGGACGAGGTTCCGGTGAGTTTTGATCTTCCTTTTGCTAGAACTGTGAACCCTAAAGGGGTGAAAGATGTTTCCATAGCAACTACTGGGCATGAGAAGTCGAATTTTACAGTTGTTTTGTGTGCAATGTCTGATGGTTCAAAGCTTCCTCCTATGGTGATTTTTACACGAAAGACTGTGCCGAAAGAATGCTTTCCTATGGACATTGTAGTGACCGCAAATGAGAAAGGTTGGATGAGGGGTGGTTTGGTTGGTTGGACAGTGTGTGGAGAAAGCGAAAATCTGCCTTTTTTAATCGGAAGTCACTGTTAGTCATGGATTCATGTCGTTGTCATGTGACGCCTGAAATTAAAAAAGTGGTCGGTAAATATTCAAAGCTAGCTATCATTCCCGGTGGTTTAACCAAAAGACTTCAACCACTAGATCTGTCCGTGAACAAGTCATTTAAATCAAAATTGCGAGCTAAGTGGGAGGATTGGATGTTAGCGGGTGTGCATCAATATACTAACTCCAGGAAAGTGAAAAGACCATCCTATGCAGAAATGTGTAAATGGATTGTTGAAAGTTGGGGATCTGTGATGGCTAGCTGTGTATGAAACGGTTTTGAAAAGGCTCTTAGTGATACACTTATGACAGACACGGAAGAATCTGAAGATGATGAAGGTGATTCTTGTGAAAATGAAGTTTCAAATGTGCCTGACCAAATTATGAGTGCTATTGAATCATTTGACATTGACTCAGGTGATGATTTTTATGGTTTCGAATGAATTGTGAAAGTTAATATGCATTGATTTCAATAAAATTTTATTTTCCTTTGTATAATGCGCATGATGTTTTTCCTGATTTTTATATTTTTTGTATAGATAACGTGCGCATTATAGACCAGAAAATACGGTAATTTGTATGGCAGGGGAAAATTTCAAGAGTTGGAATGTCTTTATATTTCAGGTGCAGCATGCAAGGAAAAGTGGACGAGCCAAAAAATCTGATGCGTCCGGTGCGTGTGGTGCGGAAGCAGTGTGCGCCTACCTTAAGGCTTCTTTTTTATTTGAGTGCAAATAGATCGGGTTGCCAAAATATAAAATTCATGGGATCAGAACGGATTGTGAGGAAATATTTTATGCATCCTTGAGTTATCAACGATTTAAATTTTTTTTGCAGTGCTTGCCTTTTGACAATGTAAATGATAGGGCAGTTAGGTAAGAAAACGATAAATTAGCAGCCACTCAGGATGTTTTTGAATTTATTGTTCGCAAATTTCAAGACTGTTATACAATAAGAGAGTTTGCAACTGGATGAGCAATTAGTTGCTTTTCGAGGCAAGTGTTCTTTCTGCCAGTATATACCAAGTAAACCAGCAAAATACAGGATCATACATCCCTAAGGTCCAAAATGTCATTGTGCTATCGACTATGCATAACGAAGTTAGCATAGGCAGCTCAACTGGGGAAAAAAGAAAGCCAGAGATGCTAACGTTTTATAATTCGACGCGGTGTTGATATGATTGATAAAGTGTGTGACGTATAATACTGCTAGGAATACAAGAAGGTGGCCACTTGTTATTTTTTATCATCTACTAAACAGTGGGAATCAATGCATTTATTATCTACAGAAATATTTATCCCAAAAAAAATGAATAGGCAGACATTGTTATGAGAAATAGCGAGGGAATTTTAAGAGGAAGTTCCATGACAATGTTGCCTTTGCCAATGAAGAGAAAGATAGAGGAATATGGAGAACCTTCGACATTCCTGCTGTCGAAGGTTCTCCATATTACTCTATCTTTCTCTTCATTGGCAAAGGCAACATTGTCATGGAACTTCTTACCATGTATGGCCTTATAAATTCCCTCGCTATTTCTCGTAAGAATGCAGGAGAAGAAGAAAAAAGGAAATAGCGAAAGATGTGTAGTTTGTCCCAGAAATAAAGATATTAAAACAAAATTTTATTGTGAATCTTGTGAAAGATGAATGTGTGCTAACCATCTGATGAAAATTTGCCCAGATTGTTTTAAAAACCTAAAAAAATAATTTGTTTGAAAGAAATTGTTCGTTTCAGTATCCTAAATATATTTAAAAATGCTTTTTTATGTTAAACTAGGGAGACGCCTGTTGAAATTCAACGGGAAAGGTTTTTGTGAAATAAAAAATGAACAAATACGCCTTGACTTTCTTTGGATGGCAAGAAAACAAACTTTCATTCTTTTAGGCATTCCTTGTTTCAAGTTTTGAACTCCTACAATGATTATAAGTACCTAATTTTAATATGCAAATGATTAATGTTCTACATTCAAATGTACTCCTCGTAAATAACGCAACGAATGTTGTTTATATTTGTTGCTATGTAAAGAATTTCTCTCATACTAATTGTAAGAGCATTGAAAGCATGCTTTCACCCATAAGGATTGAAATAACAATAGGATTTCAAGTTTTAACAATGTAATGGGTTGGCATGGCAACATCCCATTAAAATGCCAAGATTTCCTCAAAATATGTGAATTAAATGTTTAATAAGAGGAATTTTAAACTGTAAACGGGAATAGATGAACAGAATAAGAAACTTCATAGTTTTTTCTTTAAAATGGACTAGATCTGAAGATCATAGGTGAATTCTTTCTAATTTAGATCTCAAAAAGAATAAAAGTCTGCAAGTCAAAAAGTTAATTTTTACGTGTTATCATATGGGAAATGGAAATGCCTACCTCAGAGTCAAACCTAGGACTTTCTTTGAAATTTATTTTTATCATCATCTTACAATATGTGAATCAATCATTCCTGCCAAATATCAAAAATTAATCTCATTCCGTTATAGAGTTATTCACATTTTTATAGCGTGACAGAGTGAGCCACAAAGGCACAGAAGTAGCCTTTTATTATTGTTAGATGAAAATAATTTACATAAAAAACTTTTAATTCATTGATAAATCATCCCTGTTATTCTAAAAATACTTAAACAATCAAAAAAGAAACATTTGGGAGGAAAAAATGCAAATAAATTCGAAAAAACGGTGGGGTGTCAGGGACATCCCATGTGAGCTTTCACGTTCGAATATGGCACGCACGTCCTGCAGGGTTAATAATCAAACAATGTGTACCATCGGTGACCTAATTCCTGCTAGGTGTGCCATGAAAAACTTGGTAATTTAAAGCATATCATAATTTATCATAATCAGTTATTTAATGGACATATTATGATGCAGATGCGTAGGAAAAAATAAATGATAGTTTTATCCTGATTCCTCATCAAACAAGTGCTGAAAAAGGAACAATATTAAGAAACTATAGTGTTGAATATTCATAATAAAAGTTAATACCCAGCAGACTTTTCTTAATTTTTTTCTTTTCTTTATGCACATCACTATTGCGTTCCAGTTGTCAAACTTTTGTTGTTTTAACATATCCTTTATCACCAACATCGATTAAGTTGTTTATATTAAGTAATTATTTTCAAAGGAATGGAAGAAGATAGTCAACTAGCCTTAATAGCTGTGAATAGCCATAGATTTCTATGCCTTCTGATATGTAATTGTGAAATCTATCTGACTTAAAATATCCAATATTTTAGTGTCAACATCAGGCCAGTGAAGAATTGAGACCAGCCATTGTAGTTAATGTTCGTAAACAAACAACTAAGAAGGTAAGAGATCAAGATTAATAACAGTGATTATTGACTTTTTATAAGAGCCTTGATATATTTTTTAAGAACCTGGAACTAGTTCCATGTTTAGTTGACCAGAGATGACTGAGAGGCATACCCAAGAATGCAAAGATTTGGGCAACGTTGTTTGCATTTCACCAATCAAGACTCCTCAGCACTCATGAAGTATGCATAAATGCGCATGTGCAGAATACCTCAGTGAGGATACTGCTGGCTATTCCTTCACTCGCAGAGAGAGGCATGTGGACAAAGTACCATTTCTAGATACTAAGTGGTGTTCTGTCAATCCCTCTCTCTCTCAGGACGAAATTTAGAAAGATATCCAGAGTTCCAGTCTTCAGAAAGAATACGATCAAAGATACAGAACACAGGGCGAGTGTTCGCAATCAATAGAAATTAGTACTGACCAAGGTCGGTAAGGCACCATGAGAAGAAGGGGAACAGGGGACAGCTAGAGATGATTCACTCTCATTCTTATAAATAGTATCCATGCAATGTTATTCGTAACAGTTCTTGAGTGCCACGTCTGTGTTTGGAAGATATAAAGAAAGTGGGAAGAGGCTCTCAACAACTGCATCGTTGTGAGAATAGAGCAACTTGCTGCTATATACAGAGAACTTGAGCGCATCATTTGAATGGATGGAAACAAATCTAGCACGTAAAGCAGTAAGCGTTTAACATTTATGTAGGACAAACTTTTATTTTTTCTTCATGTGATAATGCACAATCTTATTGTAATAGAATTATATAAAACATCGTAAAATGAATGTACTATACTTCATGTAAACATTCCAAAAATTTCACGTAAATCCAGTTATTAGGTAAAACATTATGAATGTAGAATTCTGCATCAATAATGACCTTGTAGTGACTAATACATGGTTCAAAAACCATAAACGAAGGTTATATGCATGGAAAAGCCCAGGAGATAGAATGAGATGCCAAAAAGATTACATCCTAGTAAAACAAAGATTCAGGAACAGCATAAAGACCGCCAAGGCATTACCAGAAGCAGACATTGATTCAGATCACAGCCTTCTAATAGTTGACATAAGCACAAGCTCAAACAAATAAGAAAAATGAGAAGAGAAAGACAAACTTGGGACCTAGAAAAACTGAAAGAAAGGCAGCATGTAGTCAGCACGAAGTTGGAAGATAACCTAAGAAAGTTGGAAAACAAACCAAAGAACGTGGATATGGAATGGGAAGAAATTAAAACCAGTATCAAGGATACCTTGGATAAAGAGATTGGAAAACAACAGAAGAAAATCAGAAAACCATAGATCACTAAGGAAATGCTGGAGAAAATGGACGAGAGACAAAAATGGAAAAACGTTAACAGTGAAGAAGGTAGAGCCAACTATAGACATATAAACAATGAGTTGAGAAGGGTAACAGATAAAGCTAGAGAAAATTGGATAAAAGAAAAATGTGATGAAATACAACAAATGGAGAAGTTAGGACGGTACGATATGATGTACACTAGAGCACTCGAGATAGAAGATAAGAAATCTAATGGAATTCATGGTAAAGGAATTATGAATACAGATGGGAAGATATTGTCAGAAACAAAGGATGTAGCATAGGTATGGGAAGAATATGTTAAGGAACTATACAGCAAGCAGGCATGATCAGCAAAAATAGAACTGGAAGATGAGGAAAACATTGAAGAAGACAACTAAGGACCAAGTATTCTGGAAAGCGAAGTAGAAAAAGCGATAGTGGACCTAAAGAAAGGGAAAGCCACGGGCAGCGATGGGATACTGGCTGAGGTGCTTAAAGTCATGGGATCAGAAGGACTAAAAGCAATCACAAAATTAATAAATAAGATTTACGACATGGGAGAGTGGCCTTGGAATTTCCTAGAAGCAACTATGATCCCTCTAAAGAAGAAGCCAAAGGCAATGCAGTGTAAAGATTACAGAACAATAAGCCTTCTGTCACACACATCGAGGATCATCACGAGGATTCTTAATAAAAGGCTGGAGAAAAAGGCAGAAGGAATGCTAGGGGAGGATCAATTCGGTTTCAGAAAAGGACAAGGAACTAGAGATGCTATGAGGGTAGATAGAATCATATCAGAAAGGGCAATAGAGTTCAGTCAAGATATATGCGCATGTTTCGTAGACTGGCAGAAGGCCTTTGATAGAGTAAATTGGGTCAAGTTGATGAAGATATTAAAGGAAATAGGTTTAGACTGGAAAGACAGGAGACTGATTAGGAATCTATATGTGAATCAAGTTGTAAAGGTCAGGTTTGAGAATGTGGACACCTGCGGAATAAATATCGGTAGAGGAGTAAGACAAGGCTGCTGCCTATCGCCAACCCTATTCAATATATATGGAGAAAGTCTAATGCAAGAAGCTTTAGAAGGCACAGGGGATTTCAAAATTGGAGGAAGGATTATAAGAAGAGTAAAATATGTGGATGATCAAGTACTTCTAGCAAGAAAGGAAGAGGAACTCCAGAAAATGATAAATACACTAGTAATAACAGGTAGAAAATATGGTATGGAAATAAATACAGAAAAATCCAAGGTCATTCGAATATTAGGCAAAGAAGAGTATTAGAGGAAAGCCTTTAGAACAAGTGTCAGACTATAAATACCTGGAAGCATCATAAAAAGAGAAGCAAAATGTATGGATGAGATCCGGACTAGAATAGGAAAAGCAAAAACAGCTTTTAGAAGAAAGAAACGCCTACTTAAGGGGAATATAAGGGACGATATCTGAAAGAAGTTCATAAAATACTATGTATGGAGTATGGCTTTGTATGTGGTAGAAACATGGGCGCTAAGGAAAAATGACATCAAATACTTGGAAAGCTTTGAAATGTGAACTTAGAGGAGAATGCTGAAGATAGCGGAAAATAGGAGTATATGGAGAACCAGGTTTAACCATGAATAATCATGGGCCTGTCTACGGAAAGACTACCTATGATGATGATCAAGGAATGCTTTAATCTGATCTTATGGTGAGTGGGATACCTTTCTTTTCTATGTACAATATGGGTTGCCTTACTAAGAGTTTTACAAGAATATTGATGTTATTAGTTTTCAAAAGTTTTTAAGTGATCATCAAAATTTTCCATATATTTTTACCTTTCCATAGAGATATTTCGAGAGAAAATTGCTTTTTGGCTAAGACCACTGAGTTTCAGTCATGAGGCACTGCAAAGTTCACCAATCATGGGGGCATATTTGTCTGTCTACGGACAGACTACCTATGATGGTGATGAATGAGTTTGCTATTTTTCTTATGTTAGATTTATTATCATTAAAGAAGCACTACCTAAAAGTACCCCGCATTGCTGGGAATTCTAATAAACCGAAAAATAATGTTTTATAGTAATAACGTAAATATGTACCTGTAAAATACATTCTTTACTTCTATTTGTTTAAAATAATTTTTCCACTTCTTTTTGATAGTTCACAAAGGTCAGAAACGCTGAGTATTATAATTCAAGTTTCATCAAAGTCGAACTGACGTAACTGTAAAATACTTTTTCTTCCACTTCTGTTTGATACTTTACAAAGGTCAAAAATGCTGAGTAATATACCGTATTTTCTGGTCTATAACGCGCGCGTTATCTATACAAAAAATATAAAAATTGGGGAAAAACATCATGCGCATTATACAAAGGAAAATAAAATAAATTGTTCCACCTCATGAAACGGAATCCCCAGGAAGGATACTCTTTGAAGCCCACGATGTCCATCTCCTGAGCAATGCATTTCGCTTGCAATAAGACCCTCGTTGTTGAAATCCTAATGCCTTTTGCCCTTTCTCGTATCACCCACTCATACAGTTCTTCCTCGAGTTCTGGCCAAAAGCATTTTCTAAAACGCATTGCTCGTTTTTTCCGATGCAGCTTTTTCAGCACCAATTCGCCTTTACGCCATTCTCGTACACTTGATTCCCCTACGTTAAACTTTCTTCCAGCCTCATGATTTCCTTTTTCTATAGCGAATTTTACGACTTCTAATTTAAACTGCGAAGTGTATGATTTTCGTTTTCGCATATTTTCGTTTTCCATGGTAAATTAAAAACTTTTTCAATACGACGCCAAGCTAATTCAAGACTCCATAATACCATGTGGTGTACAGTGAAAACAACTGAATAAGGGAAAGCCACAGCAAATTTTAATTGATTAATTTTTTTCAGGAAGCACTTGTTTCAAATCGATTTTTTTTTACTGCACGTTATCTATACATTTGTACCAGGTTTGAAGAAAATCACTTGCGCGTTATCTATAAGGTGCATGTTATAGACCAGAAAATACGGTAATTAAAGTTTCATCAAAGTCAGACTGACCTATAGTGATTTATATAGCAAATTGAGAGAATTGTAATTTAGTTCTTGTGACTTTCATCACAACTTCACACAGCTTCCAACCGATGGCACAAACGTATTTCACATGGCTGCCATCCGTAGGCACTGACGTCTATTGTAGCATCATGCACAGCACACAGCAGTTCATGCAGCTTCCGTATGATGGCACTTACGCTTACGTGTAGTGTCCTGCACAGCGCACTTGCAATATAGCCCTTCCCTCCCAATTTTTTTTATCGCCATATAGCCAATGTTACCCGCTGGGTAGACAAACAAATAGAATTTCAGATTTATATATTAAGATGTATGAACAAGTTATCCGAGTATCTTCTTATAGTATATACAGTGAAATCCTGATTTAACGTTCCCGCATTTAGTGAAAACCCATATTTAATGAATATTTTTCAGGTTCCAACCTACCTTGATGTAATTTAGCATAACCCCCATTTAATGAAAACCTCAATTTAGGGTATGAAGAAGCACTTCCCCAGAGATTCGTTAAATAGGGGTTTTACTGTAGTTGAATTATTTGACCTAATTTTCTCATAATAACACCTCAATTTCATATTAGCTTACCATAATTGCATAACTGTTGGAAGATTCCAATTCAAGAAAAATATCTATGCATATTAACGATATAAAAATATATTTCTGCCCTGCTAGAAATGCCTCATGATTTTGGTTACTTGCTAGCCATGATTGCATCGAATAGATGTGTGTTCCCTGCATTAACAATAAGAGGCTATAGTTTATATTTTACAGAAATGTAAATACTGTGTTTACTCGTGTACCACGCACACCTTTTTTCTCAAAATGTCTGTAAGAAAAAGGGACTGCGCATCTTACATGAGAATTTCTGAACAGGTTGTATAAATTGCGAGTATCGATAGTAAATTCACTGCAACATTTGGACGATTGAGATGGTATTATATTTTTATAATATTAACCCTTTCCAGCCAGTGCGATTTAAATAATGACTGTCACCAGTTTCAAAAAGTTACATCAGAATTCTACAGATGGCAGCACCTGCTGGGGACATGCTCGGGATGCCTAGCTAACATGCAGCGATATATAGTCGACGTTCGACCTCCCACAAATGTAAAAAATTTTGTCGATCATAGGTAGACATACGACCGGAAAGGGTTAAAGCTGTACTTTAAATGAGTTTTAAGTTTATTATTGTTACTCAAAATAAGCAGTTCTGTCATTAAAAGTTTACTATTAATTTCTGCCTATACTTTTGCCAGAATAAATTGGGATATGGTATCTATGTTCGCCGAATTCTTCATGAGCCCTTGATGCTCCTTTAACATTTGAGAGGCAACTACTGAGGAGGAGATTTCTGCTAGCATCAGCATAAAGAGATCACCCAATAAATCGCATCACGGAGAGAGAAGATGCTTAACTTGAATAGACCATGTTTCAGGGGAGAAGGGGAAATCTGTGAAGAGGCTGACCTTTATTTAAATCCCAGATGTCAACTTATTCTGGCATGAATTTATTTTTTCCCTCCAAACTGTCCCAAAAATAGGGGTGTGCATGGTACACAAGTAAATACGGTATGTTCAGATGCAGATTTGAAATAAGACAAATGTAGGCAATGGGCTAAGGGCAGCGAGATTTCGGAACGGTAATAAACAGAATTTCAGAACTGGAATAAAATAAATTAATTAAATTACTTATTATGATCTGCAGACGGACGGATGCACAGACAGACCTTAAACATGAATGATTCTTTTTGGAAAAAAGTGCCAAAAACAGGGTAGAAAAATCATTTGGCCTAGGGGCAAGAAATTCCTGAATCTGCCACTGAGTATGTTTGTAGAATTAATACAGGTATTTCATTAATAATTTTTGGTCCATGGTTATCTATTGAAAATTCAGCCAGACACAGATTTGACTGTCATTACAGATGTTTTGATTGCTTGGAAATTCATTTAGTTTCAGTTTAATTGTGATGATAAAAGTCTTGAGAGTCATAATAAAGGTAAAATACTCCTTTAGCCAAACAATTAGAGGGTTACAACACCCAATGCATTTCGCCCACAAGGTGGGCATCGTCAGGGGTAAAACCTGTTTCAACAGTGACTGGGAGCCAACTGCCAGGTTTGAAACCGTAAGTATTAAGAAGACGACCGAGAAACAAGTGAAACGCGGAATGATTTTTCGGCGTGTGTCGTTTAAATCTGTCAATTGGTATAGGGTCTTGTTGAAATCTGTGTCCGTGTTCATAAGTGTATCGCGGTTTTTGTAAATGTGAAGGTTTTCTAACGAGTTTAGTGAGTTATTGGCTGAAGTTATCAATGTTAAATCGTTTACGTGTATACTATGACCTGTTTCAAAGATGTGGTTGGCAACGCTTGATTTTTCAAAACGATTATATTTATAGTGAGCCATGTGTTCCTTGAAGCGTGTTATTAGTTTCCTTCTTGTTTGTCCTATGTACTTTTTGTCGCAGTGTGAGCATTGTATTTTATAAATACCAGACTTGTTGAAAGATTCTGTTCTGTCTTTTGTACTGCCCAGTAAATTTTTCAAATTAAAAGGATTTGTATATGTTATGGTATAATTCTTATGTTTAAAAATTTTGTTCAAGCCTCTGTTAAATAGTGGAAAATAAGGCAATTTTACATACTTGTCCTCTTTTTTGTTGTCTAATTTAAGGGAAGTGGCATTGGACAAGGTTTTATTAAAGTTATGTTTTCTCACTAATTTATTAATTAAATTATTATCATATCCAAGTTTAGCGGCAATTTGTTTTATGTGTTTAAGTTCCTTTGCATATCTGATTTTATTGAGGGGGATGTTACATAATCTGCGTTTCACTTGTTTCTCGGTCGTCTTCTTAATACTTTCCGTTTCAAACCTGGCAGTTGGCTCCCAGTCACTGTTGAAACAGGTTTTACCCCTTACGATCATATAGATAACATTGCGAAAATGGAGAAAGATGATGCTGTATGGAAAGAGCTTGAGAACCACCCATATACCAAGAACATAATATCAAGGTGAGATAACTCAGATACATAATTGCCAGGATAAATTATTTTATTTGTGATTGTTGGCATTTATGCTTGATTAGGTGTTAGTTTAAACTGAATAATTTATTTTTTCTCTTTGAATAGTCAATAAATGAAGAAGTACTTAGTTTTTATTCAGTAGAAGATACATGCAACACTTAAAATTTTTGGAATTACATTGAAACCCTGATTATCCATGTTGAAGTATGTAGGGTGGGGTGGGCTGGGAAATTGAGTTTAATTGAAGGGTAAATTTGTAAAGGAAAATTTAAGAAAATCCTGTTATATTCTATGCAAATTCATTCGTCCAAAATCCATTTTATTCGTCATTGTCTTTGGATAGCTATTTTTGATAAATTTAATATTCTTGTAAACATTTAGTAAAGTGCCAAACAATTCAAAATTTATCTAAGAGGGTGGCTAACATAAATTTAAGTTGACCTACTATATTTAATGCCAGTGCATATATTTATATATACTCTGTTTGGTCTAACTAGTTTCATCTCTGCCATGCATGACTTTATAAAAAACACTTTCTATCTCAACTCTTATTTGCAAATGAATAGAAAAGCTAACACAGTAAGCCATCATAGTTTTGCTTTCATGCAAGTACACATGACTAATTTAAATTTTCACCCATCAAATTTTACTTGTCTAAAATTGACAGGCAACTCCTTGAGCGGATTGACTTCCAAGCTACTTGCTGAGTAAACTTTCACTACATAGCTTTAGGAAAACACCTTGCATAGGATCAAAACCATCATCTGTGTCATTTCAAATGAGAAGTTGAAATACAGAAAGTGGTTTAGACTTGTAAGATTAACATATTCGCTTCCCATTAGATACTGGCTATTCTGCCTGAATTCCATGTTTGAATTTTTAATCCTTTAAAATTTTGGTTACTAGCTTATTTTGAAAAATATTTACATTAACCAAAAATGTCTAAATGAGTTGCTCTGAGTCAAATTTAAGTTCACTAGTAATAGTAATTCCATCAGAAGTGATTTACAGTTAGTGCATCCAAACATTAAACTACAACATTTATATGCTGAAATATTTAAAAATTGTAATGTGATGAATAAATACATAACATAAAAAAGTTATTCTAAGAGTTCAATAAACTAGCAATCTATGCTTAAAATCAAGCCAACTTTGTGCTCTCAAAGTAAAAAAATAAACTGCAGAAAAAGATCCAACCTACTTCTCCATAAGAACAGCCCTTGAATGAGTGACCCTTTGACAGGACTAATCCCAGTGCTGCCCATGTTGACAAAGTGGATCATGTGGAAATGGCTAAATTTATGTGTGAATGGCTGAAGGGTATGGAGGGCTCTCCTGATTTTATCCACCATTGGAAAAGTGGCAATAGTGTGTTAACAGTGCAAAGTAACACTATAACATTCAAAAATAAGCAGTACAGAAGCTACATTTTATGCATACTGATTGGCATAAGCTTGTTTTATTTAACCATTTTGATTCAAATATTTATTTTTTTGCAGTCTATATTTTCAACTGTACCCTGTTGTTTTCTTTGCCACAATCTGCTAAAAATTTATTTTTAATTTATCTCTTTTGCATGTGTTAATTTTAATGTACAAGTATCATGCAGTTAAATTTCCAGTACATAAAAGTTTTACAATGTGGCAATTTCTGTATTACTCTCATGACTTTTTGTTCAGCGGTTTTTCAGAATGTTTTACAGATGAACTGTGAAGGTTTGCCTTGTCTAAAAAGTTCCATATGGCCACTAGAATACCCATAAAAGCATGGTGGTTGTTCAAGACAACCATTGTAATTGGCCGTCAAGTTAATCTACTTCCATAATATCCGCAGAGATAATCATAGTTTTACTGTATTCATAAAAGCTTTTTATTTGAAAAATACTTTCAAATGGACTAATATTAAATGATTGGCATTACTGATGCATACATACATAATTGGGAAATCATAGTAGTAAAGTTGGAGAATGTTTTTATATAATAGAAAGCAGATATTATTTTAATAGTGTTGATTACTTATAAGTTTTATCTAGATTTTATTTTTTTAGATATATCAGTTAATTTTCTAACATCGATAAAACACAAAATGGACAGTGAATTAGAATTGTGTGTCAAGATTTTTGCTGAAGCAAAATGATATCCACAGTTTTCACTTATTATACCGAAACGTTGAAATTGCATCTCTCTTATATCATTTCCTGTAGTTTCACGTTAACCCAAAAAATGCATTGTGCATTTACTGACATGAGGCATGTTAGTTCTTACATTTTTTACTGGTTGAACGATCTCAACTTCCATGTTAACTCTCCATAAATAACTTCATTTTGGTTGTTTTAAATATATCCGTTGTCATCCATGCATTTTTATTACTGGCATATTTACATGGCAATGCCCGTACATTTTTAAAACACCTTGGCTTGGCAAATTTACCTATTATTAGAGGCGTCAACTTTTCACTGCCATCTGAATTTGCACATAAAAGTGCAGTTATCCTATATTTACTTCTCTTTCCACCATGGCACTTGTCTCCTCTAGTAGCAAGAGTTTTTGATGAAAGAAGGTTGAAAAAAATGCGTTTCATCTGCATTAAAAATATCATTCGGCTTATAGCCTTCTAAATACCTTACCAATGTTACACTCTTCCAGTAGTCAACAGCTCCTTCATCAACACTAGCACTTTCGCCACAAACACTTTTATATTCAAGTCCATGGCGCTTCTTAAATCTGTCCAGCCATCCATTGGAACCCTTAAAGTTTTCTATTCTAAGCCTAGTTGCTACCCTAATTGCTTTCTCCTTCAACAGTACACCATTGATTGGGAGGTTGGCAGAGCGCATTCCCACAAACCACTCTATCAATATCTTCTCCATTTCATCATATGGTGATGATTTGATATTTTTTCTTTTGATGGCTTTACCCCCCATTTCACTTCTTCGTCAAGTATTAATTGTTTATTCTTCATTATACAAAACAATGAAGACGGTGCAAGATTAAATTTGCGTGCAATTTCTATCGCAGGCATGCTTGGGTTCTTTTCCACTTTTGAATGATTTTCACTTTTTCCGTAATTGTCAGCTTCTTCCTTTTACTAGTAGCCATTATTAAGGAATAAAAACAAAAATAGTAGAAAGAATATTTTTCACAATTGCTTCAGGTTTACACAGTGATCGCCGAACAGGCAGGCAGCACAACGAAGAGTTGAACTGCTAGATAAGGTAGACGGAGAGGGGACAGGCATTACGTCATCGGGATCGGAGTAATCAGCTGACATGTCTCACAAGGGAAGCCCCCAAGGTGTGACACTCGTATCGGAATTCGACTTTGCAGAATGAAATTATATGCAAAATAACGGACTCCTATTTCTACCTAGGTGCCAACTCGACGTCGTTTACGAGAAAATGTCCTTTGAAAATCGCGATCCGAGAGTCATCGAGATAAGAACGTTAAAACCTTTTCATGAGCAAAAAGAAATCAGAAAAGAAGCATATTGTACGTAAAAATTACGATATACGCTCAAAACATTGTGAATGGCTCATCACGCGCAAGCAGCTACATTGTCTGCTAAGACGGTAGCGGCCGCAAGGAAACCGTAAATCCTACAATGTAATGAATCCGGCTCGTATGTTCCTCATTTCTGGTATCACGCTCAGTTACCTGTTGTCATAGTGTGCTATATACTCGACGTCGTTTACGAGAATATGCCCTTTGAAAATCGCGATCCGAGAGTCATCAAAATAAGAACTTTAAATCATGATCAATACATGACGAGATGGTAAAGCGAATGGGTGATCCGTAAAATCATGTTCGTTAAGAATTACGGTGAAGAATTACGATGAAGAAAGTAGTGGTTATAATGCATTGAATACATTTTTTTAAATGGTTTGCATGTTTTATCGATGATATGCTGGAAATTGCGAACAAATTTAAAAAACCGGAGAAAAAAATATTGGTCCCTTCGGGAATCGAACCCCGGAAAAAATATTTGAAATCCAACTCGTTTCCTCTAGACCAACGCTCCAAGAAAATTAGGAAAGGACTTTTAACGTTCTTATATATATATATATATATATATATATATATATATATATATATATATATATATATATATATACACATACATACATATACACACGTCTGTGATGAATTTTTTGTTGTATGTAAGATTACGAGACTATTTTCGGATTGTTGTACTCCAAACGCTCTTAGGGGAGATGTCCCAGAGCGGAATAAACAAATCAAATCAAATCAAATCAAATCAAAATTCATTATATCCTCAAATTATATCTTGAAGCAAATAACAATCATCTTTCTCATTAAATAGAATGAATGAAGCCATGCCTCAATTTCTTAGTTGTAGCATTAGCATTTCCTTCATGTAAAGTTATTACATTTAACGTTGGTTTGTAATTTTGATTAAAGTAACAATTTTATTAGGGAAGAATATTTTTAACTGCCCTTGTGTAGTACAGCATAAAACCGAGTATGTAGAATTTTATTTCTGATCCCTTAGGCCAGTGTTTCTCAACCAGTGAGATATGAAGGTTGTCTAGGTAGGGTACAGAAATATTAAAAATAATTATTATAAAACATTTTCTCAACAAAATTATTGCTGTAGTGAATGTCCTTAAAATTTTTAATTAAAAATTAATATAATACAGGAAAACCTCAAGAATTTGATATCGGATAATTCAACATAGCTGATAAATCAAAGTCATTACTATTCCTTCACAGACAGAGTTTTGCGAGGTTTTTTTAAATTCATATACAGTATTCGAACCAAAGCATATTTCGAAACTAAGTTCCTAAGTGATGTCTCATACCATTACAGTAAAATCTCATTAGTTAATCCAATTAACTGTACACTGTTTGATGCCTTAGGTTCTGAACAACAATTTTATTTCAGGCCTGCATTTTTTCTCTAGTCTCTACATTATTTGAGGATTTGAAACTGTTGAGCAAGGCCCAGTTGTAGTTCCCAAAGAGGATGAGACTTGATTTTAAGTACTCAACCTTCAGCATTTTCAAAAGTAACATAATATAGTGGGGCTGTGCATGAGTAGTGATATATCATCAGTTAACACCATAAGCTGATGATAATTGGTAAGAAAGTTTCAAACCAATTCTTGATAATTACGAGCAGGAGGACATCTTCTACTGCAATGAAACTGGATTGTTTTATAAATTGCAACCCGATTGGGCACTCGGATTCAAAGGTGAAACTTGCCACGGCAGGAAAAATCCAAAGATAGATTAACCATCTTGTTAGCTTATAATGCAGATGGAAGTGAAAAATTAAAACCACTCATTGTTGGCAAGTCCGAAAAGCCTCGAGTGTTTTAAAGGAATAGCACATCTTCCCTCAGATTACAGGGCCAACAAAAATTCTTGGATGATGGTAAAACTCTTCTGGGAGAGGCTGGAGAGATGAATGACTTACCAAAACGGGAAAATTATTCTGCTAATGGGCCAGCACACAACTCACAATCAAGTAGGCCTAGATTTGAAGTATACGAGTCTTCTATTTCTATCTGCTAACACAACAATTCATATGCAGCCCCTAAACCTTGTAATTGTTATCTGCCCAAAAATGTCATATGGAAAGCTGTTGGTAAGATATTATCTCTGTGAGCTTAAGCAGAATATTCCTGTGACAGAGATCCAGAAATGAAATTTACTTGATGACATGAGAAACATAATTCTTGCATGGAATGCTATAGAGCCTCTTTTTATTACAAACTGCTTTGCAAAAGCTGGGTTTTTAACCTATTGACTGGGGGTCAGGAATGAAATGTATCTTTTTTTATATTACATCTTACCATAACTTTCTTTTTAAATATATTAAGGCATATGTTCATATTTGTAATTATGTATTAAGAAAAGAAAACAGAGCGTTACTAAGAAGTAACTAAGCGTCAATTGTTAACAATAGTCATCGGTAGGTGGCGTGGTGGTGGCAGCTAAAAATATAAGATATCTCTTAAACAATGCATTATATGGAAATATGCTTCAAACAAAGGTTGTATAAAATTAAATTTCCTACAACTTTGATTCCAATATAGTTTTACATTTATCAAATACTAAAGCAAATATCTCAAAATAACAGATGTGACAAGAGTAAACACCCACTTCTGGTTGAACGATTTTTACCAAAAACTAATCAGTTCTTGTGACTTTTATAAAAATGTTAAATATAAAATTTCACATTGACCTGATTAATAGTTTTTGAGTTAGAGCACCCACAAAAAGCAATCACATACACATGCACACACACAGACATCATCGAGAAAATGGTCAAAACGTGTGCAGGGGACCTCAAAACGTGTATTTCCATCAAAATCTCTAAGTCGATTTTTTTCATGATTACAATACTTTCTCCTATACTACGTATATGGAGAAAGTAAAAATTAAAATAAATGTCAAAATATTTTGATTCAAAACTTCTCATAAATTTTCTAGTAGAATAAATTAAAATCACTAATGAACTAATCAAAGGAGTGATGCAGCAGTAAAAGTTGGATTTAGTATAAAATTTGTACTTCTACTAATTATAATTATATGCTTGTATATAGACAGTCTAGGTTTCCCCCAAAGAATTTAATCAACTTACAATAACATATTAAAAATTTGTCAATTCACAATTGTTATTAACAATTAATTTGTTAATCAATTAAATTTTTAATGCTTTTTGAACCAAAATTTTTCTTAATGTTTTCAGACGAATCAGTAGTCCATATGCTATTTGATATTGAGGAAAAAGATAGAAAATGAAAAAAGTGCATCTCAAAAATGTTTCTGTAAGGGGTAGTGGAAAATATTTATTAGCCCTGGTAAACCAGATGTGCCAAAGAAGTAAAATTGGTAAAAACTTCATATGTGTCAAAGAAGAAGAATGGGTAAAAATTCCTGGTGTCTGAGTTTGCATGTTTGCGAAAAGAATTTTATTGCACGTTTAAGAATTGCCAACCGGGTAGTGCATATATGCAACCCCCACACAACACGTGCAGGGTTTCACGACAAAGGTTCTAAATCTCGGAAATTTTGGCCTAAACGCCATCTGATTGCATGAATGTGACCCTAAAGAACCAAGGAATGCTAGAGAAAGCTCAGGACGAAATAGCTTGTCACACCCATAGAGAAAGATGAAAAAAAAACCTTTATGACGAAAATAACCATCACACCCAAATGGTGGCCACTTTGTTCATGACGAGTATGATCGTCATGCCCAGTCAAGTGGTTAAACAAGAAAATTGGTGATGAAATCATAAATACTAGAGCAGATTTTGATTACTGGATTGAAGTGAGGTCTGAAATTACCGGCACAATGCATTTAGAAGATTTTGCTATTGTTGATAGCATGGTAGCAACTTCCAGACAGTGTATGAGTTAAAGAGATATTCTTTTGATAGATATGGAAGTGGCTACTTCCACAGCAGCTTCAGGGAGTGAGGGAGAAGAGGAGGAACAGGAGCTTCCTTGAACCTGCACCCCCTACCCACAAAGAGGTCTTCACAGCACTTGCTGTTCTCGAGTCCCTAATGAACTGTGATGTAGATGAGTGTGGTTAAAACAATGGATAAATTAAATGAATTTGTATCAGATAATTATTGGACTCACAAAACAAAGTTAAATTAATTAATATTTCAATTTTATATGAATAAATGAGGTGATGATTTGTGTTTTACTTTACAATCATTAATTTTCAGCTCAATGTTTTTCTGTTACTGGGAGTCGATATTAATGCATATATCCATTTATTCATTAAATGTGTTTTTAACATGACATTGAGTTTTGTGATTTTACTTAACCATCCAATGACTGTTAGTTGATAATAATGACAATCATATCCATGCTAGCGAACCAGGGCTAGATACTTAAAGTTTTAGCACCAAATTTAAATATGTATTGGATAATTCATGCCCACTTAATTTGAAGTTATGAATTTTTGGTCCATTGAGCTTCAAATTAACGAGGTTTTCCTGTACTAAAATTCATTTAATGTAAAAGTCCACCTCTTGGTGGTGGTGGTGAGGGTATTGTTTTTATTATAGTGGGACCTGGATTTTTTTGACAAAACGGTTGGTGGGATATAAGGTGCAAATGGTTGAGAAACCCTACCTTAAGCAATGCTTAACATATTTTTTCCATTTGATAACTATTCCCACTTGCACGAAAATCAGCACCTTGCATGCAAATAGCTAAATTGCCACCTCTTCTACCTTAATTGTTGTTTTCAGTATTTTTCTAATGATAAAAACATAGGAAACAAGTAACTTTATTAACATTATTGTAATTATTAACATTTATTGCAAGAAATGGATGACATTCATAAATTTCATTTGCACGAACAATGTTGAACCACTTATAGGACTTCAGTTGTCTGTAATTAATTCCCTCTTGTTTACACAAGTGTTGAGTTTTTTATGACATACTTTCAAGTAGTATCTTCTAGAGAAAAAATTATTCATATAGTTGGGTGTTATCCTCCATAGAGAGTTTTGCTATCGATAATATACATAAACAAAGAAATGATATGCCAAGTTATATGTGGATGATCAAAACTATGCATACATACCATACATAGCTGTTTTTCAAAAGGTTCTTCCAATAATAAGGTTATTATAATGGACAGTGTGAAATTTTTATAGATTTTGCTGAATAAACCACTTCAGCAATGTTTCCAGCTGCCAAAGTCAAGGCATACTTTGGCACCATGGTTTAATGATTTTTCCATCTGTTTATGTTTATTGCACCATCTTGAATAACTCATGTATCTAATATAATAAATATGAGCAAAAATATTTTTATAAATATGAGAATGCCTCATTTCACATTTAAATATTAATCAATGTAGTCCTATTACTAGTAATAACAGTTTTCTTATTGGCTAACATTCTCAAAATCCTAAGGAAATGATCTGATTCCCTAAAATATGCTGTGTAAAACTTTTGGAATTTTAAAGTGCTACCCTGAATTAATTTTCTCTATCAAGTAATAAATGGGTTGGACATAAGATTTATTAATTGTCATCATATCCTTTTTTCATTCATTTGCCATTTTCCTCATTATTACAGTGTATGTATGTATCTATGAAGTTAAAGAATTGTTCATTGAAGAAATTTTTAAAGATAAATACTGTTGAAAAACAAGAAAATTTAGTCATTGAAATTGTAGAGTATTTTTTCAATATAAACTGTGATTTCTATATTTTCTCAATGGATTTTACATCTCTTCTTGAAGCAGCAATGCGAGCTGTTGCAGAAAGGCTTAAGAGGATAGATCCAAGAAGCTTTGCTTGCAATGTAACATCATCTGATTTACAAGTAATTATCATCTTCTTCAGATAATTTTGAGATTTAAATCCACTTTTCTTAGCCTAGAAGACTATCAAGTTTCTGTGGCAAAAATCATTAAGCCCATCATGTCAGTTTTCAGTGTTTAAAGTTTTTTTACTGCAATAGTAGTTTTTGTTTCCGAGAGCTAATAATTTTTTAAAGGTTCAAATTAACAAATTTTAAGTCATAATAACACCTTCACGGAGATTTTCAAAGGTTTATTCGTGCATTTACATTAAGCTCTAAATGAAAATTTCAGCTCCCTAGCTTGTCCCCTAGTACCTAAATATTTATCTATTTGTTTAAACTTTAAGAATTTTTAACAGCCGATTAAATTAATACGAGTTGTTAGTGCTTGCATACTGCAAGTGCTAAAAAATCACCATACACTAAGATCTAAACTAGTAAATAAACCAACGTGACAGCATTTGAACTACACAGAGCCCATTTAAATAAAAATAGTTTTCATTTTCAGTGAAATTAAGACATCTATCCAGAATTTCTAAATTCTCTGGCAATCGGCTCACATCCAAGTTTTCGAATTTCAAGTTTCATGGCTCAGATCGTCCTTTTTATGCAACAACTATAATCATCATTAAGACAATAGCCTATATGTTACACTAAAATTTATGTAAAAATTAGGATATTCTGTGTGTTAGGATTATGATTTCATCATCTGTGCCTTTTAGTATATATCCAGATTAAAAAATTAATTTAAAATGATCACGTGTATGTGTATGTCGTTTACTGAAATCAAATGGATTATGATACAATGCTAAATCAATGTTCTTGAAATATGAAGTATCAATTCCCATTGAAACGCATTGGAATCATCACTACTGTAGTTAATATTTTTCATTTTTGAAACCCGAAAAACTTTTATGATTAAAATTTAATTTTTATACAAATTCAGCATGGATTTGTATTTTGTCTTCAAGAAAAATAAGCTTCATCCTTTCATCCACCGTACGGTGCATGTCCTGACTTCATATCTTAATTGTAAATAATTTAAAAAAGCAATTTTATATAGCCCTGCACCGTTTTCAATACTTTTCTTATGGGTGTTTAAAATTGGACACTGGGGTCAAAAATATCCCTTAAATAAAACTTTTTCTGAAATTTTGGTTATTTCCCCGAGGCTATACCCAATGATCTATCTTCCCTCCAAATTTCTGCTCTGTAGCATTTCTAGAAGTATCTTAGGTTTTATATGATATATCCTATATACCGTATATACTCATGTATAGTTTGAGTTTTTAAGACCAAATTTTTGTGCACAAAATTGGGGGTCGAACTATACATGAATAATACTTTTGAGGGTTTAAAATCTCGGATCTAAAAAATTATCTTTTTAAAAATATCATAATAAAAATCAAGATTTTTTTGGTCACCCACCTCGCTGACTTAACTTCTATGATATAGCTCCAAAACTTCCTATTTACCTTTAATTTTATCGATTTTCATTATAACTATGTTGTGTTTTTCATTTCTTTCTTTTTTGAAGACTTATATACCTGTCCTGTATTATCTCGAAATTCTGATTTGATTGCGACCCAGTAGTATTTTTCATTATTTTTTTATACGTTCTGTGGTAGGTTACAGTGCATTTTAACTATTATACTGACATTTTGTCGTCTTAATGTTGTTACGTGAATACTAAAGCCTGTCTCATATTCACCGATTGTTTTCTTGATTTCTATGCATATCTTTCTTGCATCTTATAGCAACAGATGAGTTGGAATGAATTAAATTGAAGGTGTCATTGATGACGTTACTTTATGGAACTTCAACAACTTGGATAAAAATGAATAACTTTGTAACATTCCATACGATGATCTAGTTCAAGCGGGAGATTGGGACAGGTTATTTGTTAATAAAGACAGCAATGAACAAGAGTTTTATGGTTTTAATACAGAAATAAATTTTCAGAAAAGTTAAGCATGCATTATATTTTATGTAAAGAATTTATCTTTATTTTGTTATAGAGCCATAAGCCATACCTATATAATAACTCCATTATGTTACTCCAATATTGTTAATTCCAAATGATGATATCAATGTATAAAGTCACAAAGCTGAAGAATTAAAATGAGTTTATTTCATCTTGTTCAAGTATCAATCATAACTTTTATTAACCTTTTAAGCGAGACTTTAATCTATGGCATTTAAATCGCTATGGGTGACTTTTTTTCGCAAGCACAAAATACTAAAATGCATGCATTCACTTTAATATTTTTTGTACTTTAATTATCATTTCAAAAATTTCCAAAAAATTATGTCCTATTTAAAATTGTTCATTTTATATAATAAAAAATAAATACATACATTTATTTCAATCCAATTTCTACTATGTGCTGCTCCTCCGACGTTTAGTAGTTCAGCTGCATCTGGTACACATACTTCTTTACCCGGTGCATAAATTTTATGGAATTTATTTTTCAAATAATCACTGATATGTAGAATTTTATACAGTAGGATCTCTATTTACAATGTCTTTATCGGTATTATCTACAAAATGCAAAAATTTGCTCAACAAATAAAATCTTTCTTCACTCATTGCATTTGGAATAAATGACATTTTTATATATGTTTTCTACTAAAATACATTCTGAGAGTTGGTTTTTGAATGATTCCCATCAACATTAGCAAAGCAAACCACTTTTGATAGCGCGATTTTTTAAGGACGTGATCTTATTTTTCTCGCGGGCAAGGAATTGTTCCGCGTAACGATTAGTTTCAACCACTATGAGTGCAATTAGATCATCAAAAAATAACTCAAAATATCTAAAGGGATAATCTGTTGATAAAACCTGCACTATTTGTTTTCCAACTAAATCACACACAAAAGGCCGAGGAGGGTTAGCACTGTCGACATCTCCCCAAATATTCTCTTGAATATTCACAGTTGAGTGAGTTATTTCTTCCAATTCCTCTTCGGAACTGGAATCAATAGAGTATCCGTTCGAATCTTCAGAATATATATCTACACTACTTTCACTCTATTTCTCCAAAACACTTCCCAATCCGCCAACTCACGAGAGCTCCAAGCCATGGTGAACTAAATAGGGGTTCGGCTAAAGGACAGACCCAAGATGAAAAAAAAAATTAAAAAAATTAAAAAAATGCCCGACGCAAACGCAGGCACTAAGAAACCTCGACCATCAGCTCGAAGCATCGTAAACAAGAGCCAGGAAGATGAGAGCTCTTTTGAAAGTCTGAGACGCAACACACGAAAGATAAGAGGCCTGGGGAGCCTTAGTAAGCACTGCTACGGCCAGGTCTGAGATAGAAAAAAAAAAATACTAACATGTAAACACAGACAACGAGGAACCACAGAACGAAAGCAGAAAGCATTAGCTTGCATATTCACTCTCTGAAAGCACATAAATCAGAGCTGTAGCGATAACAAAACTTAATGAAAATTTCGTTCTGGAGGCATGGGAAAGAGAGGACGTGAATGCCACGTCGCACACGCGGGGGGGGGGTTAAAGGTTTTACGAGTAATATGCGTCTATTCATATGTCACATCTCGTAGTTAAAAAGTAATAAATATTATTCTTCTCAAGATCGTGCAATAGGTTTATGATGTTTACAGTTTATTATTAGTATAGTATTATTATGATACTAAAAGCTGTTGAAAACCAAGAACGTTCTATATACCTTGATTGTGAGCTTCAAAATATCGAAACGAAAAATGTCGATCCTGACGGAAATCTAGGGTAAAAAAGTAGAAAGCTAGGGTCAAGTTATACACGAGATATATGAAAAAATCTAATTTTTTTGCTGAGAAATCAGAGGTCGACCTATACACGAGTATATACGGTATGTAAGAAGCAGCTATTTATAATGATGAGTTATCAGTGCATGCAAACTGCAAGCGCTTTAAAAATCACCATACACCAAGATCTAAACTCGTAAATAAACCAACGCGATCTCTAAGGCAACAGCACTTCAGACACATGGAGCCCCTATTTATTAGATAATAAATTCCATGAGTTGTCACAGAATATTTATAATTTTCTGTGAAATTAATGCAACTATCCGTAATTTCTAAATTCTCTGGCATTCGGCTTGTGTCCAAGTTTTTGTATTTCAAGTTTCATGCCTCAGATCATCCTGCATGAGCAATAAGAATAATCATCATTAATACAATATGCAAAAATTTTGAAAAATTAGGATATTTTGTGCTATGGCATCATTCTTGCCTTTAGCACATATTTAAATAAAAGAATTGTGAAGTAGGTATGATGCCATTATATTTAACAATTAAAGAGAGTTAAAATTTCTCGAAAAACTACAAAACACATTATTAAAATGCTTTTTACATATTACTAAATTTCATGTGTTAGTATAATGACGTGATCATAAGTTTACATTGTAGTTTAAAATCAATGGCATAATAATATAATCCTAGAAATAAATGGAATATTTTATATGTTTGGATTAACACTTTCAATCCCAAGCTCGAGCATAGGTCTGGATAACTACAGGGCGTCATTGTCCCAAGCCCGAATCCCACTCGGGCTCACGTATCTCATCCTATATTAACCCCTGAACAAGTATATCTCGGGTTTGGGCTTTATAATTCCTTTAGCTCCTTGAGTAATATATTTGGCCACAATGTTTGCATAGTGCTGCCACTTGTGTCGTAAACATAAACTTCATGAGTTAGACGAGTCAGACCAAATGAGAATGACGAACGATACTGTCAGGCCGCACTTCGCGGGTACATGTGCATTTATTTTCAACGTGTAATTCTTTGTATTCGATTCTCACGAGGTTTTGACATTATAATTATGGATAGTTTAGATGAAAGTGACATTCTAGACGTACTTGATGAGGTGTATGATGATTCTGGCTTGGAAGTTGACATAGCAGACTCTGATGATGATCCTGATTATGAAGGAAGTTCAGATGAAGGTAATTATAACCTGTTTGTTTATGTTTTGCATACTGACTGTATTATATAAAATTTTATATTTCTTTTCATACTTTTGTTCTAATAATATTCATGATTGATTACAAAGTAAACTGATTCTGTTTTATTCTCTGGCCAATTTTACTGTTCAGAAGAAGATGAAGAAAATCGTGATGTCGATGGTGACCCAGGTGTTCCTGCAACTTTTGAGCCCAGTGATTGTAGCTCATCTTGTTCAGCTACCCCTTCACCTACCACTACAAATGTTCAGCAGTCAAGCAAATGAAAGAGGCAGAGTAAACACCGGTTGTCAGATGCAGAACTTGGCTGGAAATTTCAAGATACTGCACCTGAACTTCCAGTTTTTCAAGAACAGCCCGGAATTACTGCAACTCTTGATACATCTTCAACTCCATATGGCTGTTTTTCCATATTCTTCCCTAAGTCAATGGTGAGACATATCAAGAAGCAAACCAACAGGTATGCTTCTTCAATTATAAAGAAACTGAAGCGCAACAACAGATTGAAACCTAACAGTTTATTTGCGAAGTGGAAACCCATTAAATTGGATGAACTCTATTAATTTTTTTCTATAATTTTTTACATGTCTTTAGTCAAAAGAAGAACACTGAGAAATTATTGGACAAGGAAAATCTTTGTCTACTCCATTACCATCATCATTGCTAGGTAGAAACAGATTTCTTGCCATTTTGTCGAACTTACACCTGAACGATAATTCCACTTATGTTCCTCGTGGTCAACCGAATCATGACCCTTTGTATAAACTGAGACCGTTTTTTGACCATTTGATTCAATCATTTTCTTCTGCATACACTCCAAATACCAATTTGACAGTGGATGAAGGAATGTGCGGTTTTAGAGGCAGAATTCATTTTAGAGTGTTCATGAAAAATAAGCCTCCAAAATACGGAATGAAATTGTTTGTAGTTTGTGATGCATCAACTGGTTATGTGCTAAATATGGAAGTGTACTGTGGAAAAGGGAATGTCGACAATTCTGTAATGGCTCTTTTACAAAGACTTTTAGCAAAGTATTTTGATAAGGGTCATGCTGTTTTCCTGGACCGATACTCCAGTTTGCCTGCTGTTTGACTTTTTGTGGAATAAGAAAACTTGAGCAGTTGGTACCTGTATACCAAATTGTAGAGAATTGCCCAAAGACAATGTTGTGAATAAAAAAATTAAAAAAGGTGACATTGTATTTATGAGAAGAGAACATTTGTTGTGTCTGAAGTGGAAAGACACTAGGGATGTTTTGGTGTTATTAACTGCCCATAAAGCAACCACATCAGACATTGTAGTGAGATGCAAGGAGGGTCGAGTAAAAAAAACCAAACCAGATGCAGGTCTTGACTACAATATCAATAAGACAGGTGTGGACAGGAGCGATCAAATGGTAGCTTACTATCCCTTCAAAAGGAAACAACTGAAATGGTGGAAGAAATTGTTCTTTCATACATTTGTGATGGCTGTTACCAATTCATACTTTATTTATCGTGAAACTCGCATCCCATCAGATAAGAAAACATGCAACTTAAGAGATTATATGGAAGAACTCGATGAAACTTTAGCTGCAGAAGGAGGTATGGAAGCACAAAATGTACCTGGAACCAACAGTGGAAGTAACCGACTCCTTGGCAGACATTTTCCTGACAAGATACCACCAACAGAAAAGAATGCCAATCCAACTAGAGTGTGTCACGTGTGTTCAGAGAGGACCAAGGCCTCCACAGGCAAATCTGGTAGAAAGGAGACTTCCTGGTGGTGTCTTGCTTGTGAAATTGCTCTTTGTTTGCCAGTTTGTTTCAAAGACTTCCATACTAAAGCCCAGTATGTGTAAAACAAGAAGAACCCTGACTATTTTATTATTATGAAAAATTAGTAATTTTCAAAATTCAATAATAAATCATTCATTTGACGAAAATTTAATCTTTTTTTCTTTCATAAATGAAAGTGTTCTATCAAACTGCAGAATTGGTGTTATTGTGTTACTTTTTTATATTAAATTATATATTTTCAAAAAAACACTCAAATATGCTGGGTTTCTAGGCTCATGGGCCTATAAATAGAAAGGGATTGAAAATGTTAAGGAGTCCAAGGAGTGGCTGACTGCTCTTGCATGCACAAATGCAGCAGGTATGCACAAACTAAAGCTTACCGTAACAGGTAAAAGTGCATGCCCTCATGCTCTAAAGAGTGTAAAAAATTTACCTGTCCACTACCACACCAATAAACGTGCATGGATAACTTCTCAATTAATGTCGGATTGGTTTATGAATTGCTTTGCACCGGAGGTGCGTGCTCATTGTAAATCTGTTGGACTAAGTGACAACTGTAAAATAATTCTGACATTAGATAATTGTCCTGCCCACCCTGATGCATCACTTTTGGTATCGGGAAACGTATGTGTGGTTTATTTACCTCCTAATGGGGGACTGTCATATATGGGGAATTACGGAAATTTTATGAAGTTGTATTGTATGGCTACTGTTATCGGCAAATATAAAGTTTTTTCGTTAAATTTTTAACAGATATTTATAAAAAAGTGATATAAAATGGACGAGTTAATGCCAAACCCGATCACATCCGATAGGTAGCCGAAGTTTGTCGAGTGTTTAGTGACGTCAGCACATCCCATGAGCATCCTAGCCGTGCTAGAAGCCATTGTAACGATATAGAAGTAGTAGCTTAAAAGACAAATCTGTTGTTTTCCTCTATCTGCTGTCTTAGAAGAAATATTGGTAAAAAGTACTGCATTTATTTCGCTTTGTGTTTTGCAAAATGGCATCTGAAGGGTTTTGTGTAGCCAGATCTGATAATTTGCCCGACGTTGATTCGTACATGTCTTTGCGGTACATTGGAAGTCGTAGGGAGCAATATTTAGATGTTGAAATTCGCAGAGTGAAGGCGGATAGGTTTGTATTACATTTAATTGATAAAACAAGTTTGATGTAACACTTTTATTTTCAGTTATTGTAATAGTACTATCATTTCGACTGAAACACAGAAGATATGTAAAAGATAGATTGATGTCTTAAAACAGCTTTCCCATATTAAATGATTAAAACA
This sequence comes from Tanypteryx hageni, assembly GCA_028673005.1. Classification (NCBI taxonomy): domain Eukaryota; kingdom Metazoa; phylum Arthropoda; class Insecta; order Odonata; family Petaluridae; genus Tanypteryx; species Tanypteryx hageni. The sequence goes on from CM054112.1 coordinate 271,676,514, forward strand.
ACTCTAGTTTTTACTAGTATTATAGAATATTTATGTATTATTTCCCATGCTGTCCTAGTATCTAGTAAGTAAAATATAGTTAGATAGTATACAAACGGTAATAGACGAGGCCGAGACTTCGTGGAATTCCACAATAAAATAACATGAACAATACTAGATATTATTTTTATTTATATTAAACTTTCGCTAATTTCCACAAAATACATGAAGTAAAACACGACCAGTTTCGGCGAATAATCACCATCGTCTGCCTTTACGGAATCATCAGGTCAAATATTGATAAATATACGAAATGAATGTGAATAAACTTAGTTTCCGTGTGTCTTGTCTATAGGAAATGTGGTGAAGTTTGTTGTTTTAAGTGTCTATCTGCCTTAGTTCTTACCTATACTTGTGAAAAGAAAAACTGTAGAAGTGTTTGTAATAACTGCATGTCTCTTTTGTATATGTCGCGAATTTCATTGTTGCTTTAATGGCTTTTTTCTCCCTTTGAGGTCAATGAGGAAAGACTATGTTAGTAATGCTGTTGATTTGTTAAACTGAAGCGAGAAGGAAAAATATGTATTGTTAAAGGCAAGATTTGCCCTGAACACAGAATAAGATAAAGAGATTATGAAGTGAGTGTAGTTGTAGATGAAGAAGAAGATTTGGTCACGTCTGTGGAGTGTGATGACTGCCTTTATTTAGCAAAACATGGTCCTTCAAAATACCATGCTGTCGTGGATACTATGTGAACAGATTTATTAAAATATTTAAATTACAGAACTTAATATGTAACATTTGTAAAAGTATTTGCTTAAATACTTGGTACTTAAATATATGCACTGCAACAGTAATTATTTGCTTAATAAACCCATAACCCAACGATTTCCGTAAGTTTGATCTTAGGTATTTAGAATAGGTATATTACATTATGGAGGTTTTTTTTAAATATGTATGGTAATCTTTGAAACAAAAATATAATTTACTCTTTCAACATCGTTCTCCAGAAATACATGCATCATGTCAATGTAATGCCGACATAAGTCATAAACTAAAATACGAAGCAATAAAATTACGTACATATAACTAGTACTTAAAATGATCTTCGCAGACAAATGCAGTTGTACGTTCCGATATATCAGATGCGTATCTCCTCATGGCTTTCAACCACAATATTCTTCGCTACTTATTTCTTCCCAAGAAGCTCGGTAGCATGAAGAACAATTTTCTCGGGATTTTAATCATTTTATTTAAGCATTGAGGTACCAGACAATACTTATAACCCTTCTTAACTTCCATATTCTCCATTTTAGCTACGATATCAGGAAAAGCAACAGGACGAAGTATCAAAACTGCGTGCTTTCAGTACGGTTGTAAGCGTCGTAAGGCATGTGTTGACGTCATGTACCCTTTACTACTCTCCAAACAGGATGCAATTTTCATGGGATATTTAAAAGAGTTATTTTAAACATTTTTTTGCATAATGAAGACGATTTAACAAAAAAATATTCACAAAGACATTTAAAAAAATATAATTAAATATTTTGACAGTCCCCCCATTGTACATCTTTAATTAAACCCATGGACCAGGGAATATTACGGTCACATTAATGCTATTACAGGAGGCAGTTAATGCAGAAATTACTTGTTGCTTGCAATAGATGCCAAGGTTTGGACATTTTTAAAAAGGAATTCAACATCAAGGATGCGATTTGGACTCTAAGGCGTGGAATGATGTAACAGCCGCAACACTGAAAAATTCCTGGCATAATTTGACCTGCGAGCATGTTTTAAACAATAGATGATTCTCCAATAGAGTTTCTAGGTTTCAATGTTAGCAACAAAAAGAGACTGGTACCTGAAATTATGGAGTTTGCTAGGCGATCGACAAATAACGCTTTCACAAACGATCTAGAAAAAGAAGATGTAGAAACCTGGATGGAAATTGACAAAGAAGTGCCAGTTGTGAATCAACTAACTGACGAAGAAATAGTTGAAATGATTTTGAAACCCGAGCATGAGAATTATGAAGAGAGTGAAAGTGACGATGATCACAAGGCAGCTACTAACAAGCCTTCAATAGACCGCTGCATAGAATTAGTCACTGATATGATATCGGCATTAAAGCAACGGCCATGTATTTAATCACAGGATATGATGAATTTATACAGAATTAAGGACAAATTGATCAAGAAAAGATCGCAATGCATGAAGCAAGCTAATTTGTGTGATATATTCCAGAGAGTTTCTCATAAAAATCTTCAAAAAGCTTCCACTTCTAAAATTGATGGACCTCCCGTTTGTGTTACTGAAGATTCTGCTGATTCAACGTCATCATCTAGCAATTAGGAGAATAAATGAAACACGTAAATTGGTTAGTGTGCATTAAATTTGCACGGACTTAATTTCAAATTTGGACTTTTGTTAAATATATGTACCTACATACTTGCCTTTATATGTTTTGATGTAAACTTCGGATTCTAACGTTACACATTTCATTGTTTTACTTATATACATGATATGGAGTGAAGGTTAACAGTGGCGTAGCCAAGGGAGGCAAAGGAATATTTACGTACATTACTTCTGGGTGCGTATGCAATTTTCAATGATTTAAAAAACCGGAATTTTCAAAAATCCGGCTCATGCTCGGTCCCGAGGATGCCGGATTTATGTGGTTCTACATATATAGCCATTACTTACAGAGGAGTACATCACTACATATAGACGTTCCTTACAGAGGAGGAGGATATAACATCATTATATATGACATTGTTCAGTTGCTCGAATCCCACTTGCCATAAAAACCAGTTGCCATTAATTCCATTTGCCATAGTCCCAAATGATCGAGTAGCAAATGCGCGAATTCACAGTGGCCAGAATCCCACATCACATAGTCAAAACTGGGGGGAGGGGGGGGGGAGAAGAGGGGAATTTATTGAATAGGATGCAAAAAGGAGAAAGGACTGAAGGGGAATTAACGAATATGCAAAAAAAAGGAGAATGGAAGGAGGAGGGGAAAGGTGGAAGAGGGTAAGGTACGATGAGGGAGCACAGCTGACATTGGTATCAATCGACAGAGAATTTTATAACAATTACGAATACGCAGCGTAAAAACGAAAACAAAGTAGGGGAAGAAAAAGGCGGAAGTGCCTAAGGCACGCCAAGGAAACGCGGTCGACATTGGTATCAATCGACAGAGAATTTTATAACGATTACGAATATGCAGCGTAAAAAAGAAAAAAAGGGGGGGGAGCAAAAGGGGGGGATGATAAAGGGGGAAGGGCCTAAGGTACGCCTAGGAAACACAGTCGAAATTGGTATCAATCGACAGAGAATTTTATAACGATTACGAATATGCAGTGTAAAAACGAAAAAAAAGGGGGAGAGCAAAAGGGGGAAGGACCTATGATACGCTACAGAAACAGTCAACATTGTTATCAATCGACAGAGAATTTTGTAAAGATTACGAATACGCAGCGTAAAAACAAAATAAAGGAGGGGATGATAAAGGGGGAAGGTCCAAAGGTACTCTAAGGAAACCCGGTTGACATTGGTGTGAATCGACAGAGAATTTTGTAACGATTACGAATACGCAGCGTAAAAACAAAATAAAGGGAGGGATGATAAAGGGGGAAGGGCCTCAGGTACGCCCTAGGAAACAGGGTCAAAATTGGTATCAATAATTGGAGAATCTTTTAACGATTACAAATATGCAACGTAAAAAACAAAATAAAGGGGGGGAGGATAATGGGGAAAGGGCCTATGGTACGCCAAGGAAACACGGTTGACTTTGGTATCAATCGACAGAGAATTTTATAACGATTACTAAGACTCAATGTAAAAACGAATATAAAAGGGGGAATGGCCTATGGTATGCCAGGGAAACAGTCGAAATTGGTTTCAATCGACAGAGAATTTTGTGAAGAATACGAATAGACAGCGTAAAAATAGCAAAGTGGGGGAAGGGCTAAATGTATGCCAAGGAAACATGGACAACATTGGTATAAATCGACAGAGAATTTTGTAACGATTACGAACATGAAACGTAAAAACAAAAATAAAGGAAGTGAGGATAACGGTGGAAGTGCCAATGGTACGCCAAGGAAATACGGTCGACGTTGGTATCAATCAACAGAGAATATTTCAACTATTATGAATTACAATTATCTCTCTGAAAAATTAATATGCTTATCTGGGTGAGATGAAATGCTTGTAGAATGCAAGCACCAACTACTTGTCATTATATATAGACGTTCCTTAAAGAGGAATAACATAACACATATAAATAGGAGGATACTAATGTTTAGGCATTTTCAGAAAAGTGGCAGACTCGAAATGTTTTTGTTGTAGGATTATGTGCAAAAACGACAGGAAAAAACGAAAATCATGAAATAGTTCTCCATTGCAGCCATTAAAAATTCAAAATTGTTTAAGCAAATTTTGAAGGTTGATGTATTTCCAAATGTGCTCTGAAGCTGAAATTTGTTATAGGTAGTATTTGTAAAAAGACGAAATAGGGATTGTACAAATTTTGATATTTTAATTTGTTTGACAGTTAAAAATTCTTCAAGTTTAAACAGGCTCAATCACAGGGGGATCAGTCCGGCCATTTGGCTCAGGCCTCATATTCACTGGGACCTAAAATTTACACAGGGATGTATAACTATCAAAAGTCAGTTAACACCATTTTAAATTTACAATTTAAAAAAAAATCTCTCTAAGCAGTAACAAATGAAAATTGTTATTTTTCAACGTGATGTTTTTAGAGCACATTAAACATGTGCATGCATTCAAAGAAATTTGTAAAATTGATGAAAAAGTAGTTAAATCCGAGCAGGAAAAATGATTATCTGGTCATTGCCGATATTGTAATTCAAGGAAAACCAGGAAAACTAGATACCATTGTAAAGTTTGCAAATTTTTTTGTTTGGAACTTGCAGTAATGGTTATGCGAATGCTACCAAAAATTGTGTACTTTTATTTGTGATTACAATTTAGTGTTTATTTGCACTGCCTATCACAATTCGGAAGTTTAATAGTCTAAAATTTTTAATTGAAAAAATTTTTAGAAGTGAATTATTTTTAGAATAAAGGGGAAGAAGTGGATGGGATTGTAATAGATTTTGCAAAAGCATTTGACACTGTTTCTCACGACATTCTTTTAGCAAAGTTATATAACTTAAACATTAATAAGAGAGTGATCTCATGGATTAAAAATTTCCTTATTGGCAGGTCTCAGAGGGTTAGAGTGAAAACGAGTCTGTCGGATTTTGTAAATATCACATCAGGGGTGCCCCAAGGAAGTGTCATAGGCCCGTTACCATTTCTTATTTATGTCTATGATTTGCCGAATAACATTAATTCAAGAATACGTTTATTCGCGGATGATTGTATAATATACAGGCAAATAAAAAGTAAGGAAGACCGAGAAATTCTACAAGAGGATATCGACACTTTAGAATCTTGGATTAGAACAAATAAAATGAGCGTAAATATAAATAAAAGCAAGCACATCACGTTCTCAAACAAAAGATTAATAAGCAAGCGCAGATACAAACTACATGGCGAAATGATACCAAAATTTGCTTGCTGCAAGTACTTAGGCACCCATGTAGCAAAAGACCTAGGGTGGGATAGGCATATTGATAATATCATAGGAAAAGCATATAAAAGCTTACATTACGTGAAGTGTAATCTTAAAGGAAGTAGTAGGGCTGCGAAGGAAAAGGCGTACAAAAGATTAGTCAGACCAATATTAGAGTACGCGATGAATTTATGGGATCCGCATGAAATAGGGCAAAAAAGGAAAATAGAGAAAGTTCAGAGGAAAGCTGCAAGATATGTACTAGGTAGGTTTAAAAAGGAAGACAGCATAACAGAAATGTTAAAAATTCTAGATTGGGAATTGTTAGAAAGTAGGAGAAAAATTAACAGATTAGGCGGGATTTACCAGGCATATACTAATAATAAAGCTTGGGAAGACTTACGAAGTAGAATGCAGGTTCCGAATTTTTTAGGTAAAAAAAGCCACAAATTTAAAATTAAACTTAGGCTGCAGAAAACTAATACAGCAAAGTATTATATTCTAAACAGAGGAATCAGTGAGTGGAACAGTTTACCTGAAGTGCTCTTCAAGCCATTACCTAAGGACACAAAAAATTTTAAGCGTAGAATTAATGCATATATGCAGGGTAAAAGTTAGACGAACTTGGAAGAGGAATAATAGTAATCTATATATTCATGACTGTAATTGTACCTAGTGCTGAAAAGTAGGGGATTGTTTGGAAGGGTGAAGTATGGTGGGGACTTTGTGGGCCCCATGACCGCTACGGTAGCCGTGAAGGCCTTCCATGAACTCCGAAAATCCGCACTTCAGGTGCAAAATTGAATTTTAATATTAAAGATATCGTAGAAAGTGTATTTTTAAAAAAATTGTGATTGTAAATATCATTATTTTTATAGATATATTGTTTCTTTTGCCACCTGGCCTAATTGCAATGTATTTTTTAACCCTTCAAGCCGGTCGAGATTTCCGCATGCGAAAGTCTTGTTTGCGGTAGTAAATTTCGCAAAAATCGCTGAGCGTGCAGCTTGTTATATGATGTTTTATAACTTTTTTAATTACGTATTAAACTACGTAAAACTTTTGTAGGTTATTTAAAAATGATTAATGAATATAAAAAAGGCTTTACTTACGATATACTAGGAGTTGTATTCAGCGTAGTCTCGGACATTTGATTCTATGCTTAAAAATTTACCTTGGTGTGGTAATTTTTAAAGCATTCCTCTAAACACAGGCTCACATCACAGTCAGGGCACCAGTATATGGTGTCCTTTCTTTTCCCTTTAGCCGAGTACACTGTGCATCTTCTTTGTGGCCTTGCTTTTTTCCCTGTCGGCGGTAGTTTTTCTATGATATGCCTTTCAAGTGATGGATTTGTCTGGCGCTTGGTGACTTGGAAATAGTCCCATATTTTTCTAGAATCTGATTTATTAGCAGAAGGCAAAAGCTGAGATGGTTCATCTTATTTTGAGAACTATTGAAGGTTACCAGTGCATTGTGTACTGAAACATTTAACAATCGTCTGAATAATTTAATGTACCATTTATTGTTTTTTTTGCGCTCAAGTAGGTAGGGCTGTAATTTCTGATCTTTTAGATCAACCCCTCCCATTGCTGTATTGTATTCTAAAATGCATACTGGTTTAGAAACTCCGTCTTTTTCTCGAAAGTTGTTGGTATGAAAGGTCGATATGAATGTAACCGGTTTTTTATCTCTCCACTTCATGATCATATCATTATTGCTTACTTTGGAAATGTGTTCCCCTTTCTTTAATTTTATAGATTTTATCTCTTTTGAGACATTTTTTCTATTTGAACGTAATGTTCCAGCAACGTTAGTACCTCGGTTTATTAAAAATTTTGCCAAATCAGGTGAGTTATAGTAGTTATCCATCCATAAATTATAACCTTTTTGAAATAAAGGCTCCAATAATTTAATTACTATTGCTGATGTTTTGAGTCCATCTGGAGTATCAGAAACAGAAATTGTAGAATCGGCCCCAGAGTAAACAATAAAATTCCATAAGTACCCAGTGTCCGATTCACAAAGCTCGAAAGTCTTTATTCCAAATTTAGAAGACTTCAAAGGAATATATTGCTTGAATGACAGACGTCTCTTCCAAAGTGTTAGAGATTCATCCACAACAATATTTTCTTTTGGTAAATAAATACTTTGAAATTTACATTGTAGATAATCGACGATAGGTTGAATTTTGAACAATTTTTTGTTTCCAGTATAACTATTAATTTTTGAAATATCAACAAAATGGAAACATTTTGAAATACTTTCAAACCTATCTAGAGACATTGTTTTGGGGAATATTGGAGTTTCCCAAAGTGGATTTCTTGAAAAATAAGAACGTAGTGTAGGCTTTTGTACAATACCCATTAACATGACGATTCCCAAATATACATATATTTCCGCTAGATCAACAGGTTTCCATTTGTTAAATTGAGATCGGGAGGAAAGAACAACATTTTTTAAATAATTCTCGGCATTCCTGTTAGTTTCCAAAACAATTGTCTCAACTAGGGTGGTATCAAAAAAATTTGTAAAAGACTCAAGAACATTAGTAATAGAAGTAGTTGGACCAAACTCACCAATAAATGGAATTTTTCTTGGAACATTTCGTCCATCAAAATCAACCCAAACCCATGCGTTGTGAAAATCGTCGGCCCTACCAGATGAACCACCATCATTTTCGTCTTCGTTTTCAGACTCTTGAGGTACACTTAATTCTGCGAAATCAACCTCTTCTTCACTAGAATTATCACTGCCGGAATCCACATGTAATTCACTGTCTTCTATTTCATCCTCAAGTAATCTTTCAATTTCATCTCTCGAAAACGAACCACTATTACTGCTCTCCATCTTCGAACATGGGTGTCTCGACTTCCTCTCACAAAAGTAATATCTCGACTGAGAACTAGAAAGCAATATAAGATGAGATGCCTGACTCAGGAGTGAGACTAACCAGATACCGTGCTAATATACAGAAAAGGAGAGTGAAACAGACCCTCGAAATGCTTAAGAAGCAGGCCTGCTCCTCGGACCATCTAGAAGAGAGATAAAAAATATTTTTGAGTGTTTTTTTTTTAGCTTTCTAAGTGCCTATTCATGTACCGAAGGATATGTTTACGAAGCTGAATCCCTCTAGAAGACAATGCTGTTCTTTGATTCTCTGATAAAGCCGCTAGCTTGGCCGAAAAAATTAAAAAAAGACGAAGTGCGCCGGAATGTACAGTGCACGTTCAACCGCAGATAGGGCCTCCCTGCCGCTGACGTAAAGCGTACTGAGAACCGCGCATAGGGGTTAATAAATAAATAAAAAACATTAGTTTTCTTAAAAATAGGTCTACTGGATGTGGGTATTTACTCTTGTCACTTATCCATTATTTTGAAATATCTGCTTTAATATTTGATAAATGCAAAAATGTACTGGAATAAAAGTTGTAGGAAATTTAATTTCCTACAAACTATGTTTGAAACATTTTTCCATGTAATGCATTGTTTAAGAGATATCTTATATTCTTAGCTGCCACCACCACGCCACCTACCGATGACTATTGTTAACAATTGATGCTTAGCTACGTCTTAGTAATGCTCCTTTTTAATTTCTTAATTGTTTGAGCTTTGTGGCTATATCCAATATCAGAAGACTATGGTTTGAGTTTATTTTTGTTTTGTTCTTTCTAAAATTTTCTCGCAGTTTCTTAATTAAAATATTTATTCTATATCCAATAATGCTGTAGGCGTGATCAGGACTATTTGAATGGCTACAGTACTGCGATGTGGAAAGCAAGAGGGAAATTACCACATTACAATCCCTAGTAATGTTTATATGGTTGGACAATATGAGTTCTCTCGAGGTAAATCAATCCGGAGGTAAAATAGTCCCCCAATCGGATCTCCGGACGGGGAATGCCTTAAAGAAAACATTTGTCGAAAGTAATTTATGAATAGGGACTTGGAACGTAAGAACTATGAGAAAGGCAGGAAAGCTAGAGAACTTGAAAAAAGAAATGAGAAGAAATAGAGTTGACATTATAGGGCTAAGCGAAACTAGATGGGAGGGAGAAGGACAGTTCGACTCGGAAGAATTCACGGTAGTTTATTCTGGAGGAAATAGTGGGGAAAGGGGAGTAGCTCTGGTACTTAGGAAAGATATGATGAAAAGCGTGACAAAGATAATAGCAACGAACGATAGACTGATGGCAATAAAGCTAAAAGCAGTCCCAGTGGACATGCTGATAATCCAGGTATATATGCCAACGTCAGCTCATGACGATGAAGAAATAGATGAGATCTATGATCAAATTAATGAAATTTACGAAGAAGACGGAAGAGGAAAGGTAAACTGCATAATAATGGGAGATTGGAACAGCATAGTCGGAGAAGGACAGGAAGAAAATGTTGTCGGGCAATACGGACTTGGGAAGAGAAATCGAGGAGGGGAGAAACTCGTAGAATTCTGCATCAATAATGACCTTGTAGTGACTAATACATGGTTCAAAAACCATAAACGAAGGTTATACACATGGAAAAGCCCAGGAGATAGAATGAGATGCCAAATAGATTACATCCTTGTAAAACAAAGATTCAGGAACAGCATAAAGAACGCCAAGGCATTGCAAGGAGCAGACATTGATTCAGATCACAGCCTTCTAATACTTGACGTGAGTATAAAGCTCAAACAAATAAGAAAAACGAGAAGAGAAATACAGACCTGGGACCTAGAAAAACTGAAAGAAAGGCAGGATGTAGTCAGCATGAAGTTGGAAGATAACCTAAGAAAGTTGGAAAACAAACCGAAAACCGTTGATATAGAATGGAATGAAATTAAAACCAGTATCAAGGATACCTTGGATAAAGAGATTGGAAAACAAGAGAAGAAAATCAGAAAACCTTGGATCACGAAGGAAATGCTGGAGAAAATGAATGAGACGAAAATGGAAAAACGTTAACAGTGGAGAAGGTAGAGCCAACTATAGGCGTATAAACAATGAGTTGAGAAAGGTAACAGATAAAGCTAGAGAAAATTGGATAAAAGGAAAATGTGATGAAATAGAACAAATGGAAAAGTTAGGACGGTACGATATGATGTACGCTAGGGCACTGGAATTAGAAGATAAGAAGTCTAATAGAATTTGTGGTAAAGGAATTATGAATACGGATGGGAAGATAGTCTCAGAAACAAAGGATGTAGCACAGGTATGGGAAGAATACATTAAGGAATTATACAGCAAACAGGCAGGAGCGGCAAAAATAGAGTTGGAAGACGAGGAAAACATTGAAGAAGACAACTAAGGACCAAGTATTATGAAGAGCGAAGTAGAAAAGGCGACAGTGGAACTAAAGAAGGGGAAAGCCACGGGCAGCGATGGAATACCGGCTGAGATACTTAAAGTCATAGGATCAGAAGGACTAAATGCGATCACGAAATTAATTAACAAGATTTACGACATGAGAGAGTGGCCTCTGGATTTCCTAAAAGTAACAATGATCCCTCTAAAGAAGAAGCCAAAGGCAATGGAGTGTAAAGATTACAGAATGATAAGCCTTCTGTCACACACATCGAGGATCATCACGAGGATTCTTAATAAAAGGCTGGAGAAAAAGGCAGAAGGAATGCTAGGGGAGGATCAATTCGGTTTCAGAAAAGGACGAGGAACTAGAGATGCTATAGGAGTAGTTAGAACCATATAGGAAAGGGCAATTGAGTACAGTCAAGATATCTGCGCATGTTTCGTAGACTGGCAGACAGCCTTTGATGGAGTAAATTGGGTAAAGTTGATGAAGATATTAAAGGATATAGGTGTAGACTGGAAAGACAGGAGACTGATTAGGAATCTATATGTGAATCAAATTGTAAAGGTCAGGTTTGAGAATGTGGACACCTGCGGAATAAATATCGGTAGGGGAGTAAGACAAGGCTGCTGCCTATTGCCAACCCTATTCAATATATATGGAGAAAGTCTAATGCAAGAAGCTTTAGAAGGCACAGGAGATTTCAAAATTGGAGGAAGGATTATAAGAACAGTAAAATACGCAGATGATCAAGTACTTCTAGCAAGAAAGGAAGAGGAGCTACAAAAAATGATAAATAGACTAGTGATAACAGGCAGAAAATACGGTATGGAAATAAATACAGAAAAATCCAAGGTCATTCGAATATCGGGTAAAGAAGAGAATCTGAACATAACAATTGGGGGAAAGCCATTAGAACAAGTTTCTGAATATAAATACCTTTGAAGTATCATAACACGAGAGGCAAAATGTACGGATGAGATCAAAACTAGAATAGGAAAAGCAAAAGCGGCTTCAGGAGAAAGAAACAACTACTTACAGGGAATATAAGGGAAGATATCCGCAAGAAGTTGATAAAATGCTACGTATGGAGTATAGCAGTATGGGGCAGCCAGGTTTTAAGGCATCTTAAAGAAGAAAAACATCTTTCGGGGGTTGCTGTAGAGCAGAGCAAGGTAGCAAGAATCTTTAATAGTCTTTTTATACTAGGAAAAAGCATATCATCGCAAACTTTGAACGCCTCTAACGCCGTTTTTGGCAAATCATCTTCTGACTGCAAATTCCATTTACACTGCCATATTTGAAATTCTACTATAAGTCGTCCAAAGTCTTCACCATAAATTTTACAAGTCTGTTGGGAAATTTCTGGCTTTTCATTTTTACATTTAGTAGGAAGCAGTAGCTGCAGTTTAGCTATTAGTTTATTATGTGCTGAGAAGTGATCATTTAATTCAGTTAAAAAGTGATCAAGAAAATGTATAAATAAAATACGCCGGTAATATTCATTGGCATCATTTGATGTGGAATTTTGAAGCTTGGATTGTCTTCCAATTACTCTGGGTTTGATCATTTCACTCCCAACGTTGTGCAACATGCTTTCTGCCGACAGATATATTTCATTGAATGAGTCTTCTCTGTTTATACACATTGATTGTATCACATTAATGATTAAATCAACATGCTCACAACATTCTACTAAATCCACATTTACTTTCTGAAGACTTTTACATAAATTTACACTATAAGAAAATATCTTGTTTAATGTCAATAATGCAACTACAAATTCTGCACTAGTTATAGAGAATAATTAATAAGCCTGATCAGAGGTTTCTTTTGTTCCGGATTCTTGAAGTTGCTGCAGAGCTTCTACTATTGTAGAATACAATTCCACAAAACGGGATATGGAGTCATGTTTCTCAGACCATCTCGTTTTGCATAAACCTAAAACTGTTTTATGAGTTAGCCTTTCATTTTCTTTTGCTATTTTCTCTAGAATATTGTTTCTCTGAGAAGACAGACGAAAGTAATTCACAGCTGTATTAATAACGCCAATACAATTTCTAATGACTGACAAATCGCAAGAATATGCAATAACTAAATTTAAAGCATGGGCACTGCAATGCACAAATTGTGCTTTTGGCTATTTTTCTGATATTAATGTACGCACACCTCTGTACTTGCCACTCATGACAGCAGCCCCATCATAGCCTTGGCCAATCATGCTGTTCAGATTTACTCCAAGCTGCGTCAATGTTGACAGGAGGATAGTAGCCAAACCCGAGGCAGTCACAGGAATGAAACACAAAAAATCTTCTCGGATTAAGATTTCCTTACTATCAATATATCGAACACAAATTGCTAGCATTGCTTTCCTGGATATGTCTTGTGTCTCATCTGCCAATAACGAAAAACATTTAGCGTCGTTTATTCGAGAAACAATTGCATTTTGTATTATTTCTCCGCAAATTTCAACAATTTCATTCTGAATGGTTGGACTAGTATACATACTTTTGGAGCCAGAGGATGTAGAAAGATGATTTAAAAGTGCATTATCTCCCGATTTAGCACGGTATTGTAAAAGAGCCCTTAAGTTACCGTCGTTATAGTCTGGTTTATGGAGCGAAATGGGACCTGAATCTTTCGTGCCTCTCAGAGCAAGTTCTTGGCGACCACATAAAATTATGGTTTCTACTATAGAATGTAACTTTTCTCTGTTTTCCTCTATTTGACGCTTTCTTTCGGAATCTAGCATACACACTATATCAACTTGCTTTCCACTTATAACATTTAGAAAATTATCTGCTTGCATACTAGCCTCAATATGATATTTTGTTTTCTCATGTTTTCCAAAATATTCTTTTGCATTCTTCCAGTTTAGATAGGCTGTTGTTATTTACTAATGCTCCTAATGCTTGATCTCCTCTGCCTCCAACTTGGTGAGCAAACAATACACATATTTTACAGAATGCTCCACCTGCTCGTTTTGAATAGACCAACCAGGGATACAATTTTAGCCATTTAAATTGGAAAGTTAGGTTCCTTTTACCAGAAACAGGGAAAACAAAATCCTCGGAAGGTATCCATGGGTTTTTTAGAGCCTGTTGCTTTACAAAATCTTCCAAGAAATTCCTTCCTAAGAAATTGCCAATGTCTAGCCTGTGATATGTTTCACTATCATCAGACTGTTCTTCGCTACAGAGAGTTATACTATCACCATCATTAGCACGTTTTTCTCTACAGAGAATTTCACTGTCGCTGTCATCAAGACGTTTTTCTCTACATGGAGAATTTAGGTTAAGTTGGTTCTTTTCTGTAGATGTCACAGTATTTTCTACAGAACTGGATGGCACTGAATTGGTTTTAAATTCAACATTCTCCCTTTTTACGTTTGAGTTACTACTCGTGTTTTCTTTCATTCTTTTGTTTGTCATAAAACCCAGTAAGGAAGTTTGGTTTATTCTCTTCATATCTCTAATTTAGGGTACTTTTTTCACTGTAAAACGATTATAATTTAAAAAGTTTTAAAATGAAATTTGTTTTATTTTATTATTGAAAAATAATAAAAGTTAGGCCTACCTCAAATGAATCAATGAATTTAGAAGATGAACTTTTAGGAACAAAGAAGTATTTTATCCTGCAGTTTTCCCTTGCGTGGAGCCATGCTACGGCGCCCAAATACGGGATTCCTCTTGCGGGAAAAGTTGGAATACACTTCTGAGTACCGGATACTACTATCCCACCACAACTTCTGAAGACCTGCCCTTGAGGGTGTGAGCGGCGCTGCCTCGGCAGTGAATAAGGGTGGTGCGGGTTTGCAGGAGTAGTTTCGTGCCTCCTGCCTTACACTGTGTTGCCATACCCCCAAATCAACTGAATCGTCACTCTTTCAAAAGCATGTATGACTGACGCGCCAAATCTTCTAAAACTAGAAGTAGCAACGCCGCAGAGAAAACACGTTGACCGTGGTGGAGGAGGGGTTGGAGTGTTTTGCTAGGAGCAAATCACAGTGATAAGAGTTTAAAGGGAGCACGGAAAGGGGAAGGGGCATTCTGAAGCTTCACATTCCTTCCGAGGTTTCAGAAGATTTGGCAGTACAGTACACAGGGTTGCCAGATTGGGCGATTAATTGCGATTTGGGCGATTACAATCAGTGATTTGGGATTAGAAATTTGGCTTTTGCAACCGGTCACAAATTGGGCTATTTAAAGTTCAAACATTCAACTGTGCGATTCCAAAAAAATTAGACCTTTTAATAATAATTAGATGGAAGAAGAGGAGGCATTCCTTGAGGGTGTCACTTTGATCGTGGCCGCAGCTAAGGAATAACCCTAAATTTGTTTGTTTTTCTATCCTCACCATCTCTGTACCCATTCTAAATTCATGATTTTCGCATTTCTTATGTTTTTCTCACGCAAATTAATGCTTTTATTAATTTTTCCTTAATATTTAAATAATTTTAAAAATATTTTGTATTGGTTTCGTTTTTCTCACTAGTTCATCCCTAACCACCCATCTGAAAATTGAATTTTTTGAACCACCGTTTGTATAATAAAGAAGTATATTTGTCTTATGTCTCCCGCATAAACAAATGATAAACATTTTGATATAAAAGAATGTGCTCTTCAATTCAATTTACCTTTCCTGTGGCTCCAAAAACATAAATCTCACGTAATAAATTATAAAAGTATTCCTACTATTCAACGAATTGATGGAAATGTGCGACTTTGGGCGATTTGAAAGAGCTCCGGTTGTGATTTTGCGGAGCTATAATCTGGCAACCCGTCTACACTGATGAAGTATGTTTTGAGCAGTTTATTTCACTGCCTTCACCGTATGAGTCACCCTTAAATGTTCCCCTCTCCAATGGTCAAACTTAGTGACCCTTCTAGGTCACTAAGTAGCGCCTCATGTGCCTAAGCATAAATCCGCCGTCTGAATTGCAGTTAAAAACTTAACATTTTGTGTTTTCCTCAGGCATTATTTTTTTAGGTTCTTAAGAAAGGAGAATCCGTAAGGGGGGGGTTTGAACCCCTCAAACCCTCCCCATATATATGGCCCTGATTGGAGGAATGCCTTTAGAACAAGTTTCAGAATATAAATACCTTGAAAGCACCATAACACGAGAAGCAAAATATACGGATGAGATCATAACTAGAATAGGAAAAGCAAAAGCAGCTTTCAGGAGAAAGAAACAACTACTTACAGGGAATATAAGGGAAGATATCCGCAAGAAGTTGATAAAATGCTACGTATGGAGTATAGCATTGTATGGGGCAGAAACATGGACGCTAAGGAAAAATGACATAAAATACTAGGAAAGCTTTGAAATGTGGACTTGGAGGAGAATGTTGAAGATAAAATGGACAGATAGGATGAAAAACGATGAAGTGCTACGAAGAATAGGAGAGAAGCGAATGATTATACAGACTATCAGAAAGAGGAAGGCAAACTGGGTTGGACATTACCTGAGGAGAGAGAGTATGATTAAAGATGTGTTAGAAGGAAAACTAGATGGGAAAAGGGAAAGAGGTAGGAAAAGGTTTCAGCTGATAGACGATTTGAAAGGGAAAGAGAGTTATCAAGACATGAAGAGGACAGCGGAAAATAGGAGTATATGGAGAACCAGGTTTAACCAAGAATAATCACGGACCTTTCTATGGACAGACAACCTATGATGATGATAAAATTTTGCATTGACCTGATTAATAGTTTTGGAGTTAGAGCACCCACAAAAAAGCTATCACATACACACACAGACATCATCGAGAAAATGGTCAAAACGTATATTTTAGTTGAAATCTTGATGTAGAGTTTTTTCATGAAAACAATACTTTCCCCTATATTACATATGGAGAAAGTAATAACCCCGATGTTATCATTTTCTCTCATGGTGAACAATGTCTTGATTCAACACTGAATTCCATGTTGGGAAATTTAATTGGGGAGGATTCAAAGTAGAACTATTGCATTGTGGCCGACAAACTCGCAAAACAACTGGTTGTTGGTCCTTCAAAAAACTATTACTTAAATAAAACAGTGGACAAAATTGTTGAATAGATAATAAAGAAAATTTTCAGGACACTGGGCAGTGCATTGTGTGGGATAACTCTAGCCGAGACTGACTTCCATCCACCTTTACTCCTAAAATTGCCCCATGATAACTCAGTCCTTATTGCACTTTCAAAATGTATAAATTTTTAATGTAGAATATATTATCTTCAAGGTAGTTTTAAATAAGCTTTGATGAAAATCAGTCCAGTCAACCTCCAGGTTTAACTGTCTACAGAAATGTTATTGTAAGGAGTAAATTTGTAAAAATGTTCATTGCATGTTGAAGGCTGACAAGGACTCACAATTAATACAATGAAATGAAGAAATAAATAAGGAATAATAAGACTGTTAAACTGAATAATTTTTTAAAGAAATATTATGATGGTGTTAAGTCAGCATTCTTTTATTTTTCCCTTTACTTAAATTCTGTAATTCCTTACAGTGCCTTACAAGCAAGAGGGAATGTAATCAGATTGCTAACAACTTCTGGCAATGTTGGAATTTCCCTAATTGTTTATGGGCAATTGATGGAAAACACATCGCCTTCCAAGCACCAAGATCTTCAGGCTCTTTGTAAAGAAATTATAAAAACTTTGGTAGTATTGTTCTCCTAGCTGTAGCTGATGCAGACTATAAGCTGTTGTTTGTTGATGTTGGTTGTAATGGTTGCATTAGTGATGGGGGAGTCTATCAAAACAGCGTTTTATCAAATTTAATGACTTCAAATGTAATACATATTCCTCCACCAAGACGTCTACCACAAACAGATACAGAAGTACCTTTTGTATTTTTTGCTGATGATGCTTTTCCATTACAAACAAATATAATGAAACCATATAGCCATAGAAATATAAGTTAAAATTCATGAATTTTTAATTACAGCCTGAGTAGAGGAAGGAGAGTTGTAGAGAATGCATTTGGTATTTTGAGCAACCCTTTTTAAGATTTGAAAAAATCAACTTCTCTATTGAAAAAGTGCAATGGATTACACAAGCTGCATGTGCTTTGCATAACTTTTTAATAACTGAATGCAATAATTCATATTTAGTTAATATGGTTGATTATGAGGACACGAGTGAAGTAGTTTGAGGCCAGGTGAATGGAGAAATGGAATTTCTTTGAGAGGTGTATCACGTTTTGGGGGAAATAGAAGTGGTCGAGAGGCTAACTTAATAAGAGATACTTTCAGTGATTATTTTAATTCCATTGGATTTGTGCCATGGCAGTGAGAAGCTGCTAAAAGGTTTAATTTTTGATGGTTCAGTTAGGAAATGTGCTTATATTTGTTTTTTCCTTTAAAAATATATGAATGTCTGCAGAACTGATAATTTCTTGAGCGATGTTAAATTCTGTCAAATGTTAAATACATGTATTTGTGGAAGCAGTTTATAAAAATACTTCAATACCTTAATCCATTCATTGTTACAAATTGTAATGTGATTTTAAATTACCCAAATTCAACTTACCTCATAGATAGCTGCAGGGGCATAAACTTTACTTAATTCTTGTGGAGCACTTGATGTAGATTTTCGAGGTGCCACAATGTCTCTCATGAAATCCATTTTGGTAAACCACCATACACTTGGCACATATACACCACCAGCTCCTGCACCCGATTTCCCGGACTTCCTAATCTTGGTGCATTCAGCTCCTTAATGTATTCATTTTTTTTAATGTCCTCGACTGAGGATCCTGGTCTAACCTAGAAATAGGTTATAATATTAATAGATAAGTAAAGTCACTTAGATTACATTTATCATAATGTATGTATATTATTTCAGTAGCATTTACAAATTATCCCAGTTATTATTATTAATATTCTTACCTTCTACACATGAACCAAAATGCTCTCCAAAGCTTGCAACCTCATATTGTTGTTGTGGTACTCGTACGACTTCACATTGAACAAGCACCTGTGCAGTTTATAATTTTCTATTAAAATTTCAACTGCTTCTCTTGTCCAGTCAGTCATAATAAAATCTCAAGTAACCACACAACGCATTTGGCACCTGAGGCAAGGTTATTCAATTTTTCCCAAAACCCAAAGTACCTACGTTAGGGTAAATTGTAAAGAATTACAATGTTTTAAAATCACATAACTTTAATAAATCACAAATAATCAGGTACTTTACAATCTCAAAAGGAATAAAGAAATATCTTATTTTTACAAAAATGTTTGATTTCATTTGTCATATTTAAAAATAAATCACAGAAGCAAGTACTTACCGTAAATACCCGCGTATAATGCGCACTTTTTTTCAAAATGTTTGGGTTAAAAATTATACGAGGGTATATAATCTTCCTATTTTCATTTGACCCCATATTTCCACAACTTCAGCACATTAATTACTGCCCAGGTATCCTCATATTTTATTGGTGATTTTCACGAAAAGTAAGATAGATAATAGTTAAAATTTATTAACTAATTCTATAAACATAAATTAATTAGATATGAAAAGAATGAATTCAGTATTTATTCATTTTAAAAGCCAAGAAATTCTTCGTCACTGGACCATTCTTCTTCGATGTTGTTATTGGAATCGTCATCTTACGCATGACGTCACCCTACACCGGCGTCCGGCCTGGTGGTGAGGTACTGGAACTACTTACAATTAGAAACAATGGCAGCTGATGCCTTTGAGTACGCTTGGAGTTGATGCTTCTTGTAGAACTAAATAAAGTTATCGTTCCTACCTTTCTCTCAGCATTCATAAGTGATTTATTCTTGATTCTTAGAGTCTGTAGTTAATTATGGTTATTTGCTATCGTGTTTATGTGCTCCAGTGTGTTCTAATAAGGGTAAAACTGAAGGTTGGGTGAACCCGTCCATCTCAGGCGTGACAAAAACGTATGTAAAAAACATAGGATTATCGTCATTCCTTCATTTTATTAGCTCAAAGAATGTGATATGCCATACTATAAAATTAATATAATTGGATTTATTGTGTATATCCTAATATCACCTTGTAAGTAAACAACGAGTATGTAATGATTGAGTTAGCTGACGTTCTTTTGGAACGTTATTCGAAAATTTCATTTTGCACTTTCATTATGTTACCAATACATAATACCAATAATTTGATCATTGCTTTAGAACACGTTACACCATCTACTTTATTCTGGAACGGTAACGCTAAAAAAAATCTGTGCGCACTATACGCGGGTATATAGAAAAATCATAGATTACGAGGCTGAAAACCCCCCTGCGCGTTATACGAGGGTGAGCATTATACGCGGGTGTTTACGGTAAATAAAAATATTAAGGCATATAACAAATCCACGGGTTACATGCATACTCACGTAAAAAGTCACAATTATAGCAAGAAAAAAGTCTAAATTTTGGCCAAGGTCAAACTAAAATAGTAAAACTTGAATATACAAACAAAACTGAAATAATGCCATACGATTACATATTTATTCGCATAAAAAAGCAAAAATGAATGCTTGGAAAAAAGTCCAAGTAGGGTAGGAAAAAAGTCGCAACTTTGGCTAGGAATAAATGTCACAATTTTGGCAAATAAATATGTAATCATATGACATTATTAATCCAGATCTATCTCATGGAAAATGACCTCCGCCTCTGAGAAACGTCTCCTATATTATCTGAATCAAGTTTTCCAGCCAAATTTAAATCTGCTACCAAGCTCGGATGATTGTTAAGCTTCATCAAAATGAACTGTGACAGACAGTGACAAATTATATTAAGATACATTTAATGTCTTTTTGTACAAACGCAGTTTAGTACATGAAATGAATTATCTACGACAATTATGAACATAAATATGGGTAATTTTCTTTTTTTTGTGCACAGTGTTTTGTAAGTGAAAGTAGACTAGATATTTTATGACAGATAAATCCACGTGAACCTAGACTATATTTTTATTTTGATGAAAAAACACCTACACTAAGCTACAAATGTCTTTGAATAAAACTAAAAAATAATGTAATCATACAATGTGAATGCAGTGGCGGATCCAAGGGGGGAGGCAATGGGAGTGATCCCCTACCTTGAGAAGTTTTTAGATCCACTCCTTCGTGAATAATATAAACAAAAAGGTCGAATAAAAATATATACCTACCTTCTGGTATGAAAAACTCTTGTTGATCGTAGATGTGGTATAGCTCCAACTCTCAGAGTGAAAAACCTGCTTTTATCAATGAGAAAAGAATAATACTTCCACTAAATATTGACGTAACTTCTTGAGCATAAACAAAAACATGTAAATTATTTCCAAGGAAAACTAACCTGCTATTACTTGATAACAGAGTCTTCAAACACTAACAGACGCACACCACTTGACACGTTTCCACAACGATGGATGTATTGGAACAAATGCGGACAAACTGCTCTTCTTTGATGCCACCAATGCAAAATGCAAGGGAGGAGGAAATGTCGAAGAAAAAGGGGTTGAAAACAGTGGTGTAAGAAGGGAGGGGTGAAAAGGCTCGAGTTGGGGAAAACCAAGGAGAGGAAAAATGACAATTGGAAGAGACCGACACAAGGATATATGAGGGTACATGACCACCCACTCAAGTGATCGTCCCTTTACCAACGCCGCCATCACAGACACGTGCATAGCTGAAATAGCTTTCAATACGGAAAAGAAACAGCTCCTAGCCGAGGCAGCCCCAGGCCAGGGGCAGAATCAACCCACCAGGACTGTTTTGAGATTTAAACAATACCTTGGTTGCGCTTGCCACTACCCCGCTACACACAAATTGATCCATCTCAGCGTCCAGTTCGGCAACCCAGCATGTTGGTTGAAATCAAGCGACATCCGACCAACCGTGTGTAATTTCACAGCTCCAGTCCCAGATGGGATGTGCAGTTCAAGGCAGGGCTGCCTCGAGGTACCAGCAGACTGGACAGTTGCAAAAGGCACCCCATGGGAAACATTTTTGTTACTTTAAATAAAAAATGTCGCTAAAAATGGATACTGTCGCATTAAATGTTGGGGAAAAAATTTCCATGAGCACATAATCAAGATTCAAATTTTATATAGGAACCACAATTTTGCCGACTAAATGCGGGTAAAATGTTAAATTCGGGAAAAGATCTCATTCTATCACATATTTTGCGACTTACAGTTTCTGAGATGAAAAGTCAAGAAAATTCCAAGCATAACACCATATATTTTGTTTAATCAATTGTAAAGATGTTTATAAACAAACAATTAAAAATTCATGATTCTCTCACCCAAGTTCATATCTACTTTTTTCCTATAATCGCGAGGCCACATAATTACGATGGACGTAGGACAAAAAGGTAAAAAGTCACAACTTTGGCTAGGAAAAAAAGTCACGCGAATAAATATGTAAACGTAAGGCATTGCTTCAGTTTTGTTTTTTTATTTTGACAATTTCCTTAGCCAAAATTGTGACACTTTTTTCTAGCCTATTGTGGATTTTTTCCTACCCAACTCGGTAACTTTTTTCCGAGAAACAATTGTGACTTTTTTACGCGAATAAATATGTAAACGTATTGCATTGTTTTCGTTTTGTGTTTTAAAGTTTGATTATTTTATTGTGGCCTTAGCCAAAATTGAGACATTTTTCCTTGCTGGAATCGGGACATTTTATGTGAATATTCATATAACCTTATTCTGCTTTCATAGAAAATTTTCACAAATATATTTTTAAAAATCAATTATAATCTCTGTATCTGACTTCATTAAATGAATATCAACGAAAAATGAGTATTTGTTTATTTTTGTTAGTCTTGTTATTCATTGCAACCAAGGTATTGTTTAAACCTCAAAACAGCTTAGAAATTTTGTGAATGTCTATAATTTGTTTATTTTCATTACCGTCATATCATTCATCGCAACCAAGGTGTTGTTTTTTAGACTTCAAAACAGCTTTGAAATTTTGTGAATATGTCGATAATTTCTTTAATGTAACTTTTATATTTTCGTTATCGTCGTATTATTCATCGCAACCAAGGTATTGTTTAAACTTCAAAACAATGTCGACATTTGTCGTATTATCAACGTTGAGACTTTTATTCCTCTGACTTTATTTCTGATTTTTTTCCGTCCACCAACCGGCTTTGCTCGAAAGATTCACTTAAAACAACCATCTGACTTCTGCTGCTCAACTTTGATGCAGAACGTAATGCTTCGAGTTACCGTTAAAATAGAATATATCATATTTCATTAGAAAGTATTGAGGTTGCATTAATAATAAATTATGAAATATTGAAGAATAGTTTCAATCGACTATATCAGGACAAATGTTGGCCATATTACTTTCTGTTTCTTACCATTTTTAAATGACGAAAAATAGGACGGGCTCTATTCCATCATTTTTGTATCATTTTTCACTGAAGCCATGTGTGCGCATGCGCACAACGTGTTTAAAGAGTACACACCTTCATTTAAAAATGACAGCTTTACATCAGTTTTTTTGTAAAAGAAAAATGATGGAAAAATGATAACCAGCTTAATGCACACCCATACTTTTTGCCAAAAAAATTCAGGCTTTTTCGTATACCCTGTGTATAACGCGCACCCTAAATTTTGACGGATATATAAGCAAAATTTAGAATTATATTGTCATGTTAGGTATTGACTAGAGTACCATAAATAAATAAATACAGACCTGTCCTGGGTAATGCAAGACTCGACTTATGCAAGTCTGACTTTACGTGAAACATCCGAAAATTCCGAATAACGAAAATTTGGTAACAAGGCAAAACACTTCAGGTTTATAGGTTAAATGTTGAATGACGTTTAAAAGCATCAATTTCTTTAAAACTTATCATTAATTCATGGAATATTGAATGACTAGAGATATTTAATGGCATTAATTAATACAAAATCTTAAATTTTGTTGCATATTGCAGTTGCCTTCTTCACATAGTTATTTGGTGCTAAAGATGATGAGAAAGATGAATTATATGGGTTTTTAATTATTTATATTGTTAATTAAATATAATACTAGTAGTTAGTGCTTGCATACTGCAAGCATTTCATCTCACCTTGAAAAAACATTCATTTTTCAGACAGACATTTCATCATTACAAATATTCTTTCAATTCTAAAGATTTCACCTCCGCAGCGATTTTCGTTTTACCCACATGTAAAAATATTAGTTTAAAACAATCCCCAAATGTTGAAATTTTAATAATTTTACTCTATCTTCATTATGGGGTACTAATGCTACACATTTCAGCCAAATTTTAAAGTTGTAGCACTTCTAGAAGTAAAATAATATTTTTCTAATTGTTTAAATTTAAATAATTTTTAACAGCCGCCGCAATTCATGTATGGTCAAATTGAAATGTTTATTTGTGCAAATACACTACTTTGTAAATAATTTGAAAATTTCAGCATCCTAGCTCATCCCGTAGTACCTAAACAGTTATCTATTTGTTTAAACTTTAAGAATTTTTAACTGCCAAACAAATTCAAATATCAAAATTTGTCTAATCCCTTTTTCGTTTTTTACATATCCTACCCCTTAAAAAAGTTCATCTTTGTAGCACATTCGCAAATACATAAACCTTGAAAATTTGTTTAAACAATTACGAATTTTTAGTGGCCACATGGTTGCACTTTTTCAAGATTTTCGTTTTTTCTAGTCGCTTTTTCACAAAATCCTAGATAAGAAAAAATTTCGAATCTTCAGCTCATCTGGAAATGCCTAAACATTAGTATCCTCCTCCTCTGTAAGGAACGTCTATATATAATGATACTAGTAGAAGGTGCTTGCATACTGCAAGCATTTCATCTCACCTTGAAAAAACATTAGTTTTTCAGACAGATATTTCATCATTACAAATATTCTATTAATTCTAAAGATTTCACCTCCGCAGCGATTTTTGTTTTTCCCTCATGTAAAAATAAAAGTTTGAAACAATCCCCAAATGTTGCAATTTTAAACATATTACACTTTCTCCATTATGGGGTACTAATGCTACACATTTCATCCAAATTTTAAAGTTGTAGCACTTCTAATAGTAAAATAATATTTTTCTAATTGTTTAAAATTTAAACATTTTTAACGGTTGCCGCAATATATATATGGAGAGATTGAAATGTTTATTTGTGCAAATGCACTGTTCTGTAAATAATTTGAAAATTGCAGCTTCCTAGCTCATCCCGTAGTACCTAAAAAATTATTAAACTTTAATGTACAAATGGGGTTAAAACAACCCCTAAAATTTACAATTTTAAAATTATCGATTTTTATAGTTGGTTATGAGAAAAGATCTATAATCTTGCAAAATTTCAGCTTCCTAAACTTATTAGATTGGTCTACACACTGGATTGCGTTTTATGGGAGATATTCCGGGGTCTCTGGAGTCGAACCCAAGACACTGTAAGCAAAAGTGACAATAATTCCTAATAGATATTGCGGCCGTCGATCAACTCTGAAAATGTAATTTTTCTAGCTTACGGGCAAGTGCCCAAAATTAATTTACAAAAATGGCGCAATGCTATTCTTATGGGAAAAAACACAACTTTCAGAATTTCTGGAGTCGAACTCATGTCACTTAGGTGAGAAGTCTTATTTTATCTGTAGGTTTCTCTTTTATATCTACAAAAAACTAAAACTTTCAGCTCTCTATCTCTTGTAGTTTGGGCTGGACATTAGTATCCTCCTACCTAAAAAAAAGTTCGAATGCCCAGCTCATCTGGAAGTGCCTAAACATTAGTATCCTCCTATTATGTTATATCCTCCTCCTCCTCTTCTGTAAGAAATGTCGATATATAATGATAGGAGGATACTAATGTTTAGGCACTTCCAGATGAGCTGCAGATTCGAAATTTTTTTCTTAGTTAGGATTTTGTGCAAAACAGACTAGACAAAATGAAAATCTTGAAAAAGTGCAACAATGTGGACGCTAATAATTCGCAATTGTTTAAACAAATTTTCAAGGTTTATGTATTTCCGCATGTGCTACAGAGCTGTAATTTTTTATTAGTAGAATTCATAAAAAAACGAAATAGGGATTATACAAATTTTGATATTTTAATTTGTTTGGCAGATAAAAATTCTTAAAGTTTAAACAAATAGATAACTGTTTGGACACTACGGGATGAGCTAGGAAGCTGAAATTTTCAAGGTATGTACAGAGTAGCGCATTTGCACAAATAAACATTTGAATCTCTCCATAAACATATTGCGGCGGCCGTTAAAAATGTTTAAAATGTAAACAATTGGAAAATATTATTTCACTTCTAGAAGTACTACAACTTTAAAATTTGTCAGAAATGTGTAGCATTAGCACCCCATAATGGAGAAAGTATAAAATTCATAAAAGTTTTGGGATTGTTTTAATCTATTATTTTTACATAAGGGAAAAATGAAAATCGCTCCGGAGGTGAAATGTTTAGAATTAAAAAAATATTTGTAATGATGAAATATGAAAAATGAATGTTTTTTATGTTGAGATGGTATGCTTGCAGAATGCAAGCACCAACTACTAGTATGTTATATCCTCCTCCTCCTCTGTAAGGAACGTCTATATATAATGATATTCATCAACTAAAAAAATTATTTCAATTTGCATAAATGTATACGGTTTTTTGTTTTATAGTCCATTCCTGCATTTTGTGTGGGTGAGTTGTGTCTACAGTTAGACCCGTGGGGAGAGGGGAAGAAAATACCAGCCAATAAGAGGTCGTAAATTTCCCTCTCTGCTCAAAATTTCTTGATGAGCACTGTTGACACGATTGCTTCCAGTTTCCAATCGTATTTCGGCGACGGCGGAAAGCATGAATGTGCTTCATCGGGATCTATTGGAGCATAGAACTTCACTCGTCAGCACCTACCGATGAACTGAGCAAAATTGGAAACTTGGCAACATAGCATCGTAGCCAAAGTGAAATAATGCGAACGCAAGCGGAATACTTTAGAGTCCCAACCACACGAGCAGTAGAAACAGATTATAGATACCTACGTGTTTTGTCGGGAAGTCTACCAGGCAATTTTGCGGGAATCAGCTGATTAGCTAGCAAAATGTGGAATATTTGAGATAAAACCTGGATGCAACACTTCAATCCAGAAACAAAGCAGCAATCAAAACAGTTGAAACACCAGTCATCGCCACCCCTAAGAAATTCAAAGTGATGGCAAGCATTTACTGGGATGCAGAAGGTGTTATTCTGGTTAATTTCCTGCAGAAAGGTACCATCATCACTGGTGCGTATTAGGCAAATTTGATCAAACAGCTGCAAGATGCCATTGCCCAAAAGAGGCCTGAAAAATTGGAGCAAGGTGTCATTTTCCACCATGACAACATGCCAGTACACACTTCACGAGTTGCTCTTAAGGCTCTGGAGGATTCGCATTGTTGATCCATTCACCATACTCACCAGATTTAGCACCTTCGGACTTCTACATCTTCCCGAAACTGAAGCAACACCGGCAGGGAACACATTTTCAGTCGGAAGATGGAGTCATATCTGCTGTTGTGGAGTGGAATGAAGGCCAAGAAAAAGAATTTTTCCTAGAGGGAATATTCAAGATGGAGCAGCTATGGGACAAGTGTGTTACATTGTATGGCGACTATGTTGAAAAATCTTAGATGCTCATCCACGAGTGTCAACTCCTTCATAGGTAGGCTCACTACTTGTCAGCCCACCCTCATACAAAAAAACATTAATAACGGACTGTAGCCTTTTAGGAACTTGATTTTTTTAACAAAAATAATAAAAATCGAGATGTCAAGTTCACTATATTGAAATTCTGCAAAACAAATATTCGCTAAACAAAGCATTCCTGTTGTATATAATGTTTTTTATATGCCACATACAACCTCTGTAAGCAGTCTCCTAACTAAGCAGCACATATATGGCACGTTCAGAAGATAATGGTTAATATCATATATAAACATTCTGAAATGTTAAAATCATACAGGGCATTTTGATATTGAAGAGGGACCACAAAGGTATAGCAGGGTATTACGGTGAAGTGTATCATATCACTAAATTTAACAAGAAAAATTTCTATATACAGAGTAAGAATTCATTCTAAGAGTTTATAAAATGAAAAAAAAAAAATCATGTCAAATCCATGCATCACAATTTACAAAATAAAATTGATAATGCCCATTAAAGTAGGTGGTAATTATTATTGACTCTTTGATTAATTCCTCAAAATATTTGAGAATAAGCTGTAACATTCAATTTGCCAAGAGAACACATCAATCATTATACATACATTGTATTTTGTGTACAAATTTATGCATAATGTTACAAAAGTTAAAAATTGTTTCAACATTTAAAATATCAAAACAGTTATCTCTCAGATACCGCATTTTTACAATATTTGCACATGGCAGGTGCTTTTCCAGCTAAATCGTTTCCATGGTTCTGAATTGGCTTGTGTTCACACCTTGCACACCAATGGTTTTACCACTAAGTAATGAGCCTGATTTACCAGGAAAATTTATTATCTTATCTAAACTTATCAATGACTGACTAACACTACCATGGTTTATATTTACGGATATTCTACTATTATCCAATATATCTACTTTATCATCAATTTCATAACTATAACTACTTTCATAAATAAAACCTTAAGTATATTATCAGGCAACATCCTTTAATAACTACTTCAACTTTCTATTAAATTCATATATACTTTTGTGACAATTTTCTTAATTCAGGAAAATATTTGTCCATAATTCCCCTCATATCACTTTCTCAATCTGAAGCTGTATTTACTCCAAGTATCATAGCAGAAAGAAACAAATCACTTTCAGTCATTACTTTCTCCTGCATCTAATGATTGATTTGGCTATTATCATAATCAAGATGTAAATTTTTCAAATAATCTCCGAGTTATAAGCCCAAAATTTTAGCATTTATTCCATTTTTTATATTTGTATAAAAATAGATAATATTCTAATAGGTTGATGAGTTTTAAAATCACAACTGCAGAACTTATTTTTATTAATATTGCCAAGTTTACACAAAAATTTGCTCTAAGAATAAACAATCATTGACCATTTACTAATCTCCACAATGTCAAACTTTTAAACCAGCCTATACATCAGCTGCCATAAGACACTACAAAATAGAACTAAATAAAGTGTCTAAAAACTGAAAAAATAAAAGCTTTCTTCATTAAATGTAATCATTTCTGCTGATTTAACATGAGAATGTCCTAGACATCTTATACAAATAAAAATTACACTGAAAGTGAGCAAATTAAGCAATATGAAGGGATTTATATACATCCCAAACAATGTTTTGACCTTGATGAAATTCACAATAATCTATGGCAGAACTTTCCAAGTTTTAAATTTCACTTGGTAAAGGAACAAAAAAAGAAAACAAAATGGACCACTTCTGGCCCAAGTAAATACTTTGCTCAGAAATCAATAATGTGTTAACATTAAAGTTAACACAAATAAACTATTCTTTAAACAAATTTCATATAAAACTTAACCTTTACACATCACCCAGTTCATCAATAATATAACAGAAAATAAGTGCCTGTGATTTAGATACACTTAACTAAGAAACCTTACTCACTGCACAAAGCCAAGAACAAGGTAGGCAGGTTGATTCAAAGAAACACTGGAAAGGTGCACAAAAGAGATGCAAGTCGTTAATAGTGGTCAAATGTCAAATCACAGGCACAGCAACACCCGTCTTGGAGTTCCTCATAAGAGGTCGATGAGAGCGGGAGGGAGGCTCAAGGTGATGCACCTGCCAACAGGTCCGACAGAAATAGCGGAAACAGGACACCTCCCGACAGAAGTATGGGCCCTGATGAAGGCCACACAGAGAGCAAACCGAGTCCTCAAGATATGGATCTACTTGTACCTAGAAGCAGAAATGTCTCCGATAAATATCCCATAATACAATAAAGCATATAAATAAAAATTATGTCTTACCTTTTTGGTGAAATTAGGTGTTTTTATTTCTATAAAGGCAGCACTGACAGCCTTCATGTAAGAAGAGAAGTCTTTAAATGTTACACGTCCAGATCCAATTGGATATTTGTATTTGTCAGTATCAATCCCTGCAGATATTTTATGTGTGTTTAATTGTTACTACAAAAAAACTTAAATCAAGAAAATGTTCAAAAGAAATAAGGTACCTGCATGGACTACACCTTCAAACAAGTCATTCATTATTTTTGCCAAACCTTCAGCGTTTAACATTCCATGAAGGGCTCCAACAAAAACAGTTTTTTGAGGATCAAGTTTTATTGATTTTAGCCTTAAAAAGTTGCTATCGCTAACAATCCATGGTATCACTTGAACCTGAAATTAGGGTTATGCAATGATTATTCCGATTATGTGAATTTACTCGAACAATCTCTTTTGAAACTTACCTGTTTGGACTTCATTCTGTTTGATGATAATTTGAAGTACCAGTTTCCTTGGTTAACGTAATATGAGCAAGCTTGTAAGAGAGCTTTAACCTGTAGAAATAGTAAATATATTATTAAAATTTTGAAGTATCCTTTAAACATCAGTTATTTCATCTTAAAAAAATATTCACCAGACAAAAATTATCAAATTTTGTTTTCATTAAACAATCATTGATAAAGGACCCAAACATACAATGATCTGTCAACACAACCTGTTGTCAAACCTGTTTGTCAATCATGTGTACTTCACACATGCGACTACCTGTTTGTCGACAGGTTGAACAGACTTAAGTTGAGAAGTGGGGGCTGAGTAATCTTTTTACTGTGCTGAAATATTAGGTACTATATGTTAATCATGTTATAATTGGACCAAAAAAGAAAAGAAATGCTAACAGTAACACTTGTCTTGTGTGTGGATGAAGAGAAGAAGCAAATGGACAAAAACAAATATATTCACAGATGAATTTATTATGAAAGCTAGAATCCAATGGACTTGCAGATTTCAAAAATTATTTACGATTGGAAACCTACACTTTCTATCAATTACTAAACTTAATCAAAGAAAGATTACCATAATGCGGGAGTCTATTACCACCGAAGAATGATTAGTTGCTACATTAAGATTCCTGGCTACTGGAAGGAGTTACGAAGATCTGAAGTTCCCATGTGCAATATCGGCCAAATCCTTGTACTGATTGCACTGCTACGCCCACTGAACATTTGTCAACTAGTACATACACATTCTAACCTGTCTGTCAACATGATCAGCAGTCGACAGATTGACATTCTACCATGTCAAAATGCAAATTGGTTGACAAACAGCACCATACACCTGACGATTTGGCCGTAGACTTGACAAGTTTGTCGACAGATTGCTGAGTGTATGGGGCCTTATACCCTATAAGTTGACCTAATTCTTTCTCAATCCAAGCATTTAAAATTTTTGTCAGACAATATCCAAGTCCCATATGATCAAATCTTTGAATAAAACATAAATATAAACATCTCATTGGGAAAAACATGCATAGTCCTCAGTGCTCACGTGATTTGTATTATATCGCACTGTATTGCTGATAACAAATAGGTACCCTCATCATGGTTCTGCATTTGAAAAGATTAAATATGAAGCTCGTTTTAAGTTAAGAGTTGTAAAATTCATTAAAAAACCAAATAGCTGATTAGCAGCTCAAGAATTCGGGGTCAGCTAAATAAATTCGTAACATTGAAAGAGCTGATTCAATATACTGATCACCTGTGCTGGATGATTAGATGTATTCAACTAATGGTACCCCCATTTTACGCAAGATCTACGTATGCAAGTGCAGTTATATGAAATTTATATTTTATGTATTACTGCCCATTTTATGTGAGCTATCCCCCAATTTATGCAAGAGTTGCATTCCATGAAATCATTACACTACGTTAAAACATGCAAACAGAAAATAACATTCCCATTGAATACAAGAGTACTAAGGAATCTAACTGATCAAGAATGTAATTAACATTCTTGATCAGCTAAAGTCCACTGATAAACTTGTTTTGTTTTTATGCAAATTTTAAAATTATAGCAACAATATAATAACATGGAAAATCATTCAAGATGTACATTTCTCTTCCCTCCATTACTAAAAAGGTTATTTCGTTGCCTATCATGATGACTATGTCATAAATATTTAAGTGCGAGAGGTTGAGAATTCTTAACTATGCAACATACTTCAAATTTGTTGAGTTGATATGGGAAGACTTAACACAGGTATTAGACTAAAATATTTCTTCTAAGCAGCATTGTGTGTTTGACTCCAGCTTTGTGCCTTTCTTCGCCCTACGAAATACCCAGGAATACATGAAAGTCACTTATTTAAAAATGTGATAATCCACCTATGAACAAGGTCTTTGACATTCATATGTGTTAAAGGATTACTTTATTACTTCTCACTGAGAAACTTAAAACCCATTCCCATATAGTGTGACTGATACCCAACCCCACATGACCGACTCGCAGGATGATTTACATTAACACCAATGCACATATAATCAGTGATGAGCTGAAAAAAATTAAGAAAATGCTCCCTAAAAAGTCGTATGGCAATTTGAATAAGAGTGGCGGGAGGCTTATCTGTCAGGGGCATCAAATTATATTTGTTTATAGCTATATTTCCTGTTTCACTACAAGTAGGACAATTACATCCCAGTATGTTTTTCTAAATTACCATTAGTACCTACTGAACAAAAACAATGTACAATGTATATTTAGCAGACGATTCATAAGCAGACTATCTTTTTTCATGAGATACAAATCCTGATGCCAAACCTTAGAAAAGATGGTATTTTGTTCATAATCCTTGTTTTACACTTGAAGAATGTCCAAATTTAAAATATAAAAATTCATTAAAACTTCACTTTATAGAAAATCCTAAGCAAATTACAAATAACACTGTATATAAAGAAAATTTGAAAAGAAATTATAGTGAAGATGAAATGGTACCTTAATTTATTAAAATTTGAAAAACATTAAACCAGGTATATGATTTAACATATAAATAAAAAAATAGTAGTGGTTAAAAAATAAATGCATAGAAAATCAATAATTGTATAAAAATTAATGTTTATTCAACATATTTCCAAGTACTAATCATCTGAATAGGTGCTTTCTTCATTTTTATGGCCATGTTGATCTACAGCCAAGCAGTGATACAATAACCAGCTTTCATATAAAATTCTGCATTCCACTGCCCTAAAGGTTTTCCCAAAAAGTTGTGTGTGTGTGTTGCATTGTGAATCAGCTTCGTGGGCTATCATTGCCCCGTACCCTTACTCACAAACTCATTCAATATCAAAATAAATCTAGTCATGTGTCTCATCCGGTAAAATAAATAAATAATAAATTAGTTAAAAACAGATTGAGAGATACTCCAAAAAGTTATTGTCATTAGATTTGATAAATGGGGAATCATAAGTTGGCATCTTTTGTAGTAAATAGTTGTTTCATTAATTTTGCTCGAGTCTATGCATAGCCTGCAAAAGGTTCCATTTTATCTTTGGCAAATCAATATTCCCTTCCATATTTCTTAATAAATACTGCACCAGTTGATACCTATAGCTTCTTTTAATTACAGAAATTATTTCTTGGTCCAAAGGTTGCAGTTTACTTGTGCAATTAGGGGGAAACAACATAATTTTTATATTTCTAAGTGTTATTCCTGCATAGTTATGTGCAGTATACCTATCAAGGAACAAAATAATATTCCTATTCCTCATACCCATCTTTGAATCAGGCATGGCCAGCCATTCTCTAAAAATGAATGTTGTCATCCATGAATTTTTGAATGCCTGTACATGCAAGGGAGTTTCTTAATATTTTTAAAGCACCTTGGCTTCTTATATTTACCAATAATTAGTGGTTCTAGTTTTTCACTGCCATTTGCGTTGCAACAAAAGAGAACTATGAACCTTTCTTTGCTTTTCCTTCCACCATAGCAAAAATCTCCTTTCACTGCAAGAGTCTCATCTGGTAGCAGATTGAACTTTTTCATGATTTTCGTTTCTTCTAGTCGGTTTTGCACAAAATCCTACCTATGAAAAAAATTTCGAATCTCCAGCACATCTGGAAGTGCCTAAATATTAGTATCCTCCTATATATAATATCCTCCTCTGTAAGAAACGTCGATATATAATGATAATAATACTAGTAAAAGGTGCTTGAATTCTGCAAGCATATCATCTCACCTTCAAAAACCATTGATTTTTCAGGCAGATATTTCATCATTACATATATTTATATAATTCTAAATATTTCACCTCTGCAGCAAAATTCATTTTTTCCTTATGTAAAAATAATAGATTAAAACAATCCCCAAACTTTGCAATTTTAAGAATTTTGTACTATCTTCATTATGAAGTACTATTGCTTTACATTTCTGCCAAATTGTAAAGTTGTAGCTCTTCTAGAAGTGAAATAATATTTTTCTAATTGTTTAAATTTTTAACCTTTTTAACAGCTGCCGCAATATATTTGTTGAAATATTAAAATGTTTATTTGTGCAAATGCACTACTCTGTACATAACTTGAAAATTTCAGTTTCCTAGCTCATCCCATTATGTCTAAACAGCCATCTATTTGTTTAATACTTTAAGAATTTTTAACTGCCAAACAAAATTAAATATCAAAATTTGTATAATTACTATTTCGTCTTTTTACAAATCCTACCTCTAAAAAAATTTTCAGCTCTGTAGAACATTTGGAAATACAAAAACCTTGAAAATTTGTTTAAACAATTGCGAATTTTTAGCGGCCGCATTGTTAATCTTTTTCAAGATTTTCGTTTTTTCTAGTCGGTTTTTCACAATGTCCTACCTAAGAAAAAAGTTTCGAATGTCCAGCTCATCTGGAAGTGCCTAGACATTAGTATCCTCCTATATGTATGTTATATCCTAAGTAAGGAACGTCTATATATAATGATAATAATATATAGGAGGATTACATAATGCATTACATAACGGATTCGACCCACTGATCATCGAAAAAATTTTAAAAACACACAAACACAATGTTCACATTAAATCATGAACCACACTCACGAGCCAAAAACAAAACACAATGGAAAAATACATGAAACTCCCATATGCACCGAAAGTAACACACAATCTCCAATGCACACTTGCAAAATTTAATCTCCACCCAGTTTTTGTAAACGAAAATACATTATCTAACCTATTGTCCAACCCGAAGGATAAAATTCCCAACCACCACAAATCAGGTATATATCAAGTCACTTGCAGTTCATGCAACAAAATTTACATAGGGCAATCTAGATGCAAACTGGAAACCCGATTTAAAGAACACATAGCACATTACAAAAACAACAGAGTAAACAGATCAAGCATCGCCACTCATATATTTGACACTCACCATCCCATCACCTCAGAAAACCTATCTCTGCCAAAATCAATCAATCAGTACAGTAAACTCGATGCATACGAAAGCATATAAATACATAAAAACAAAAACACGGTCATGAACAACGACCTAGGTATCATCCCACACTCCCCATTTTTCAGTTACTCAGTTAAACGTTTTTTTTTCTCACCTTTCCACCCCCCCTTTCCCAACGGTCACTCTTGACTTTCCTCATACCACCCACACTACTGAAGATGACAGCGTAACTGTCAAACATCGGTGTCTAGTTATATATATTTGGTTCGAGTCTACTACGTGAGTGCCTCCTTGGAGTGTGTGCATGTGTGTGTTTCTTCATTAAGAATTAGGTCCCACGACAATTTTACCGGAGACCTGCAGCGCATATGTGAGTTTATCTTTCCTTATTTTACGGTGAAGGATCTATTACTATTTACTTACTTTGTATTGTATCACCGTGTCTCGCAACACCCTTTTATTATAAAATCTAATGCACAACATGTAAAAGGAATATAAAGGAGATGAATAATATTACCGAGAGTATTTTTAACAACAAATACACTATGTGGATAGAATTCTTTCTTGGATGAAGAACGGTACCAGTAAGGTAACTTAAAAAAAAAGAAATCTAAATAGAAAAACTCCTGAAATATGTGAAATACATTATGTTATATATATTTCTATAAATGTCTCCTACTAAGAAACATTTCAGATTATTTACATTATTAAAAACAGAAATGATAAAATAAAACCTTAAACACTGGTTTTCGGAAGCTTGGGAGAAAAAACACTCGGCAGAAATGGAAACGATGATATTCACTACGAGACTAGAGTCATACTAAAAGGCGACATACCGTTACAAAAGCATAATCCGCATGCGGGTGTTTGTCCAACCGCTTTGAAAAGAAAGACTCGGGTGGCTCACGGTGTGAATACAGAGTGACTCACACGTGTGAGTCGTCCGCACTGACTGTGTTAAAGATTAAGATGAACCATTCCAAAGTAGAAAAAAGTTTAAAAACAAATTAAATGTGGTATATTAGTGAGAAAATCTTATCCATCCGCATTTTTTATGGGAATTTACCTTAAGGTGGGTTCAAATAAGTGTATGTGTACACGCCTTCAATGAATTACACCAGGGCGTCCAAAACTTCTTCATGCTTGATCATAAAAACAGACCTGACATACCTCACAACCTCAAAAAAAAGACTGGTCAAATTTCAACTAAGCCGCCCATCAATTAAAAGAACAATTTTACATTTAGAATGTAAAAGCAAATACAGCAGAACTTCAATAATCCATGCGAGGATCTACCAGGCATTTGAATTTTCCCACACACAGAATATACCCTACCCATCTCTTTTACATTGACAAAGACATCATGTGCACAGTGCAAGAGCTATTTTACTGCTAAGTAAAAGATGTGGATGTATAATGAAATGTAATGCTGGTTTGCCTCAGGAGAACAGGAAGCTCAATCAAATACATTCACACCTCATCACCGAAGTTATGTTCTGGTATTTTTGTCAGAAGAGATCAGTATCAGCTTGTTTTCTGTTCACCCCTTATGAAAAAATTCTCTGTAATGATGGTATAAGTGTAGCTAAAATCGCTGCAGAATATGGAATAGTGCATGACATCATTTAAAGCAAAGATCAATTAGAAAAATTCATTCATTTGATAAGCGAGTTAACTGAGAGGATGAAATAAACTACAAATTGATTCTTAGTAACTAAGTAAAGGAGGATGTTGGCTAACTTAGATTCAGACAAAAAATGTAGAAAAGTATCAAGGGAAGGGATGCGAGCAGGATGACTGTCCTGGGTGACAACAGACAAGTTGCAAGTTGATGTTTGTAACAAATATTTTAAAAGCATTGTACTAAAATTTACCCACCATGATCTTGATTATTATGCTTAGTTTGTAGTGATATTGGTGCCAAATTGTTTTCTCTCAAAAAGAGAGATGGAGATGAAGAGGAGAATGGGGAAAAGGAAGGAACTTCGTCTCAGAACAGAGCGAAGTGGCCAAGTGCTTACTGAAGTGTAAATACATTGTATATACCTTAACCATCTGTAGTGGCTCCGTAAGTACCATATTTACCCAAAGCACAGACAAAGTTTTTTTCCAAATTTCACCTTGCAAAAATTGAGGGTTGTCCTAAATTGGAGTACAAAGTGGTATACCATGAATACATTGAGGACAATTCATTGCAGGTAAATTCGTTGTCAATTCATCACAAAAAATGGGAGGGGGAGACACTTGTTGAGTTGAGAGTCAACCCCTTCCTATACACCTTCAAATGTTTCTCACCAATGTCTTGCAAGGAGAATTGTGATTTATTCTGGTATTATCGAAATATAAAAAAAAATTTTACTCAAAAATGGCTCCAGAGAATTTGATTAAAATCAATCTAATTGTAGAGTCTGATGTCACAAATAATACTATGCAAGCCATTTATCTCTTCAAATCACTATATGGCATCCAGTTACATTACAATGTATGCTAAGCTACCTTACCTAAGCCATATGACATCATGCCTCCACCACGATCCACTCAAAATCTTATGTCCAAATTGTTGCACTAAATCAAATGATATCTCATATTTGTGGATAATATCATTCATAATAGACTCACTGAAGAGATGAATGATATTGCGCAACAATTAAGGGTACTTTATTCTTGGATATTTTTAAACAAAATTTGATTTACTCAAAAATGACTACAAGAATTTTGATTAAAATCCATCCAATTGTACAGCCTGATGTCACAAATAATACTAACTAAGCCATGTCCCTAAAAAATACTAAATATCGACCAGTGGCATTAAAATATACACTAAACTACGGTTAACTCTGATTTATAAGCATTTTTCTTTTATAAGCGTACACAGCCGACCAAATGCATATACATATATGAGAAAGTTTGTGGAGTGTGTTGCGCCATTTATTTCAATTGCGAATAAAAATTAATATGGAACATTAATATATGACATACATTTTACAAAATTGTGCAATTACATTAACCCTTAAACTGCGCAATATATATGAAAGTCTGCCTACTGCTGTGCACAAAAAAGTTAAGTTCATATTTTTTTAAAATTGTTCACCCAAATGCTTAATAGTAACATATGAATAGGGAAAAAATATATATAAATCAAATATTATAATGATATTCACTTAAATATGTCATTTATTTGTTCTTGTTTATAATATGTAATTGTATATTCAACTAAATTTAAAATTTCAATTTATCAGAATAAAGCGAGTAAAAATTAAAATGAATGTTAAGGAATATAAAATAATGAAATAAATTCAAAATATAACTATAAAACTCTAATTTTAAAACAAAATTCATGAGCGCTGCATGCAGGAATGGGGTGAAAGCGACTCCGTATCGATGCACTGGGCTACATATTTAATTGTTTCGGTAACTATGTAGTTCACCAAATTCATATTGAAGAATGCCTCAAAACAGTTTCATACATTGTCATAATCAAGAATCACAAAATCACCAGTAATATCAGAATCAGTGCGAAGTCTCTTCCGTCTGTCCATGAAAATACGACATTCGAATCTCCCCCGTTACTTCTTCTTCCTCTTCTTAGTCATCCTCACTATTGTGTTCCCCCTCAGAAACCAAAAAAATAAATATTCTCCTCCTCCTGACAGCTCGTTAAGAGCAGAAGGGGAAAGTGCAAGTTTTCTCCGACGGCTGCTCCGTGACGTTGATGCAGTACCTACTTCAGATATGGCTGGACCACAAATAAAAAAGGCTTTTGGAGAGAGAAGTATATGTGGGCTTCAGAAAGTACCTGGGGACCTCTCTAGGAAATTTGAAGTAACTATCTATTCAAACAACGACGGGAAAGAAGCAATTGTTTATATACGATGGGAGCAGTCGACTATGCAGATCGTATATATACGATGGGAGCAGTTTAAGGGTTAACAATTGATGAGCACATATCTCAAGGAAAGTAAAAAAATCTAAGACTAGTTCGCAACTCTAAAGAATGATCTTCGTGATTCCATATGAGGTCGCAACCCCTTGGTAAGGAAGCTCTGAATTATACATAGGCTAAATTAAAAAAAAAATATCTTCAATAGATTCAAACACTGCAAATCTACCATAGTCTGATGCATCCAACACCCTTACCTGACTTTCAGAATCAAATACTATATACACATATCCTTTTGGTTGTGACATGGAATATTCCTTTCTTGGCCATTCTACTCGAATTGATCCAAATGAGCGAAATGTTTGAATTAAGGCAGATTCAGTGATGTCCCAGGGTACTCCTCCAAGGAATACCTAATAATAAAAAAAGATGATAACTGCAACATTTCTGAGAAATGGAAAAATAGTAATGACATTTAGAAAAAAAAGTAAGTTTAAAAGACCATCATAAATACTACAATTTGAATATTATCATTAAACCAGTTTGGCTCAGGTGATAACATAATTTTCACAAAATATAAAATGAGAAATAATTTATTACATTGGTATAAAAGTAATTACTGTATTAGCCCAAATATAATGCGATGTTTTTAACTGAAAATTAGCTCTCACCTTATATTCGAGGACTAGTGATTTTAACAAGAGTGTGTCTGAAAAGTTCTCTGTCAAAATAGGAAGGAGTTGGCATTGAGCATTCATATTTTAGACTTTTTCTATATATTGACACAGTATTTTGAAACTGTGCATACATTGCCGCAATATAGTGCAAGTTTCTGACTTTGTGCATTTACAATTTTTCATTAAAAATCCTTCCAAATTCTTGGGATCGCGTTATATTCAGCGTCACCTTATATTCAGACTAGAGCCCTGCACGGGTATGATATTTTCCACCCATACCCGACCCGTACCCGCAGGCTTGCACCCGCACAGAAGGCCTACTTGTCCCACCCAACCCATATTTTTTAACTGTTTGGTTCTCGAGACACAAATCCGTAGCAAGAAATCGTGAAAAAATAAAAATATTTCTGAGTCAGTCATTTATTTTGTATAAATTAAAATGAAATGCAATTGTACATTAACACTCATTTTTAAGATCGAAAAAATGTATTTCAAGTATCTAAGATTTATTTTTACAAAAATTACAAATTTTACAAAATAATTTAATTGAAAAATGGAAACATTAATTAATAGTATCTACCCTGAGATTTAAAATGACTATTTAAAAATAGGACATCCTCCACGTCTGCGGGACCTAAACTGTTTCTTCTTTCACTAACAACATGTCCCGCCAATCAAAAACACCTCTGTGATGGAACACTCGTCGCTTGTATTGCAAAAATACGATTCGCTAAAATACTTAAATTTGGCCAACAATGCTTTTGCTTATCCCACCATTTCATCAAATCAAAATTATTAGTAATGTCGTCAGATAGTTTTAAGTCAATATATGCAGTCAATTCGTCTGGATAAATATGATCATTTACTGTGTCTGTATCCATTAAGGTGTCTAACATTTTATACCTTTTTATCAGTTGCTCTACAAGTGTACACGGTTTTGTGTCACGGATTATATTTAATGTCATCAGTACTTACTTTAACTTTCTCATGGATTTCATACGTTTCTTCAGTTTTTAGCATTTGCACACTTTTTAGAAGGGGGTGAAGAAAAACAGAAATTTTATAAATTTTTAAGCCCATCTCCTGACACTATCTCAAAAGGTCTCAAATCTCTAACTACAAGTTCGACAGCCATTTAAAACATTTTTTTTTCTTTTCAGCTGATAATTTTGGTAAATCGCTTTTTTTCGGCACAAGGAAATTTGTAATTTTAGACAC
This sequence comes from Tanypteryx hageni, assembly GCA_028673005.1. Classification (NCBI taxonomy): domain Eukaryota; kingdom Metazoa; phylum Arthropoda; class Insecta; order Odonata; family Petaluridae; genus Tanypteryx; species Tanypteryx hageni. The sequence continues at coordinate 271,717,463 of CM054112.1, forward strand.
GCCTTCTTTGTTATTTTCACACTTGTGTCACAATAAACTTGTTTCCAGCTTCCTATTATCATAACGATAAAAATTTTATAACTACTGCAAGCGATTGCCTTCGAAATCAGTTCTCCCTTTTCATTTAAATTTCACAGAACGTTTCCAAAATTTTTGATTTGGTATTTTCTTTTCTTCTTAGGGTGTACTCGAACCTTAAAAGCTTCCTTCTTATCCGATCAGTATTCATTGTTCAAATCTGAAGGAAGTAATATTTCGATTAAAATTGAGATTTATAATTGAATGATGCATTAACTTATAATTGAGAATTTCACATACCGTTCAATCAGCTGGTATTGGTTTCTTTTAAGGATGTGGTAGATTGATATTCTGCCACAAAAGCCGAGATCACATATAACTCACCAGTATAATTTTATAAAATAACTGTCATTCCTTTCTCTCGCAAACAAAGTATAAAATAATACAACTCACACGTGATTATTTGACGAAAAATATTATATATTGGAACGCTAAATAACATGTAAAGAATGCTGATAGGCACTCTTATATGTAACCACGTCTCTTCAAAAGCGAATTCACAAAGATAGATTTTACTTGCATGAATTGGCAAAACTAACTGGTTAAAAGGGAGAGTTCTCGCACAAACCAATCCGTCATAATTACATTGTACTACATAATTTTCCTATTTACTCTTTCTCACTCCCCTCCCTACATTCTCTTCTACTAAACGTAATTGACAATTGCTTGCCAATTGCAACTTTGTATCAATTTATACAATAAAATGAATCATTTTTTCGTCAGACACTTTTCGTGACACGTGATGCACAAAGCCTGCGATCTGCCGACCTGCATAAATTGCAAATTTGTATCTTCCTATATAACGCTACTTTTGACCACGAGGGTGTGCTTTACTAGGAGTAAAAGGCATGTGGAGAGTTCCTGTGCCTACATTGGGGAGGCAAATTGAATTGGAATTAAAACTATTTTTTGTACCCGCTCTTTACACGCACCGGTGCCTTTTGTGTCCGAACCCAACCCATACCCGCATGGAAGCACTCTATACCCGACCTGACCCGCAACTTTCGCTGCGGGTACCCGCGGGTCGGGTCGGGTAAACTGCGGGTATGTAGGGCTCTAATTCAGACTAATACAGTAATAAATATTTAAGAATAATTTAGTTTTAATAAATTCAAGTTTCATGCCACCTGAAATTGATTTTCAAACTTTTGTTGGTATCAACTTTAAATCAAAGAAAACATTGCTTTGTTGCAGCATTTGATCACAAACAATAAATTGATCTAATTTTTTTACTTTTTTGTTTCAAATCTGAAGGTTTATTCAAGTTTAATTCTGGCAACAGTATTAACCTTTAAATACCCAGATTAAAATATGCCACATTCCGATGAGATTTAAATTATAGATAATAGGCTTGATTTGTCTGTGTGTGTCAAATCACAATACAGAGTTAAATGGGAGAATGAGAAAACTGCTTATAACTCAAAAACTTTTCATTATTTTACAATCAGACTTTCAGGAATTACTTTGCAATACCACTTAAAAATTTCAGGCAGCTTTTGCCATCTACACTGAAGGGATGGGATCCATTCCAAGGGGCAATATTATTTTTTCCATTTGATTAGTGCAGAGATTATTGTAGCACATTAATCATTCACGTATTGAAATAACTTAGAATCGTCATAGGAATTCCAGACAAAACAACAAACACCTAAAAGAATGAAATTTTGTTTTCCTGCCATTGATTTTCTAATACACCTCAAATTGGTCGACAAATTAGTTTTCAACATGAATATTTGATGTGTTTTTATGTGGAAATCTTCATTTAGGCAATTTGCATTGTTGTCGGTTTCGTATAATTGCATATGAATAACTAAGATTATAATTAGGGGTCACATCTGTACACATATTCACTAAATTTCTACACTATTTTTTCAAATGACCTTGATTATGATAAAAAATACAATGGTAACAAACATAAATAAATATTCTATTATTTACTGATACTGTGTTAATGAGTACCTAAATCAAAAATAGACATAGAAACAGAGTCGCAAGGACGGAAATTCTCATCTATGTGGCCACCTAATAGTGATTCAGTTATATCCATACCTGCATATCTTATCCGTCCAAAATCATACTTGTTGATTATCTAGTGCCAAGCATTGAGGATGTACCTATTGTAATTGGTTGTGCCAAAATATCCTAAACTCCTGCATGCAACTCCCCTCATACCATTGATTCTTATGGGAAAAACTGCTTTGATTAATGTAGCACTTTTCAGGAATGCATCCTCAATATACATAGGGGTATATTTCTACTAGATTTTACTTTCATTAGTTGACAGAATGTAATTAGATAAGCACTATTAACTGTCATTATTGGAAAAAGTATGGAAAGGTATACTCCATGTCAGAGTACACAGTTTTCAAATTCATTCCTTGAGATCGACAAATTTTAGTAAAACTCCCCAATACCAAATTTCATCAAACTAGTTTCTGTGGGTCCTGAGTTGAAACAAGTACATTGTAAGCTAAATGTAGGCCTTCATGTAAAGTGGTTGTTATTGTAGCCCAATTTTTACCAAAATTGGAATCAGTCGAAGTACGCAGTTCCTAGGTTTAAACATGCAGATGGACGGACAGAAATGATCTCCCCTATATGCGCTCATGCAAAGAATGCATAATGTGATGTCCTTGATTGCCATTAATGAGACGAAACAAAAAATACTAAAACTGTCAAACACAAAACCATTCTGATAGAGATGATAAGATCTAAACTAAGATGTTAAGGTAATATAAATATATAAAGTTACCTTGCAAGAGTATACTGGATTTCTGTTGTCCCTTGGAGGTAGGACACCACTCCAAGTGCAAGCTGCATTGCTGATTGCTGTTGAAAAGATATGTAAATGTATGTATATACGTGCACACACACACACACACACACACACACACATATATATATATACACACACACACACATACATATGCTAGTCTATGTTGTCCACCAAAAATGATTGATGGGCAAGAATAAATTATTTATTTAATTAACATTAAAATAGTGCAAGATGTAGACCTTAGCTAAGTACTAAACAAAACATTAACTTAAAAATCCAAGGCTCTCTGATAACATTTAATGAAACTTACAAAATAAATACTAATTATTGCCTGTTGCAAGAGAGCGGTAAGAATGAAAAAAGTCATAAGTTAACAATTGAAAGATGCTAAGCCATCAGAATAATATATATTGCTTTACTTCAATAATGATTCCCTACTATATTATATCTATTCTATATAGCTGCTTCTTACATATGTTATATCATTATTAACATAACATATAGGAAGATACTTATGTTTAGGCACTTCCAGATGAACTGGAGACTTGAAATTTGGCACGATTATACGTTTTTGCTCACAACCAAACAGAAAAATTAATAATTCTAAAATTGCTAATTTTTAGGGATTGTTTTTACTCCATTTGTACATTCAAGTTTAATAACTTTTATCTTGGAATCTATAAGTCATAGGTACATGCTGTCTCAGACATTTTTGTAGCAAATATTGTCATCTACATGAATAAAATTTTTAAATGATACCTTACTGACCATATGTGGGAAAGCAAAATACAATTTATCAGAAGCCTGGTGATGTCACCACTCCATTAAGATAGTGTGTAGCTGTAGAGAATGAGCATGCATTGCCAACCATGCTCCTTAATACGCATACAATGCAAGCACATTTTACTAGTACAGTAAAACCTCTACCTTACGAACCCCTTTATAGCGAAGACCTCCGAATAACGAACAATTGACGGGGTCCCGCCAAACTTGTATACAAAATCCCTAATTATAACCTCTTTACTACGAACTTCCGTACAACGAAAACTTCCGAACAACGAAGGAAAAAAGTGGTCCCTTCCGTTTTTATTTACCTCTTTAGAACAAAATTTTGCTCGCTAAACATTTTTTTCAGTTACATAAGTACGGAAAACTATTGAAAACAGTCGCCAACACGCCAATTAGCGTTAAGCTTACAACAAGCCAATCATAGCACGTTTTCTAGCATGATGACATATTTCCTCTGTTTCCGGCATTCTCGCGCCATTGACCAGTGTGTCCTAGGTGAGAGAAGGTGTAAAAGTGCGACAAGTTATTGAGTGAGAAGAAGTGCGTTAAATATCAATTCCTTTTGATATTTAGTGCTTAACGGTGGTTCACAACGATGGCGGGAAATGCAACCCTCCTTAAATGGAACCTCTTGCAGGCAATGCAACGGCTTTGCATTTCATGGGAAGCCATCTCACCGTCAAACGTAAAAAACTGCTATGCAAGGGCGGGATTTTTTTGTGATTCCATTGCAAGTGAGGAGTGTGTGGAACCTGAGGGAGAAGGGTGGGAGGAATTAAGGGCAGGATTAAATTTAAACTCGGCGTCTTTTCAAGATTTTGCCCATGTAGACGACAATTTGTTGACCTGCTCTGTGGAAAGTGAGGATCCCGAAGGGGTAGAAGTGTCCAATATGGAGGAAGACGGAGAATTGGAGTTGGTGCGGCCGAAGTCGAGCGACGTATGTGCAGCACTGGATGTAGTGGAAAGATATTTACTCTCATCCGAGAGTTGTAGTGCTGCAGCTATGCACGCTTTCAGGGAAGTGGAGACTGCCGTTTCCCGAGAATTTACGAAGAATTTAAAACAGAAAAAATACTCGTTTTTTTTAAATTTTGATTTATTAATAAATCTTTTAAAAAAGTGTTGTATTTGAAATCATTCCTGATTAAATTAATCCCCTAATCCTTTTAGAGAGAATTTCAACAAAAGATTGCAGCAATGAGGTATGTATCATGGTGAGGTGGTTCCTATGCACTTTTTTGTGATAGATAATTTATTCGTCCGAGACGGAGCTGGAGTGTTGTTAAGAATGTTAGTGAAAAATATTGGAGTCTTGATTTGGAGTGCCAACGACAGTTAGTGCTTTCTTATGGGGAAAATGCTGCTTTCCTTCATTTCGATTTGAAATATTTGCAACCCGCTCCATGGTGGTCAAATAGTAGTTTATTAATTGGCGTTAAGAAGTGGCGTTGCTGTCAATATTTTTTATAAACTTAGCAACTCAACAGATGCTTTAGGATAGGCTCAGCGAGTATCACGCATTGCAACCTCGAAAAAAGTCGCATAATAAAAAATTGCAGAGGATGTTTTCGTGAAGAACCTGCCAATCAATGCTAGAAAAAATAATATTGCATTTCCGAGTTATTTGGTGCTTGCCACTGTCAAACATTGCAAAATGAGATGAATGAAAGTGGCCCTTTTTCCCATAAGAAAGCATCGTGTCGTCGGAGCTTCAAATCAATATGGCCGATTATTAAACATTGAGGGCGCGTTTTGAATATCGTCCACTTATGTGATACTTTTTCCTGAAAAGATGTAATGGGCATAATTTAGTAGAGTTACGCCGTATCTGCGTATATGCCTTAATTTGGATAGCCCCGTTGCTCCCGTATAATCTAACAGGCAATGCCCCTGAAGTTATGCAACGCCCAATAACCTCCGATCAACGAATTTCCGAATAACGAATAGACGAAAAATTGGGTCCCTTGATATTCGTTAATGAGAGGTTTTACTGTATATCTCTACTATATAGCTGCTTCTTACTATGATATATCATATAGAAGGATATCCAGATGAGCTAGAGACTTGAAATTTGGCATGATTATAATTTATTGTCACAACCAAACAGAAAATTCGAAATTGAAAAAATTCATTTTTTAAGGGGTTATTTTTGACCCGGTTGTTCCATTTCAATATCACATAAGAAAAGCATGGAAATCCATGCAGGGCTTTATAAAGTTTCATTTTAAAATTAGTTACAATTAACAAGGGGAGGACCAGACATTGATGTCACAAGCTGTCACCAACTTTGGCTGGTGGATAGAAGCATAAAAATAAGCAGACACGTCTCGGTTTTTGGCTCCAGAGACCCTAGTTCACAAGAAATCAGGGGTCAAAGTTTATAGAAAATTATTGTGCTCCTTATAAGGTCTTCACAGGGAGTTAATTAATGCATAGGCAGGCTAGCCGAGTGGTTAAGGCGCTACACAAAGCTGACACTTCTTGTTTTGTGGTTCGAATCCCAATACTGGCATTTTTTTTAAATCTATTATAATGAAGTACTATTTCACATAAGTTTTATTTTGTTTTGAAAAAATGCCTTGGATTATAATTTTTAGAAAAACAAATTACGCTTGGTAAGGGTATGCATGGGAAAAGTTCCTATTGCTAACATAAAGCATATTCATTAACAGTTAATTAAACTTATAAATTAATTTCAAAGAAGTAGCATTGTGGAACAGCAGGAAGAGATAGCTGGAAAATGTTTTATATTGAAAATGTATTTTATTGTAATGGAGAGAGTGACTAACAATTCCAAATGAAAGAATACAAGTTCATTTCATGCACACATACATTTGCGCATGCACACACACTGTTGTGTTGTTATAATGAATGTAACGTGAGCACTTCGTCATTTGATAGGGTCGTAACATTTCTATTGGCTCACGAAATCCGAGGCCCTGGGTTCTCTTGAAGCTTCGGGAAACTTTTTTAAATCTATTAGAATCAAGAACTATTTAATGTAAGTTTTATTCTTCTTTGAAAAACCCTGGATTATTATTTTAAGAAAAGCAAATTATGCAATTCATTCTAGAGAAGTGTATTTGTGAGAAAAATAATGTGTATAGATCTCCATTTATGAGCCACACAACAGTGTGTGTGCATGCACAAATGTATGTAGGTATATATGTGTGTGTGTGTATATATATATATAAAATATATATATATAATACATATATATATATATATATATATATATATATATATATGTATATATATATATATATGTATATATATATATGTATATATATGTGTATATATATATATATATCATTATATATCGACGTTTCTTACAGAGGAGGAAATATTTAACATATAACAGAAGGATACTAATGTCCAGCCCAAACTACAAGAGCTAGAGAGCTGAAAGTTTTAGTTTTTGTAGATATGATGGAGAAACCTACAGATAAAATGAGACTTCTTACCTAAGTGACATGAGTTCGACTCCAGAAATTCCGAAAGTAGCGTTTTTTCCCATAAGAAAAGCATTGTGCCATTTTTGTAAATTAATTTTGGGCACTTGCCGGTAAGCTAGAAAAATGAAATTTTCAGTGTTGCTAGATGGTTGCAATATCTATTCAGAATTATTGTCACTTTTGCTTACAGTGTCTTGGGTTCGACTCCAGAGACCCTGGAATATCTCTCATAGGTTAGCATGGGAAAACGTAATCCAGTGTGTAGACCAATCTAATATGTTTAGGAAGCTGAAATTTTGCAAGATTATAGAATTTTTCTCATAACCAACTATAAAAATAAAAAATATTAAAATTGTTAATTTTTAGGAGTTGTTTTAACCCCATTTTGACATTTAAGTTTAATAATTTTCATCTTGAAAACTATATGCTGTAGGTTGAAGTTTTTGAAATCATTTTGTAGAAAATTATACATAAAAAAAGGAAATTTTGAAAAGTTCAAAAATTCGACCGCTAAAAATTCGCAATTGTTTAAACATATTCTTGAGGTTTATGTATTATCGAATGTGCTACGAAGCGAAAAAAAATTTTATGAAAAAAACTAAATAAAAAATTATAAAAATTTAGATATTTTAATTTCTTTGGCTGTTAAAAATTCTTAAAATTTAAACTAATAGATAAATGTTTAGGTACTTTGGGGCAAGCTAGGAAGCTGAAATTTTTAAGTTAAGTAGAGCTCAGTGCATTAAAACTAACAAACATTTGAAAAGCTCCAACAAAGTGTTATTGCGGCCGCATTAAACTTTTGAAATTTAAACAATTAAATTAATATTATTTCACCTCTAGATGTGCTACAACTTCAAATTTGACAAAAACATGTGGAATTAGCACCTTACATTGGATAAAGTATAATATTCTTAAAATTGCAAATTTATGGCAGTGTTTTAATCAAATATTGTTCAATAAGGAAAGATAGAAATTGGGTGCAGAGGTGAAATATTTTGAACTTAGGGAAAAGGAAAGGTAGTGGTGAGGGTGGCAACAAGGTGTTGAAGGAAGCCCAGCGGACACTTACCAAGTTGAGGACCAAGTTGGCAGGCTGCTGGGGGTGTCGAAGAGACACGTAAATAAACACGCACACAGATAAAACGCAAGCTTATCGGGCCTATGTATGCCCTTCTTCAGCGAAAGAGTAAGAGTAACAACGTAATGTGACACACTGGGCGAGGAATGACAGGATGATGTGGGAAGGTTGATGATTGGAGGAGGCGGGGAGTTGGAAGGGTGGATAGCCAATAAGGAGGGAGTGTGGTAAAGTGTGAATAGCTACATTGTAACAGGGGAGACATGGTAAGGGGGCTAATAGGTTTAGTGGAGGTTGAGGCCAGGCGGGGAGAAAGAGTCAAGAAGGTGTATATGTGCTAGTTCCCAGTATCGGAAAAGGGGGGCGGGAGTGTCATAGGGTAGGGCGCGAATAATCCTAACATTGTAGCAACTATTGAAGGAGACATTGTGGGTATTGGCGTGTAATGCAACTGGGAGGGGGAATCTGAGAGAAACGCTATTCCGGTGATCGTTCATGCGGATATTTAACGGAATGCTGGTGAGGCCTACGTAAAATGCGAGACAAAGGGTGCAGGTAAGGAGGTAAATGACGTTACAGGTGGTGCAGTTGCTTCTCGAGGTAATGGGGTAGGTGATGTTGGTAGAGGGACTCAAAAAAGAGGTTGAGGGTTGGTAGATAGGGCAAGTGAGGCAGCGAGGTTTTCAGCAGGGGTGAGACCCTATGGCAAGAGGCGTGGTAGAAGTAAGAATATACATATATACATTTATATATATATATATATATATATATATATATATATATATATATATATATATATATATATATATATATATATATATATATATAATGCACCGGGGTATAAGATGCATCCCGGTTTTTTAGAAGATTTTTCGGGAAAAAAAGGATTTTGGTTCATGAAGGACCATATCATTTTCAGTCATAATTAAGTCTGTATCCAGCAATATTTACAGAAAATATTCCAGTATGATAACAGTTAAATATAACCTTTTCGATAAACTTCATTTGTAAAATAAATACGGATGATCTGAAACAAATAATTGCTTCAAGACTTTTATAGCTAAATGTGCCATGTGAAATTGTCAGTCATATTAATTAAAGCTGTTGGAGTGTGCCATGCATGTTGCATGTATAGATACCCTTTACCGATAGTACTTTAAACTTAAGTGCAGGATGATTTTTTAATATAATGGGATAAATAATTAACTGAATGCATTTCAAATAACAATACACTGCACTAGTCCTTTTTCTTCTGCAACTCTTTTTGCCTTGTACATAATGATTTTGATCGATACAGCAATACCAAACTTCCTCTGTTCTACTATCCATCACTTCATCCTTTAAGTGTGGCCATTTAAGACCAACCTTACGAAGACTATTTTCTCATCCCATCAGCTTCAGTTTTTCCTCATTTTCTCCACGAATATTTTTTTTCTGCAGAAGGTGGACCGAAATTATGAGCTGCTACATGGATTCCAAGCGTTTTTGCATATTGAATTGCCTGAAGCTTATAACTAATAGCATAGACATATCTTTTCACTTTTATAGCCACTGCGATCTCAATTCACATAACGTTATTTATCCTAGATACGTATAAAATATTTATGGCATCTACACGAATTCTATTGTTCTGTGGAATTAATCGCGGTATTTAACAGGCACATTAGGAACTAAAACATCGCAAATGCGCCAAAATTATAATCACTGCGAGCAGACATGTATGAAAACGTAAAAATGTAAATTGGTTCTCGGAATTCACGTTGCATAAAGTAGTGCTCTCCAACCTTTTTTATTTCATGGCACACCTATAGATTTTTTCATTAATCGCAGCACACCAAAATTAATTTCACATGAAACTTTGTTGAAGATTTCTATTACAACATCAGAAAATAATTAAAATAATCAACATCATCAGAAATAAATGAAAAATAAAATATTTTCTTAAGAAGGGAATAAATTGTGACTAAAATTTAATGAAAATCATTTTTATAATTCAGTGAATTTGTGAAATAAAACCAAAATTATTTTTTAAAATTTTTTTACCATTATCACTATGTTCAGATGCAGTACAACACATTTATAACGACATCAAAGAAACAGTGAAAATATTTTCCCTATAAATGAATGTCTTAGTATCTAAAGATGTATGGGAACTTTATTAAATAATTTTATTAGTGAGAAACCTGTCCCTGTCTTGAAGAAGTCTTTTGATGTTTGGCTCTATGGTGGAAGGTGCCACTTTAAGCTTCTGGTCGAGGTATTTCAGACATGATCTCTTATTATTCTTAATGAGCGACAATGTTGAAAAACCTAATTCACATAAATATATTGTACGAAACAGTAACAATACATCAATTGCAGAGTCAGTAATGGCTGGGTATTCATTCCTCGCTTGCAGTCAAAACTCATCCAGAGGCATATCATCTAACTTCAGGTTAAGACTACGATTGTTCCCGAGTTCATTGAGTTCCCTCACTTTTTAGGGAGAAATCATTAACTGATAAGTCTGCAAATGAAGAAACTTCTTACGCTCCTTTGTAGCTTGAGAATTACAAATTTGGATTTTCCCTTGTATAAACTCTGTATATCCCACGGCACACTAAGTACTTCGTTACGGCACACCACTGTGCCGCAGCACACCAGTTGGAGAGCACTGGTATGAGGTATTATTGTATATATTAACAAAATTTTCAATATTACTTATTAATAATGTATATTTTATTGTTTTTGCGATGAATGACTGCCAATTATTCTATTTGGGGATGAGTGTACTTATTAGTATCAGTATTGAGAACAGTAATAATCTTACCAGCGTATAAGACACAGGTTGATTTTGGGGTCATTTTTTTGGAAAAAAGTGCATCTTATATGCCAAGAAGTACGGTATACAGAAATATAGTAGGCATGTTCATATAAAAGTTATTAAAAATATAAACTACCATAGCAATGACTCCAATGGGAATTGATTATCCATACTTCCAGAGCATTGATTTAATGCTTTTAATGGGAATTAAAGGACTATGTTACATAACTAACATAATTGCCTGTCAAATATGACGAGGATGTGCAGATTCAGTATTAAAATTAAGGTAAACTCACGAGGGTTACACTCCCATAATCTCTCGCGAATGTGGAATTCGCAGATGTTGAGACCACAATTCAATGGGAAAAATGGGGTTAGGTTCACAGCACAACAAAAAATAGCGAGTGGAAAGATAAATATATAAGAATATAGACAACAAGATGATCCGAACAGAACTTATGATGCCTACTTTCCATTTAATCCTTTATTTAATACTTATTGGCTTTAATAGCTTTAAAGTCACCGTGGATATGTAACTCTTTGTATTGTTAAATTTCATAATTTAGTGTTATAAAATACTACAAATAAATTCTAACAATATTAAACTGATCATGCATATTTGTGCGGCAAAAATAACATGTGTACGTACGTACCGAATCTGAGTCCAACAATAGTTGTTGCTATGGCAACACTCTCATAACGAGTGATAAAAACTGCAAAATCAACAGTATTTATCCAAAATTTGAAAAAAATACAATTGATAAGCAACATTCTACAATAAAAATTAGAATCTTCATTCCTTTCCTCAGAGAATAGTACAAAACTTGCTCCGATATTACAGTTCTAAGATATTTTAATGTGGAAGAGAAAATTACCCTGCACGATGGATTTCAGATTTCCCATGTAAATCAAATGGGAAGGATAGTTCCTGGAATCAAACCAGGGACTTCAATCATTGCAACAAAAACTATCCTAGGGAGCTTGGCCCATGTAGCGTGAGATTTCTACCATGTTTCATGAAAATCGGTCTATTGGTTCAAAAATTAATAGGGAAGGATGAACAGACAGACATCACGACAAAACTATAAGCCTATTTCCATTCTGGAAAGTAGGATAAAAATCACTAAATAATACTATACTGTTTATTATATAGTAATAATAATGATATCACCTAATATAAAATGCTTGATATCTTTTTCTGTGTGACGGGGATGCATCGCTGGGGATGTCTGCAGGCGGTGTTGGTTGGTCCATGTCATGCTCTTAAAACGTGAATGACTCAATCAAATATGCAGATATAAAATTGAATTTTGGCAGAGATAATCTACTTGGATATGAAAATACTGTGACGAATAATTTATGAAAAACTTCCAGGGTTCGACTCCAGGGGATGATTTGCTGATTCTAATTTTGAAGGAGCGATGGTATAGGAAGCTGTGGATAATTTCTATGAGATAGAATGGAGTGTCAATTTCACACAATTTATATATTATGCCATCATGTCACATACGATCAAAAGCTTTTTCAATGTCTAAAAATAGTGCTTCTGTTGATCTTTTTAGCTGTTAAACCCATGTCGTTCCGACCCATCTCAATCTCGCCGACCATCCTTCCCGGACAGTCCTGCCTCCTTCCTATATGCCAGGCCGGCTCACTATTTGCGGGCTGTGGATAACTTGGTATATAGGGGGCAGAACTGGCGGGAACCAAGGACTTGGAACCAGGCGAAATTGGGAAAGGGACAGAGCATGTGCCCATCGCCAGGCCAGCTCGCTATTTGCGGGCTGTGGATAACTTGGTATATAGGGGGCAGAACTGGCGGGAGCCAAGGACTTGGAACCAGGCGAAATTGGGAAAGGGACGGAGCGTGCGCCCATCGCCAGGCCGGCTCGCTATTTGCGGGCTATGGATAACTTGGTATATAGGAGGCAGAACTGGCGGGAACCAAGGACTTGGAACCAGGCGAAATTGGGAAAGGGACGGAGCGTGCGCCCATCATCATCTTTTATGGTTCGCACACGCCAGCAGCCATCCACTCCGGGCACCAGCACCTCCAGCTTCTCCGGTGAAACCTATCTCACCTATACAGATGGAAGCTTCTTCCTCACCAACCCGGCCTCAACATAGCCAATCTCCCTCCCTATTTTCCGAGGACCCGCGCTTTCAACAAGCCATGGAGAGGATCGAGACATTGTCTCAGCAAATGTCTGTGTTCCTCGAGACCTGATCCTCGCACAATAGCACCGCAGCCTCAGCAGCTTTGACGCAGCCTCCACCCCTGTCGTGGGCTAGTTTTCGGAGATCCGACCCGACTTTGGCGGAAATACCTCCCGACCCAGAAGTACTTCAACTAGCGGCCTTGGTGTTATCCGCAGTTACGTCGAATAAATTTCGCGCAAGAGATCTACACGAGGCCAACCTACTCCTTAACCTGGCCTCCACTTGGGAGCAGCTACCAATACCGGCCAAAGCATACTTATACCAACGACTCAGGATTCTAGGAGTGGCCGCACGGCATGGATGGGAAGTAGCCGCGAGACTAACAGCTCCAGCGGAGGATGAATTACTTCACATCCCCCCCAGTATCCTTCCGGCTCCAAAACAGCAAGTGGTGGTGGTGAATCAGCCCCCGACAACGGCCGCCCAGTCATCACGTGCTAGACCCACCTACCGCACGCAGCCCCCCCGGGGACGTGACCGCGGACGAGCAGGACCCCGGACTGCCAGATACTAGCCCTGCGCTGCTCCACATCCCCGGACCTTCGGCGCCTGGCCCTCACCAGGACATGGATTCAGCGCTGGAAGACATTTCTCCTTTAGTCAGACTCCGGTGAACCAGCAAACACGGTCCCTTGGAGCCAAGATGCAGACGATTCTACGTCATCAACAGGTTCCAACGATTCTGGCATCCCCGACGACCAGCCGGACTGTGAGACTTCTGACCAGACAGATGAACCAGCTGGTAGCAGACTGCCCTTCAACTGGGATGCAGACCCTGCCACAGACGAGCGGCGGCCACCACCCTTGATTGTGGCCACTCCGCTCTCCACCCCGTACCCATTTCCGTACGAAAACAGGTCAGTGTATAATCTTTTTACTGAGGGCGCGTATCTCCCCAAGCCGCCAGATGCCCCCTACGTATATGCACCGTCAAATGATAATGCCTACTCCATCAGTGGGTTATTTTTTTGGTTAGCAAATAATTTGTTGATTATTTTAAAATCCATTTGTTGTGGACATATCGTGTTAGATGAGAGGAAGTCTGTTAGTCATGTTATTTGGGTATTTCAAAAATTTTAGAAATTGTTGGAAGTAATGTACCTGGTTATTAATTATGGAGTGAATTTTGTTTGGTTTTGGAAATAGTAAAATTTTAGTAATTTCTATTCTAAAGGAAATTCAGGAATTAAATAAATTGATTAATATTTCTGCAGCTGGTGAAACAAAGGAAAGATGATTAAGCATTAAATTTCATATTGCCATAGTGTTTCATCCCCACTAAAATTCATTCTGTATGTTCTATAGTATATTCCACCCTTAGAAGACAGTATTATGCTTATAGTGCATGCAGCCAGGGCTGCCTCAACCGTGTGTGTGAATTGTGCATGGCACACTGGCAGCAGGAGAGGTTGGGCAACCGGATGCGGGGTAGAGGGATTTTAGGATGGCCAAATGATGAGTCAAGGGAGGGAAAGGGTGGCCGACATTCGCCTTTCAAAGTTCTCAGCACCTTGTATAGTCAAAAGTGCCATGTGCTCTCGGCAGTTGTATTAATTAGGCTGTTAATTCGTCCGGCGTGTGCGACGTGGCATTCACCTCCTCCCTTTCCCATGCTGCCAGCGTGTGCGACGTAGCATTCACGTCCTCTTTTTCCCATGCCTCCAGCGCGAAATTTTCATTAAGTTTTGTTATCGCTACGGCTCTGATTTATGTGCTTTCAGAGAGTGAATATGCAAGCCAATGCTGTCTGCTTTCGTTCTGTGGTTCCTCGTTGTCTGTGTTTACGTGTTAGTATTTTTTTTTATTTTTTTTTCTATCTCGGACCTGGCCGTAGCAGTGCTTACTAAGGCTCTTCAGGCCTCTTATCTTTCGTGCGTTGCGTCTCAGACTTTCAAAAGAGCTCTCATCTTCCTGGCTCTTGTTTACGATGCTTCGAGCTGATGGTCGAGGTTTCTTAGTGCCTGCGTTTGCGTCGGGCATTTTTTAATTTTTTTTTTCATCTTGGGTCTGTCCTTTAGCCGAACCCCTATTTAGTTCACTATGGCTTGTAGCTCTCGTGAGTTGGCGGATTGGGAAGTGTTTTGGAGAAATAGAGTGAAAGTAGTGTAGATATATATTCTGAAGATTCGAACGGATACTCTATTGATTCCAGTTCTGAAGAGGAATTGGAAGAAATAACTCACTCAACTGTGAATATTCAAGAGAATATTTGGGGAGATGTCGACAGTGCTAACCCTCCTCGGCCTTTTGTGTGTGATTTAGTTGGAAAACAAATAGTGCAGGTTTTATCAACAGATTAACCCTTTAGATATTTTGAGTTATTTTTTTATGATCTAATTGCCCTCATAGTGGTTGAAACTAATCGATACGTGGAACAATTCCTTGCCCGCGAGAAAAATAAGATCACGTCTTTAAAAAATCGCGCTATCAAAAGTGGTTTGCTTTGCTAATGTTGATGGGAATCATTCAAAAACCAACTCTCAGAATGTATTTTAGTAGAAAACATATATAAAAATGTCATTTATTCCAAATGCAATGAGTGAAGAAAGATTTTATTTGTTGAGCAAATTTTTGCATTTTGTAGATAATACCGATAAAGACATTGTAAATAGAGATCCTACTGTATAAAATTCTACATATCAGTGATTATTTGAAAAATAAATTCCATAAAATTTATGCACCGGGTAAAGAAGTATGTGTACCAGATGCAGCTGAACTACTAAACGTCGGAGGAGCAGCACATAGTAGAAATTGGATTGAAATAAATGTATGTATTTATTTTTTATTATATAAAATGAACAATTTTAAATAGGACATAATTTTTTGGAAATTTTTGAAATGATAATTAAAGTACAAAAAATATTAAAGTGAATGCATGCATTTTAGTATTTTGTGCTTGCGAAAAAAAGTCACCCATAGCGATTTAAATGCCATAGATTAAAGTCTCGCTTGAGAGGTTAAATTACATTGCACGCATAGACACCCTTTACTGATATTGCTTATAGTTAATGGTTTCAGGCATATGATGTTGCATTGCAACGAAACCTAGGTTGTTTTAAATAAATTTATGTGGTTACAACAAGTGTCTTTATTTTACATGATAGTGTTTAGTTAAACTTGAGTGCAGGAGATTTTAATTGCTAATAAATGGAGTGCATATGAAATAACGATATGTACACTCAACTAGTCCTTTTTCTTCAGCAACTCTTTCTACCTAATACATAACCATTTTGATCGATACAGCAATACAGGAATGCCTCGCTTAGCTCAAGAGAGGCATTCTGAGACATCTGTATGCTATCTGAATCTGCGCTAAAAACAGTTTGTAACATAGCACATAACCCAGTTGATTTTTACTCTTCAGAAATTTTACTATTTTTATCTTGTAACCTATATAATGATAGGCCATTTTTATATATTAATTTAAAGTCAAGATAACAAAGTACCGTATTTACTCGTGTAATTCCTCCACTTTTTTCCCTACAAGTTCCCATAAAAAAACGGGGGTGCAGACATTACATGATATTTGCCCCTTCATCTTTTTGAGGGAAGGCCACCTGCAAAATGCCTACTAACATTGCTTGCCTGGCATGAGATGAGTAGGCGTTTTCTTCAGTAGGCGCAATATACTATGCATTTTACTTTCCTGATTTATAAGCAAGGTATTTTTTAATGCATAGAATAATATAATAAGCATGATATTTATTGGTAGGGCTAGGATTTTGATGACTGCATTTTTTATTCTTTTTTCTACAAAAGTGCATTTTTGGGGATTTTCGGTCATTTTTCGCACAGAAATTCCAATTTTTGGCATTAAAAAAAATTATAATGCATTTTAAGCAGGTAAGTAACTTTGAAATTGCCTTGTGTTGGATACTATGCATTCATATAGATACTACACACACGACTACTATACACATTCCGTTAAAAGATCTTTGGTCTACTCCATAATGGCTACTCCATAATAGCATGCGGAAAAATAAGAAGACGGATATGTACCTAAGTGTCGGTTGGCATGAAAGAAGTGCAAGCAATAAGGGGGCTAAGTCGTGACGATGGAGAATAACGGGAGTGAGTGAGGAGATTCACTGTAATTCGTTGCCACATTCTTGTCTCACTACCCCCATCACTGCCATCACCACCACTACATTTCCCCACTAACAGGCAGTCCTGTGATGGACCAAAACACACAAAACCTTCCTACGTCTATGGCTAGCTCCCTCACAGCGGACTTTCCTGCCAAAAGGCAACATGGACTCGTCCAAACTGGTTTCCACTCCCACTCGCCGGTCTGTTTGCATCTACTGAAAACGAAATTAAATCATGGTGGTAGTAGATGTTTTGGCTGGTAAGAAAGTAGTAGCGTTTTTCAACATGCCTCAAGTTAAAAGCAGTGTCCCCGATAAATTGAGAGGTTTCATTTCCGAGTATGGAAAAAGAGTGTTTTGTACTGATGGAAGTATACTCTACTGCAAAATTTGTTACGTGAAAGTTGCAGCTGAGAAGAAATTCACTGTTGAGCAAAATGTAAATAGAGAGAAACTTAAATAGAGAGAAACACAAGAAGAAAGAATTGAAAAAGAAAAAAGTTGCAGCAGATGCTCCTTGGACAAAGCAATGCATCCTCAAATTACTCACTGTTCTATGAAGAAATGTGTGAAGCGTTTGTTTCAGCAAACATCCCCCTAAACAAACTGAACAATGAGAAACTCCGCGAGTTTTTGGAGAAATACATAGGAAAATAGATACCAGATGAATCAACACTGAGAAAGAGCTATGTTAAATGGTGTTACGACAATACAGCCAGTGGAATCAGGAATAAACTAAAAGAGAAGAAAATCTGGGTTTCCATAGATGAAACGACTGATTTCCTTTGCCGCTATGTTGCCAACATACTTATCGGGGCAATGGATGAAGAAAACTCTGGTGAAACGTTCCTTTTGAGTTGCAAAGCTTTAGAAAAAATGAATTATTCTACCATAAGCAAACTATTTGATAGACTGATTAACATGTAATGGTCCGGTGGTGTACAACACAACAACATGCTCTTGTTTCTCACAGATACAGCACCATACATGATAAAAGCAGAAAGTCTTCTGAAAGCTCTCTACTCGAAGATGGTGCATGTAACCTGTCTTGCACATGCTTGTAACAGAATTGCAGAAGTGAGGGGAAATTTTCCAGATGTTGACCAACTGATTGGAAATGTGAAAAAAAGTATTCCTGAAAGCACCTGCTCATGTTATAGTATTCAAGAATGAAGGCCATGAAGTACCTCTGCTACCTGCTCCAGTTCTTACTCAGTGGGGAACCTGGTTGGAAGCCTGCAACTACTATAGTGAGATCTTCAGCCTAGTGCAAAAGGTCATCAACTCATTTGACAGTAATGATGTGGCCTCAATAAGAATTTTTCAAGTGTTACTCTCTGACCCAGACATTCAAGGAAAGTTGTCCTATATTAAATCAAATTTTGGAATCCTTCCTGTTGCTATTATATCTCTAGAAAAGTCTGGTGCCAAACTGGTTGAACAAATAAAACTGATGAAAAATGCTGTAAGTGTCTGTGGAAGGTGAAGTAAAAAAAATCGTCGGAAAAAATGAAGTGCGTTAGATAAAAACGGTGGATACAGTACTCTGTGTAAAATTGCAGATTTTCTGTCAGGTGAAAAGTTTTCTCTTGATGGTGTCAAAGAAGACTTAGATCCCAGTGATGTCCCTTATTTCAAGTATGTACCTGTTTTTTCAGCAGAAGTAGAAAGCAGCTTTTTGATGTACAAGATCCTGCTGGCTGATAACTGGCAATTTTATACATTTGATAATTTGCAGATGGTGTTGGTTGTGTACTGTAATTCAGTGTTAAAATAAAATTCTGGGAAACAAAGTACAAGTAAGTGTCCTGACTATTTCATCCAGAGATTTTATGTAGCAGCAGAAATGTGCATGATGCATTGCAGAATATTCTTTAGTAGTTCTATTTTTGAGATGTTTATGAATAAATGTCCTTAACTGCAATGTCTTGGAACTGCACAAAATGTGTTGTATTAGCAGGTTTTTCAAATGTTTTGCGAGTGCTTCTCATGCCACTAAAACATATATTTACATATTTTACCTCCTGTAATAAAATTAGCTCTCCTGCTTGATTAGTTTTTGATAATATTAAAATTAAAGTAGAACTTTTAGGTATTATTTTCCATATTTTAGGGCATTTTTAAAGATTTTATGGTCATAAATATATTCTTTTTCAGGTTATTTTTTACATTTGATTTACATTGAAAATCTGAAACCCATCATGCAGGACGCACAATACAATATAAAAGGGATACTGGCACGGGATTTTTGCCATTCTCTGTGCACTGTAATTGCAACAATCTGCATATATGCAAAGCATACAATGTTGCTAATTGTCAACAGAAAAAAATTTATTTGTGAATTTTTCGATGTAGAGAAGTTACAATTTTTTATAATTTATTTTTTCCAAATTTTGTTTCACCCGGAGATTTGGTGTGTAAACCCGTAGCCCAGAGATAAGTAGTCAAAACCCTGCTGTGAACTGGCATTAAAAGTACAACAAACACAAAACTCCTGTATGAGATTCATCGGTGACCTTAAATAGAGTGAACATATCAGCGAACATTATAATAAACTCTCATGGCTCAAACTTGACACTCGAAGAAACTTACATATTCTTTTGCTAATGTATAAAATCCATATTTATAACAAACCTGACTACCTCTCTTCCCTCTTCAATGAAATCAATACAGTACACAAGCGTGATACTAGAGGCAAAAATAACTACCTTATCCCTCATCACAGGACTAACATCTACAATAAATCCTTTCAAGTCTCCGGTTGCTGACTCTGGAATAAATTAGATCAGAATTTAAAAACATCTCCCTCTTTCAAACGCACCTGTCTGACTCATATTCTAAAATATCAAAGCAGTCCTTATTCATCCCTCCACACTACCCATCCATTATCCTTACTCAATACTACTAGTTTATTCTTTTGTGCATAAATTGTAAGACTTCCTGCAATTCTTTTTTCTTTGTGTTATTGTTAAGTGTACATTTATTATGTATATGAGTTGTTGGTGCTTGCATACTGCAAGAACTTACAAAATCACCATACACCAATATCTAAACTCGTAAATAAACCAATGCGACATCATTTGAACTATACAGAGCCCATTTAAATAAGACAATAGTTTTCATTTTCTCAGATATTAAGGCATCTATTCGGAATTTATAAATTTTCTGGCGATTGGCTCGAATCCAAGTTTTCAAAATTCAAGCTCAGCTCGCCTTTTTTAAGTCATAACTATAATCATCAATAAGACAATAGCCTATATGTTACACTGAAACCTATGTAAAATTAGGATATTTTGTGTGTTAGGATTATGGTTTCATCATCCCTGCCTTTTAGTATGTATCTAGATAAAAAAATTAATTTAAAATTATCACGTCCTCATATGTATACATCGTTGGTTGAAATCAAATGGAATATAATGCAGTTTAAGATTTAATCAATGCTCTTGAAGTATGGAAAATCAATTCCCATTGAAAGGAATTTGAGTCATTGCTATGGTAGTTATTTTTCATTGTTGAAAATTTTAAAACTTTTCATAATTTTGATTAAAATCAAATTTTTATGCAAATTCAGCATGGATTTGAATTTTGTCTTCAAGAAAAATAAATTGCATTCTTTCTTCCACAGAATGGTACATGTCCCAACTCTCTATCTTAATTTTCAATAATTTAAAAAAAGGAATTTTATATAGCCATGCAGTTTTCAATGCTTTTCTTATGGGTGTTTAAAATGGGACATTGGGGTCAAAAACAACCCTTAAATATAACAATTTCTGGAATTTTGAATTTTTTCCCAAGGCTGTACCTAATGACCTATATTCATGCCAAATTTCAGCTCTGTAGCTATCCAAGAAGTACCTTAGGTTTTATATCATATATCCTATATACAGTAAACAGTAAAAACCCTCCCTAAGGACTGCATAACCTTAAAGAGATGGGAGGGTTTGTGTGCTCTTATGAACCAAAGAGCTATGCCGGTGGGAGAAAATTCTCCTGGTAGGACCATCCAAGCCGGCAAGGTCTGAGAGTCAAACTAACAAGGGGACCTTACGACATGTTGGTTGCTGATTTGGTTGAAACTTGGTGAGCATGTAGTACCTCATTAGAAATGCCAAAGCAAGACGATGCACCTCGCAAGCATTCATGAGATATTTGCAATCAAATTTGGCGAGCGATCTAGCGTTCCAATGTAAACCTTAATATGACACCTAAAGTCAACAGGTGGTGGTGGCCTAGGTGGCTAAATCCTTGGTTACGGAAGCGTGGGATGGCAGTTCGATCCCAGTGTGGGTATTCTTTAAAAATTTTTTACATTTGATTTCTTTCATATGTTTTTGATTTTTTTGGGTTTTATAATTTGCTGGAAGTTTATTTGATTTATAATTACATTTTCACTAATTATTCAAAGCGAAAAAAATTTTCTCACATAGTTAAAAAAAAAATTATTTGCATCACCATTAAAAATTAAATGATAATAACTGCTAATGGTCCGTTTATTACACATATTCAACACCTTAATTTTACAAGAAACTAATGTTTCATTGAACATTATGACTGTAGATTTACTAACCTGCAGTTGCTGAAGTCTCTATTTCAATCCCGATTACTGTACTTTTTTGAATTTGGATATAAATTTTGCTTTAACGTTTTGTGTGGTTTTGGTTTTACAATTAGAAGTTGTTGAATGTCTGTTTGATGGATAATTAAATTTACTAACTAATAAAGGTATTATAATTTATGGTTAAACCAGATGTACTACAGATCTGTGGTAAGTTTGTTTTGTCATCTGTGAGTACGAGTCTAATAAATGCAGATTATTGAGGATGAAGAACTCATTTTACATGAAGAACCTGATTTGGATGATGTCTTCAAAGAATGCGTGGGGCATTGCAATGATGGAGACGACGATGCCGATATGTTGGAGTATAAGGATGATGAGCTGTATGAACCGGAAGAAAAGATACGCAGATCTGATTATGGTTTTATTTCATTGGAACATAAGAAGAGAGTAGTTTCATTAGCCTTTTCATATCCGAAGTGGAGTTTGGAAACTTTGCAGAAGAAAGGGTGTTAGTTTTTAACGAATAAGCAGATGCTAAAGCAGTGGGAGCTGGACATCATATCAGGTGGTTCCAAATAAGACAAATATGCTGCAATTAATATGGGGTCGATGGACAGATTTGCTGAAGCTAGAGCCAACTTTCAACAAGTCACAACGAGAACAATGAAGCAGTGGGCCATGGCTGCGGCGTATCAATTCCACTCGACAAATTTTCGCTTCACTGCATGTGACTTGTAAGTATTTACATAGTAAATAAGGAATGTAGATTAAATTATATAACAATTTACAGAAACCTTATTTATAATAAAATATGATTAAAAATTTTCATGTTAATAGGTGGGTTGAAAAATTCAAGAGAAATAATCGGATCCGGCAGCGAAAAATAACTCGGTACATCAGTGAAAAGGATGCGGTGACAATAGAAGAGACGTTGGAAGCAGCTGAAAATTTTCGCAGACAAGTCAAGGCAGTCATCCCGAAATTCAATCTCGATTACATTATTAACCCCTCAATGCTGTCAGGCGTATTATTACGTCCTGCAAAAACTGTCTAATCGGCCATCAGGCATACTATTACATCCTGCGGCAGCCCTAATTTATTTTATCTTTTGACGCTAGAGACTTATTTAAATCTAAATAACCTATATATATTTTGAAAGAGGAAGCTTTGTACTTCCTATCTATGTTTGTCCTGTATTTTTTTTCTCTTTTAAAAAATATATAATCAACGTTGAATTTTGCGATAGAATCTTCAATTTTGCTATGATATGATGGTGTTTTTCCATATAAAAGTCGCTTTTCAATGTAGCAAGGAACCTTTCCTTGGTGTTTGAAATGCAATGTAGGAACTGTGTATCATTTCAAAGGAGAGCACGATTTTTTCTTGTCTTTTTTTCTGCTGGAGATATTTGGTTTATGTCATGCGACAAAGGTCTTCATCGGTATGTAAAGAAAGAAAGGAAAACATCTTATGTCTGTCTATGCACAGATTATTACAAATGTTTACAATGCAATTGATGAAGAATGGAATTAGGTTGAGTAAAAACATTTCTGTAAAAATTCCCTTCCATTACCACGCGATCCTTCGTTCATCGCTTCATAGGAGAGCGTCAACGTCAAAACAGCTGATTTCAAAATCCAAGGCCGACATTCTTCCGATAATTTAGTGCCACGCCTCAAAGAGAGGCATTTTGTGAGAAGGATAATATCTGTCATATAATTTTCAAAACCTTTAGAATTTTATTTTAATCTCGACGAAAATTGCGGGGGATTGAGTATATCTATTTGTAAGTATTTGTTTACATATAATATACGTTTAGTTTTGTGATAGAATTTTAGTTTTTACCATGGACCTACGGATTTTCGGTTTATAAAGTTGACCCATAAATACCTGAGGAAAGGGAACCCACAAAATTGGGTTCCTTTTCTTTGACACTTGAAAGAAGAAGAGGTCTGTTTTCCTCTTCAGATAGGTGCTTCGCTGTTGTGCTAGCAGGGCCAAAGTAGCGATGAAGCGAGTAGGTAAGAAGAGGACACGCCAGCAAAAATCACGAAAAGCTCTTCCATATATTTACACAATAGATTACTAGAAGTATTTACTAAGATATAAGGCATTTCTTGCTGAATCCAATTACGCATGTGTAAATTTTCTGAAAATATTTGGGAAGGACCTATAAGCTCAAGTTTTCCATGTTTTATACAATGTCATATCTCCCTTTCCAATGAACGAAATGCAACCATTTCTTATATGTGACTTCTGTATTGACTAAGAATGATGACTGTATAACTAAAACGTTTATATTATAAATAAATCATCTTTTAATAAATCAATAATACTACATTGACAAAAATTTACAGTCAAGACATGAAAAAGTTGATATGCGTAAAACTTTTCACCTAATTGGTTTAGATGGGTAGACTTACAGAATGAAATAGTTACTAATTTAAGCTATTTTTTATTAAGATTGCACATCAATATCTTCTATAGATTTTCCGGTGCTGAATATTATATATAAAGCGCGAAGGCACGCCGGAAAATTAGCGATTGGTTTACATTCTCTTCTACTCCAACAATCTTTGTATGTAAAATATTTTAGGCAAAATAGATATTTACAAATTTTTTGTCTTTCATAAATCCACAAAAAAAATTCAGAAAAATCAAGAGAAAACTTCTCAAGTTATGATTATTTTAATATTTTCGAACGTTTTTGTAACGCAATCGTGAAAATTTAAAAACCTCATCTGGCCGTATGGGTGGGATTTAATAAATCTCCTCCGGGCTTGAGTGGTTAATACCGACCATACAGGATGTCAATATCAGTCTACAATCGACAGGTCTCTCCCTCATCAAGGAGTAAAAAGTGTTTTGGTTCATAAAAAATGTTTAAACCAAAAATTTCTCATTCATATACTGCCTAATATGCCTTAACTATATCTGGGAAATTGCTTTCATGGGTTTTTTTGTGCCTTCAAGAATCAGGAGATAAATTCGGTCCTGTGGTCCAAAAGAAAGTAGATCATTTGATGAGCGAATTAGGAAATGTAATTGCATCATGTTTGAAATCTGGCAAGCTAACATCAAAGCTTTATAAATTCTTCTTACAGAATACTCTTCTTCCGTACGTCGAAAATACGCAGTTTCTTCTTCTTGTTGATTCTTGGGGAGGTCAGAATAACCCCGCAATGTATGATGAAGTCTTTGTTGGCGATAATGATGAATCAACGTGGACAGTTAGAATTATTCTGCCAAAATGCACTCCACTCTGTCAACCTTGTGATGTTTACTTTTACAGGCAGATTACAAATTTCATTAAGCGGATGCAAAATTGTTCATTTTTAATTGAACAAAAATGCGAAATATCATCACGTGAGGATGCAATTAAAATACATTTGTTGATTCATCACCAATTAAGGGCGCTAGTATTTTGTGATATGATCAGGTATGCGTGGTTTGCTTCGAAGCTGACAAGTGATAGGAGGGTTTTTAAGAATGTGAATGATGTGTGTTTTTTAGCAAACTCTGTTAAAAATAACTGTGCCCGTCAATCGACTTGCTTAATAACGTGTGCATGGTGTAAGTTAGATCTTTGTTTTTCATGTTTCTATGATAACTACCATCCGAAACATTGTACATCTCCAAATAATATCAATAAAAAAATGTGTGAATTATAATTTGCAATGAAGCATTAGATTCTTGTAAAAACAAAGTGTTGAATATGTGTAATAAACGGACCAAGGGCAGTTATTATCATTTAATTTTTGATGGTGATGCAAATAATTTTTTTTAACTTCGCGAGAAAATTTTTTTGCTTTGCATAATCAGTGAAAATGTAATTATAAATCAAATAAACTTCCAGCAAATTGTAAAACCCAAAAAAATCAAAAACATATGAAAGAATTCAAATATAAAATTTTTTTAAAAAATACCAGCACTGGGATCGAACTGCCATCCCACACTTCCATAACCGAGGTTTTAGCCACCTAGGCCACCGCCTTCTGTTGACTTTAGGTGTCATATTAAGGTTTACATTGGAACACTAGATCGCTCGCCAAATTTGATCGCGAATATCTTGCAAATGCTTGCGAGGTGCATCGTCTTGCTTTGGCATTTTTCATCTCTAATGAGGTACTACATGCTCACCAAGTTTCAACCAAATCAGCAACCAACATGTCGTAAGATCCCCTTGTAAGAAGCAGTCTTGGGGGTTTTACATCCCACTGTGCAAGGGCAGAAGCTTGCACAGTACCTCTGTAGGTGGTGATCATGTGGATCTGAACAGCAACTGATGGGTAATCACTCTTGTGAAATTATGATGAGGAAAGCAAGGGGAAACTACCTCATTATATTTCCCATGATATGCTGAGAAGCTGCAAATACCTCAATGGATCTCTCAGGGGTAAAATTTTCCGGAGGTAAAATAGTCCCCCAATCAGATCTCCGGGTGGGGACTACCCTAGGGGATGCACAGAGGAAATGTAACATTAATAAGAAGAAAGCAAGTAGTGATAAATTAAGAATAGGCACATGAAATGTTAAGACTATGAATTCAGGGGAGAAATTAGATAACTTGAAAAGGGAAATAAGAAGGAACAATGTAGGTATAGTAGGTCTTAGTGAAGTTTGGTGGGGAAGAGAAGGCGAGATAAATTCAGATGAATTTAATATTATTTACTTGAGAGGAGAGAAAAAGGAAAGGGGAGTGGGTATTACGATGAGAAGAGAGACAGCTGAAATAATTAGCAAGGTAGTGACAGTTAATGATGGATTAATTGCTGTAAAACTTATTATTTGGTGTTATATCCAAAAACAGTCAGGTTTGGCCTTTTACATAGGATATCGTAACAAATTGTTAACAATAACAAACAACAATAACAACAATGAGAAATTAAATGAAGTATTAGATGAAATGATGATGAAAATGGGCTGAGGACTACTGGTTAGTTTCTCGTTATTGCGGAGCTGTATGAGGGAAGTGATGAAAACAGGTGGAGGGAGGGATTGAGTGATGATAGAGAGTTGAAGAATTGAGGGATACGGTAAAAAGTCTGAAGTTACGGGTAGGGCGGATTGACTTTGAGATTCCACAGAGAACACCAATTATTTATGGAATGGAGTGCAGCTTGGAGAGATCCACTATCGCTAGGATTATTCACCTTTCGGAAAATTTTGCAGTCATCAGCATATAAAAGAATGTTACAGCCACTAGCGACGACGGAATCCACAATGTCGTCCAGGTATAAGGTGAACAGGAGGGGCCCAAGGACACTGCCCAGTGGGACGCCAGAGGGAACGGATGTGGGGGAGGAAGAAATGCCATCAAGAATGAAATGCTGTTAATGAAGAGATAAGAAATCAGACAATAGGGAGAGAAGTGGGCCATGGATATTGTAGTGGTTTTCTAGTTTGTGAGTAAGAAGTTTATGGTTTATGGAGTCGAAAGCTTTTGCAAAATCGATGTAGCAGACGTCGAGCTGGGAAGACTCTTCGAATGCCGCGGTGATGTGGTGAAGAAGGACAGTGAGATTAGTAAGGCATGATCCACCGGGAAGGAAACCATGCTGATGAGGTGAAATATAGGGAAGGGTGAAGGAGAGAAGGCGGTTATGGATAATACGTTCAAAAAGAATAGATAAGTTTGGGAGGATGGAAATTGGGTGATAGTTCTCCACATGATCTTTAGGGCCACCCTTCAAAATTGGGGTGACGTTGGCTGTCTTTCACATACTCGGGAAAGAGCAGACTGCAAAAAATCTATT
The DNA here is from genome assembly GCA_028673005.1 of Tanypteryx hageni. Taxonomy (NCBI): domain Eukaryota; kingdom Metazoa; phylum Arthropoda; class Insecta; order Odonata; family Petaluridae; genus Tanypteryx; species Tanypteryx hageni. The sequence continues at coordinate 271,745,070 of CM054112.1, forward strand.
AAAAAGTATAGAAATGGGGAGATGGAGAGTGGATGCTGTATGGCAAAATAAAAAGGAGCCGATGTTGTCCGGACCGGTGGCTTTATTAGGAGGTAGGGTAGAAAGAAGACAATAGACTTCATGAGGAGTGGTCGAAATAAAAGAGAGAGATAGAGGACAAGTAGGTTTTACAGGGGGAGAGGGGTAGGATGGGGGGTCAATGAAAAATTGGAAGAAAAATATTGGTTGAAAAATGTGGATCTCTCATCGGCTGAACAAGTGTTGGGGCCAAAAAACATGTGAGGAGGAATACGGGAGGATTTTCTCCTCAAGTTGATTAGAGTCCAGAATCTTTGGAATTTTCTTTTACTTCGGACGCAATAGAATTCACAAAATTTTTGTAGTCACGTCTGAGGAGTGACCTGGCCCGTCATCAAATTATCGCAAAGGCATTGCAGATGCGGACGTTGGGGAAAGATTTCATCAGCCTCCAAGCAGCTTCCTTGTTCCTAAGGGTGAGGGCAGTTTCAGCGGATATCCAGAGGCACCTCTTCTAGGAAATCCTATGCGTTGGAACGAAGTCGAGGATGGCGCCATTCAGGATCTCATACAGTAGTGAGAGTGTGTCATCGGATGGATTGTTTTATAATTTGCAAATAGATCATACGCTTGCTTTCAGAGAAAAATCCTAAGAAAGGTTAACCATCTTGATAGCTTGTAAGGCAGATGGAAGTGAAAAATGAAAACCAAGTCTGAAAAGCCTCAATGTTTCAAAGGAATAGCACATCTTCCCTCAGATTACAGGGCCAACAAAAATGCTTGGCTGACGGTAAAACTTTCCCTGGAGTGGTTTATGCAGCTGGAGAGACGAATGGATTCCCAAAACAGGAAAATTATTCTGCTAATGAACCAGTGTACAGCTCACAATCAAGTGGGCCTAGATTTGAAGTAGATAGCATGACAAGTTACATGCAGCCCCTACACCCAGGAATTGTTAACTGCCTAAAAATGTCATATGGAAAGCGGTTGGAACGTTATTATCTCCATGAGATTAATGTGTGTATATTTTTGGCTAATCAACCTCTTGGATTAATATAGACCACAAGATTAAGCAGAACATTCTTGTGACAGAGATCAATAAATGCAATTTACTCAATGCCATGAGAAACATAGTTCTTGCGTGGAATGCTATAGGGCCTCTTGTTATTACAAATTGGTTTGCAAAAGCTGGGTTTTTAAACAAGAAATTTGGGGATGAAATCATAAATACTAGAGCAGATTTTGACTACTGGGTTGAGTTGAGGTCTGAAATTACTGGTCTAATGCATTTAGAAGATTTTGCTAATATTGATAGCATGGTAACAACTTCCCGACAATGTACGAGCTCAACAGATTTTCTTCTCCCAACGGATACAGAAGTGATTGCTTCCACAGCAGCTTTAGCGAGTGAGGGAAAAGAGGAGGAACAGGAGAACCTCCTTGAACCTGCATGTTCTACACAGGGGTGTAGTCCTAAAAAACAAAGTACCAGGGCACTAAAATGACCAAAAATAACTAAGGCATTGTTATACATCACTAATTTATAATCACATAATCTTGAAACCTGGTTTATAATAATAAATTATTTAATTATATATAAACAATATTGAATACCAAAAATTGAATGGAAAATTCTTACTTAGTTTTACTTACGTTGATTGTTAAGGAGGAAATAAACTGAGCTTACATACATTCATGTTTTATAAATTGGGTGACCATACGTCCCGGTTTAGCCGAGAAAGTCCCCGATTTTAGATGTCCCCGAGTCCTGTCCAGTTTAGTATTTGTCTCAGATAAAAATTCTTTTTTTATTTCACAAATATAGAATAAATAAATCACATTCCACTAGTCATATGTTATTACACATGCAATCCATTTATTAGGAATTCAAATCTCATCTTTCAATTAAGTTTACATAAATACAATCCGTAATGGGTGCCTATAGTTGCAAGGTGTGCAGTGCACTCCGACAGCCAAGTGCACACAGGGCACATTTAGCTATACCTACGAGTTTTGAAGCAATTATTTATGTTTTAGATCATCCCTACTTATTTTACGAATGAAGTTTATCTAAAATGTTATATTTAACTGTTATCATGCCATAATATTTTCTTGAATGCTGCCAAATATGGATTTAACCACGGCTAGAAATAATACATGACGTGGCCGTTCCTAAATGCTTTGGTGAACCAAAATACTTTTTTCTGGAAAATTTTCTAATAAAAAATACTATCTCGTATTGTTTGTTTTATTGGATTATGGAATTCCATGAAGTCTCGGCCTTGTCCATTAACTATATATTATATGTAGGGTGACCATAGGTCCCTGTTTAGCAAGATAGTGATGGGCGATTGGAATGCTGTGGTAGGAGAGGGAAGACCAAGTAGTAGGAAAATTTGGACTAGGGAAAAGAAATGAAAGACGTGAAAGACTTGTAGAGTTCTGTAAAGAGAAGAGGATGTTCATCTCAAATACTTGGTTTGAAAATCATAAGAGAAGGCTATATACGTGGAAATCACCAGGAGATGGAGCCAGATATCAAATAGATTATATTTTAGTGGAAGAAAGATACAGAAATGGAGTGAAAAAGGCATATGGACTTCCATGAGCAGACATTGACAGTGATCATGTGCTCCTCCTGGCCGAAATAAAACTAGCCTTGAAGAAGGTTAAGAAGGCTAAGATAGTTAGGAAATGGAACTTAGAGAAAATAGCCACAGTAGGAAAAGAAAGAACAGGAGAAAAATTAGCTCAAGCAATCAAAAGAGAAAACGTGTCAGAGGAAAATGTGGATGAAGCATGGAATAGGATAAAGAAGGCTATAAGGAAAACAGCAGAACAGGCTATTGGGTTTTTCAAAGGAAAAAGAATAAAGAAGCCATGGGTGACAAAGGAAATGATAGAAAAGATGGAAGAAAGAAGGCAATACAAAAGCAGGAATGACGAAGATGGAAAAGGAAATACAGGAAACTGAATAATGAACTAAGAAGAGAAACCCAAAAAGCAAGGGAAAGATGGCTAGAGGAGGAATTCTCAGATATAGAAGATTTAGAGAGAAAAGGAATGTATGACTTGATGTATAAGAAAGTAAAAAATGTAACGTGGGATAGGAGAACAAGTGCATGTGTGAAAGAGATTGCAAGTAAAGAAGATCAAGTTCTATATAAGGAAGAGGAGGTTCTTAATAGATGGACAGAATACATGGAGGAGTTGTACAAATCAAATGAAAAACCAAAGGATCTCCGTATTGAAGAGCAGGATGAAATAAATGAAGATGAAACAGGGGTTTCGATATTGAAAATAGAGGTGCTACAAGCAATAAAGGATATGAAGAATGGGAAGGCAATGGGGGTAGATGAGATACCAATAGAATTACAGTAAAACCCCGATTTAATGTTCCCGCATTTAGTGAAGATTTTTTCATGTCCCGACAATAGCTCCATATAAACAATGTATTATTTTCCCGCATTTAGTGAAACCCGATTTAGTGAAAAACCCGCATTTAGTGAAAAAATATTATGTACTTGTACTTGAATTTTTATTTGACGCTTCCCGCATTTAGTAAACTTTATCATGTGCAAAAAGGAATCACAAAGAAACATATTGTACGTAAAAATTACGATATACGCACAAAACATTGTGAATGGCTCATCATGCGCAAGCGGCTACATTGTCTGCTAAGACGGTAGCAGCCGCAAGGAAACCGTAAATCCTACAATGTAATGAATCCTGCTCGTATGTTCCTCATTTCTGGTATCACGCTCAGTTACCTGTTGTCATAGTGTGCTATATACTCAACGTTGTTTATGAGAAAATGCCCTTTGAAAATCGCGATCTGAGAGTCATCAAAATAAGAAGTTTAAATCATGATCAATACATGACGAGATGGTAAAGCGAATGGGTGATCCATAAAATTATGTTCGTTAAGAATTACGGTGAAGAATTACGATGAAGAAAATAGTGGTTATAATGCATTGAATAAATTTTTTTAAATGGTTTGCATGTTTTATCGATGATATGCTGGAAATTGCGAACAAATTTAAAAAACCGGAGAAAAAAATATTGGTCCCTTCGGGAATCGAACCCCGACAAAAATATTTGAAATCCAACTTGTTTCCCCTAGACCAACGCTCCAAGAAAATTAGGAAAGGACTTTTAACGTTCTTATTTCGATGACTCTCGGATCGTGATTTTCAAAGGGCATTTTCTCGTAAACGATGTCGAGTATATAGCACACTATGACAACAGGTAACTGAGCGTGATACCAGAAATGAGGAACATACGAGCCGGATTCATTACATTGTAGGATTTACGGTTTCCTTGCGGCCGCTACCGTCTTAGCAGACAATGTAGCCGCTTGCGTGTGATGAGCCATTCACAATGTTTTGAGCGTATATCGTAATTTTTACGTACAATATGCTTCTTTTCTGATTTCTTTTTGCTCATGAAAAGGTTTTAACGTTCTTATCTCGATGACTCTCGGATCGCGATTTTCAAAGGACATTTTCTCGTAAACGACGTCGAGTTGGCACCTAGGTAGAAATAGGAGTCCGTTATTTTGCATATAATTTCATTCTGCAAAGTCGAATTCCGATACGAGTGTCACACCTTGGGGGCTTCCCTTGTGAGACATGTCAGCTGATTACTCCGATCCCGATGACGTAATGCCTGTCCCCTCTCCGTCTACCTTATCTAGCAGTTCAACTCTTCGTTGTGCTGCCTGCCTGTTCGGCGATCACTGTGTAAACCTGAAGCAATTGTGAAAAATATTCTTTCTACTATTTTTGTTTTTATTCCTTAATAATGGCTACTAGTAAAAGGAAGAAGCTGACAATTATGGAAAAAGTGAAAATCATTCAAGAAGTGGAAAAGAACCCAAGCATGCCTGCGATAGAAATTGCACGCAAATTTAATCTTGCACCGTCTTCATTGTTTTGTATAATGAAGAATAAACAATTAATACTTGACGAAGAAGTGAAATGTGGGGGTAAAGCCATCAAAAGAAAAAAATATCAAATCATCAACATATGATGAAATGGAGAAGATATTGATAGAGTGGTTTGTGGGAATGCGCTCTGCCAACCTCCCAATCAATGGTGTACTGTTGAAGGAGAAAGCAATTAGGGTAGCAACTAGGCTTAGAATAGAAAACTTTAAGGGTTCCAATGGATGGCTGGACAGATTTAAGAAGCGCCATGGACTTGAATATAAAAGTGTTTGTGGCGAAAGTGCTAGTGTTGATGAAGGAGCTGTTGACTACTGGAAGAGTGTAACATTGGTAAGGTATTTAGAAGGCTATAAGCCGAATGATATTTTTAATGCAGATGAAACGCATTTTTTTCAACCTTCTTCCATCAAAAACTCTTGCTACTAGAGGAGACAAGTGCCATGGTGGAAAGAGAAGTAAATATAGGATAACTGCACTTTTATGTGCAAATTCAGATGGCAGTGAAAAGTTGACGCCTCTAATAATAGGTAAATTTGCCAAGCCAAGGTGTTTTAAAAATGTACGGGCATTGCCATGTAAATATGCCAGTAATAAAAATGCATGGATGACAACGGATATATTTAAAACATTTTTGAAATCATTAGATGCAAAGATGGGTGGTGCAAATAGAAAAATTCTTCTATTTATTGATAAATGTCCGGCCCACCCTCCAGATACTGATTTTCTTCGCAATATTAAAGTTGTGTTTTTTCCAGTTAATTGTACTAGCCATCTGCAGCCACTTGACTTGGGCATTATTCACTCCATGAAAGCAAAGTACAGGAAGGCTTTGGTGCAGAAAGCAGTATCCTACATTGAGATGAATAAACATTTGATACTGAGCGTCCTTCAGGGTTTGCATATGGTAACAGCTGCATGGAATTCAGTTACACCTCAAACAATATCAAACTGTTTTCATAAGGCTGCGTTCAATTGCAACAATGCTATGGAAATTGATGTAGATATCGATGTGATTGACCACGAAAATTGGTTGAAAATTGCACCTGACATGGACACAAATTTTGAAGAGTTTGTCCGGTGTGATGTTCTTGAGAGTACGTCTGGTCCTCCACAAGACGTGGAAGAAATCTGTAATACCAAAGAGGCAGAGGAAGAAGAGGCAGTAGTAGAAGAATAGGCAGTACAAGAAGAAGAATCAGTTCCCACACTTGGTGAAGCGGTTCAGGCACTTGAAGTGGTGCGAAGATATTTGACTTCTTTTGATGTGAACAGCACTACTATATCAAAAGTAAATTCCTTGGAGCGAGAAGTTCTGAATGTTCAGAGCACCTGCCAGAAGAAGCAAACAAGCTTGCTGGAATATTTTAATAAATAATTTTCTTGTAGCTATGTATGCTTGGTTTTTGAATAATTTTGATATTTTTTGTGAAATTCCAAATATATTTTAATATTTTCTATTTAATGTTGTATGATGAAGCTTTTTAAAGGAGGGATGAAAAATTGTTTCAAGATTTATGTCAATTTTGAAAATACTTTGAAAATTTTGAAATTATTTTTGTAATCATATGAATGATTCATTACAGAAATTTTCATATTCAATAGCAATAAGGCTTGTTTGTCACTGGAATTTGTTTATAAATGTTTATTTTAAAAGTATTAATATAAGTATTGTGCATACAAAATTGAAAAATGGATTTTTATTATAGAGACCATTTTCAGTGGCCTTATTCTGGTATTGTATAATGGAACTAATACACAAGCAAAAAAGATAAATTTAACTCATTTTAATTGAAAACCTCCATTTAATGAAAACCTCGATTTAGTGAAATAAATTCTAATCCCCCAGCGATTCATCAAATAGGGGTTTTACTGTATTTAAGTGTCTTAATGAGGAAGGACTGGAAGAAATAGTGAAGTTGTGTAATGCAATCTATGACAAGGGGATGTGGCTAGAGGATTTCGTCAAAACAATTATGATTCCAATTCCAAAAAAGCAAGAAAATGCAGTGAACACAGAACAATTAGTTTAATTTGACATGCAGAAAAGGTTCTACTTAGGGTTATGAACAGGAGACTAATTTGCAAAATGGAAGAAAATGTTGCAGAAGAACAGTTTGGATTTAGAAAGAGAAGAGGTACAAAAGACACAATAGGATTGATAAGAATGAGTGGAGAGAGATATATAGAAAGGGGTAAAGAATTAGTCTATACTTCATAGATATGGAGAAGGCATTCCACCGAGTGAACTGGGAAAAACTCATGGAAATACTAAAAGCAAAAAAAGTAGACTGGAAAGATAGAAGGTTAATTAAAGAGCTGTATATGAAACAGAAAGCAGCTATGAGGATAAAAGATGCACAGACCGAATGGTATGATCTAGGAAGAGGAGTAAGGCAAGGGTGCTGCTTATCGCCAACCCTGTTCAATATATATGCTGAAGAAATGATTGACAATGGAATAGGGAATGATAAAGGAATTAGTATTGGGGGTAGAATAATAAATTGTATAAGGTTTGCTGATGACATGGTAATTTTAGCAGATGAAACGAAGCATATTCAGGAAATGGTTACAAAGCTAGAAGACAGGATGATGGAATATGAAATGAAAATGAACATAAAGAAAACAAAGGTGATGAGAATAGGGGATAGAGAGATTATGAATGTGTCAATAAAGCATGGAGGAGTGGAGCAAGTAAAACAGTATAGATATTTGGGAAGCATGCTAACTGAAGACTGGAGAAGTGAAAAAGAAATAGGAACAAGAATAGCAATGGCAAAAGAAACATTTAATAGGAAAAAACGGGTACTAAGTAGTAAAATGGATTTCAATCTGAAGAAACGTCTTGTGAAGTGCTATGTTTGGAATGGATTGCTTTATTGGTGTGAAACATGTACATTAAAGAAGAGAGAGAAAGATTGGCTAGAGGCATTTGAAATGTGGGTGTGGAGGCAGATGGAGAAGGTTAAGTGGATGGATAGGAAAAGGAATGAAGCAATACTAACAAGGGTGAATGAGAAGAGAAGATTACTTGAAACAATTCAGAGGAGGAAAAGTAACTGGTTAGGGCATATCTTGAGAGGAGAAGGTTTGCTATTGATGGTGTTGGAAGGATCAGGGACCTGCCTTGAGGCAGAACACCTTATGATGATATATATATATGTCCCTTACAGAGTAGGGGGATATAACATATAACATTTTTTTACAGAGGAGGAGGATATAACATACTAGTAGAAGGTGCTTGCATTCTGCAAGCATATCATCTCACCTTGAAAAAACATTCATTTTTCAGACAGATATTTCATCATTACAAATATTTTTTTAATTCTGAAGGTTTCACCTCTGCAGCGATTTTCGTTTTTTGCCACGAAGCTGACATTTTTTAAAGGTAGAATTTGTAGAAAAACGAAATAGGGATTATAGAAATTTTGATATTTTAATTTGTTTGGCTGTTAAAAATTCTTAGTTTAAAAAAATAGATGTTTAGGTACTACAGGGTGAGCTAGGGAGCTGAAATTTTTAGGTTATTTAGAGCTTAGGGCATATGCATAAATAAATATTTGAAAATTTCGATAAAAATATTTTTGTGTTTGTCAAATTTTTTAAATTTTAATCAATGTGATAAATGTTATTCCACTTCTAGATGCGCTACAACTTTAAAATTTGGCAGAAATGTGTGGCATCTAATACAGCTACTTGTGCCTACTCATTCACTCACTGACACAAAACTCTTAAGTACTTCTAGAAGGGCTAGAAATCTGAAATTTGGCATTTAGGTAGGTTGAGTGGCGCAACCAACCAGAAAAATCGAAAATCGAAAAAAGTTTATATTTGAGGGGTCTTTTTAACCCCAATGTTCCATTTCAATACCTCATAAGAAAAGAATGGGATTCAGTGCAAGGCTTTCTAAAAATGCATTTTTAAATTACTTAAAATTGGGATACAAATTTGCGAAAAGAATAGTTGTCTGTGTGAAAAAACAGAGTTCTTAATTTTTGAAGGTAGAATTCAAATACATACCAAATTAGCATAAATATCTGCTTTTAATCGAAAAAAGTGTGAATTTTTTCCTCTTTTCAACAATGAAAACCTTTAAATACTATGGCAACGACCAAAATGCTTTTAAAAGGATCTGATATTATGTTACAATCGCAGTGATTTAATGCTTTTAATGGAAATTAATGCCGTCATAACGACTTACAATTAAACTTCCATAACTCAAACCTCAAAGAAAAGTAATAAATATTTGAGTAATAGAAAGTTTGTTATGGAAATATATTTTTAAATATTTGTATATATACAGTGGAATTTCTATAACTCGAATCACAAGGGAAAGCAACAATTATTTGAGATATAGAAAATTCGAGTTACAGAAATATATTTTTAATTTTTTCTTTAATCGAATTAACATCAAGTTTATTCCAATAAGCATGTAAGTTAACCTACTCTAAATTTCAATATAATGCATATTATGAAAACATCATCACCAATATTTTCTTGTGGCAATATGAAAGATTTTACTGTATTCAATACACTAATTGTATCATACACTGTGGTTGAGGGTATCATAGATAATTGCAATTCTCACGTACAACTGAAAGCACAAACATGATTAAATTTGAGTTATCGTCTGTATGAAGAAGCGAATAGGTTTGTTTTTCACCAGGGCTATAAGGGACCACAATAGGGACCCTGATAGCAGTGAGGGTAAAAAGTGAAAAGTATTTTAATGTTGTGTTTTGTAGTTTTTTGAGAAATTTTAACTCTTTTCAATTGTTAAATATTATGGCATCATACATATTTCTCGATATTTTTTTCAAATATGTGTTAAAGGCTAGGATGATTATGCCATAATCTTAACAGAAAATATCCTAATTTTTCCATAAATTTAATGTATAGGGTATAGTCTTAATGCTGATTATTATTATTGCTCATGCAGTGCGATCTGAGTCACTAAACTTGAAATACGAAAACTTGGACATGAGCTGATTGCCAGAGAATTTGGAAATTATGGATAGTTGCCTAAATTTCATGGAAAATTATAAATTTACTGCTATTACTCATAGAATTTATTATTTAATACACAGTCTGGCGATTAAATAATGAGATTGATTCTAAATGAAATCGGCTATCATTGTCATCTGTCGACAAATGTAATTACTTTTTAGCTTCTGACCTAACCTATTAAATATTACAACGTCATTGACTTGTGATGCATCTGTAATTTTTTTGCTGTAATATGTGTTAGTGCCTCCGAGACCTTTGTCACGAAAATGCAATGGAACAAAGAGCGAATATGAAATTGTTTAAAAATTGGTAAAAGTGCATCAGAGACAGTAACTTTGATGTGTCATGTGTATGGGGATGAATGTTTATCCCGTGCACAAATTTTCCGTTGGTTTGTGTGGTTCAAAGATAGACAGGAAGATTTGGAAGACAAAGAAAGGCTAGAACGTCCAATTTTCGTTAGCAACGAGGAACTCATCGGAACAGTGCGCGATTGGATAAAAATTGATCATCAAGGAGACAATTCACAAAATTTTAGTCGAGGATTTGGGCAAAATGAAGATCTGTGCATGCTTTGTTCCGCATACCTTTTCGAATGATCAGCGACATGACCACATCAAGCATGCCAGGGACATCATTAAAACTGCCTGGAAAATCCCAAAATTCTTGGAATCAATAAAACGTGGTGTTTTCAATACAACCCTAAAACCAAGTGCAAAAGTGCCGAGTGGAATCCGAAAAACTCGCTAAGAGCCAAGAAATTGCGGTTCCAGAAGTCGAAAATCAAGACAATGCTGATTTCTTTCTATGACAGCAAGGGCCTTATCCATAATGAGTTCATCCCACATGGTTTAACCATCACTGGTGACCATTATTTGGGCACTTGGGAACGTTTGTGGTTAGTGGATTGTCCGCTTAAGATCCGAATATCAATATATAAGTTGTTATATATATATATATATATATATATATATATATATATAACAACTTACGGAAAAGGAAAGGTAAAATGAATATATGGATGTCAACAAGGTGTTGGGATGAGGAAACCCAGTGAGCACTCACCAATCAGACGACTTCAGGTTGGCGAGGCCCCGGGGATGTCGAAGCGACACACGTAAAATAACACAAAAACACAGAAATATCACAAACGTAAAGCTTTCGGAACTACTCCTTCTTCAGTTACAGAGTTACAGTTACAGAGTTCATCCCAACACCTTGTTGACATCCATATATATCATCATCATAGGTAGTCTGTCCGTAGACAGGTCCGTGATTATTCATGGTTAAACCTGGTTCTCCATATACTCCTATTTTCCGCTGTCCTCTTTATATCTTGATAACTCTCTTTCCCTTTCAGATCGTCTATCAGCTGAAACCTTTTCCTACCTCTTTCCCTTTTCCCATCTAGTTTTCCTTCTAACACGTCTTTAATCATACTCTCTCTCCTCAGGTAATGTCCAACCCAGTTAGCCTTCCTCTTTCTGATAGTCTGTATAATCATTCGCTTCTCTCCTATTCTTCGTAGCACTTCATCGTTTTTCATCCTATCTGTCCATTTTATCTTCAGCATTCTCCTCCAAGTCCACATTTCAAAGCTTTCCAAGTATTTGATGTCATTTTTCCTTAGCGTCCATGTTTCTGCCCCATACAATGCTATACTCCATACGTAGCATTTTATCAACTTCTTGCGGATATCTTCCCTTATATTCCCTGTAAGTAGTTGTTTCTTTCTCCTGAAAGCCGCTTTTGCTTTTCCTATTCTAGTTTTGATCTCATCCGTACATTCTGCCTCTCGTGTTATGATGCTTCCAAGGTATTTATATTCTGAAACTTGTTCTAATGGCTTTCCCCCAATAGTTATGTTCAGATTCTCTTCTTTACCCGATATTCGAATGACCTTGGATTTTTCTGTATTTATTTCCATACCATATTTTCTACCTGTTATCACTAGTCTATTTATCATTTTTTGTAGCTCCTCTTCCTTTCTTGCTAGAAGTACTTGATCATCTGCGTATTTTACTGTTCTTATAATCCTTCCTCCAATTTTGAAATCCCCTGTGCCTTCTAAAGCTTCTTGCATTAGACTTTCTCCATATATATTGAATAGGGTTGGCGATAGGCAGCATCCTTGTCTTACTCCTCTACCGATATTTATTCCGCAGGTGTCCACATTCTCAAACCTGACCTTTATAACTTGATTCTCATATAGATTCCTAATCAGTCTCCTGTCTTTCCAGTCTACACCTATATCCTTTAATATCTTCATCAACTTTACCCAATTTACTCTATCAAAGGCCTTCTGCCAGTCTACGAAACATGCGCAGATATCTTGACTGTATTCTATTGCCCTTTCTGATATGATTCTAACTACTCCTATAGCATCTCTAGTTCCTCGTCCTTTTCTGAAACCGAATTGATCTTCCCCTATTATTTCTTCTGCCTTTTTCTCCAGCCTTTTATTAAGAATCCTCGTGATGATCTTCGATGTGTGTGACAGAAGGCTTATAGTTCTGTAATCTTTACACTGCATTGCCTTTGGCTTCTTCTTTAGAGGGATCATTGTTACTTCTAGGAAATCCTGAGGCCATTCTCCCGTGTCGTAAATCTTATTAATTAATTTCGTGATCGCTTTTAGTCCTTCTGATCCTATGACTTTAAGTATCTCAGCCGGTATTCCATCGCTGCCCGTGGCTTTCCCCTTCTTTAGTTCCACTATCGCCTTTTCTACTTCGCTCTCCATAATACTTGGTCCTAAGTTGTCTTCTTCAATGTTTTTCTCATTTTCCAGTTCTATTTTCCCCTCTCCTGCCTGTTTGCCGTATAATTCCTTAATGTATTCTTCCCATACCTGTGCTACATCCTTTGTTTCTGAGACTATCTTCCCATCCGTATTCATAATTCCTTTACCACAAATTCCATTAGACTTCTTATCTTCTAATTCCAGTGCCCTAGCGTACATCATATCGTACCGTCCTAATTTCTCCATTTGTTCTATTTCATCACATTTTCCTTTTAGCCAATTTTCTCTAGCTTTATCTGTTACCCTTCTCAACTCATTGTTTATACGCCTATAGTTGGCTCTACCTTCTTCACTGTTAACGTTTTTCCATTTTCGTCTCTCATCCATTTTCTCCAGCATTTCCTTCGTGATCCATGGTTTTCTGATTTTCTTCTCTTGTTTTCCAATCTCTTTATCCAAGGTATCCTTGATACTGGTTTTAATTTCATCCCATTCTATATCGACGGTCTTCGGTTTGTTTTCCAACTTTCTTAGGTTATCTTCCAACTTCATGCTGACTACATCCTGCCTTTCTTTCAGTTTTTCTAGGTCCCAGGTCTGTCTTTCTCTTCTCGTTTTTCTTATTTGTTTGAGCTTTGTACTCACGTCAAGTATTAGAAGGCTGTGATCTGAATCAATGTCTGCTCCTTGCAATGCCTTGGCGTTCTTTATGCTGTTCCTAAATCTTTGTTTTACAAGGATGTAATCTATTTGGCATCTCATTCTATCTCCTGGGCTTTTCCATGTGTATAACCTTCGTTTATGGTTTTTGAACCATGTATTAGTCACTACAAGGTCATTATTGATGCAGAATTCTACGAGTTTCTCCCCTCCTCGATTTCTCTTCCCAAGTCCGTATTGCCCGACAACATTTTCTTCCTGTCCTTCTCCGACTATGCTGTTCCAATCTCCCATTATTATGCAGTTTACCTTTCCTCTTCCGTCTTCTTCGTAAATTTCATTAATTTGCTCATAGATCTCATCTATTTCTTCATCGTCATGAGCTGAGGTTGGCATATATACCTGGATTATCAGCATGTCCACTGGGACTGCTTTTAGCTTTATTGCGATCAGTCTATCGTTCGTTGCTATTATCTTTGTCACGCTTTTCATCATATCTTTCCTAAGTACCAGAGCTAATCCATATATATATATATATATATATATATATATATATATATATATATATATATATATATATATATATATATACACACACATACATACACACACACACTAGTAGTTGGTGCTTGCATTCTGCAAGCATATCATCTCAACATAATAAAAACATTCATTTTTCATATTTCATCATGACAAATATTTTCTAATTTTAAATATTTCACCTCCGGAGCGATTTTCGTTTTTCCCTTATGTAAAAATAATAGATTAAAGCAATCCCGAAACTTGGCAATTTTATGAATTTTATACTTTCTCCATTATGGGGTACTAATGCTACACATTTCTGCCAAATTTTAAAGTTGTAGTACTTCTAGAAGTGAAATAATATTTTTCCAATTGTTTGAATTTTAAGCATTTTTAACGGCCGCCGCAATATGTTTATGGAGAGATTCAAATTTTTCTTTGTGCAAATGCGCTACTCTGTACATACCTTGAAAATTTCAGCTTCCTAGCTCATCCCGTAGTACCTAAACAGTTATCCAATTGTTTAAACTTTAAGAATTTTTAACTGCCAAAAAAATTAAAATATCAAAATTTGTATAATCCCTATTTCGTTTTTTTACAAATTCTACGTGTAAACAAAATTTCAGCTCCGTAGCACATTCGAAAATACATAAACCCTGAAAATTTGTTTAAACAATTACGATTTTTTAGCGGATGCGTTGTTGCACTTTTTCATGATTTTCGTTTTTTCTAGTCGGTTTTGCACAAAATCCTATTTCAAGATTTTCGCTTTTTCTAGTCGGTTTTGCACAAAATGCTACCAAAGGAAAAATTTTCAAATCTCCAGCTCATCTGGAAGTGCCTAAACATTAGTATCCTCCTCCTCTGTAAGAAATGTCTATAAAGAATGACTAGTAGTTGGTGCTTGCATACTGCAAGCATTTCATTTCACCTTGAAAAAACATTCATTTTTCAGACAGACATTTCATCATTACAAATAGTCTTTTAATTCTAAATATTTCACCTCCGTAGCGAATTTCGCTTTTCCCACATATAAAAATAATAGTTTAAAACAATCCCCAAATGTTGCAATTTTAAAATTTTTAAACTATCTTCATTATGGGATAATAATGCTACACATTTTAGCCAAATTTTAAAGTTGTAGTACATCTAGAGGTGAAATAATATTTTTCCAATTGTTTAAATTTTCAACATTTTTAACGGCCGCCGAAATATGTTTATGGAGAGTTTCTAATGTTTATTTGTGCAAATCCATTAATCTGTATATAACTTGAACATTTCAGCTTCCTAGCTCATCCCATATTGTCTAAACAGTTATCTATTTGTTTAAATTTTAAGAATTTTTAACTGCCAAACAAATTAAAATATCGAAATTTGTGTAATCCCTATTTCGTTTTTTTTTACAAATCCTACCTCTAAAAAAAATTTCAGCTCCATAGCACATTCGGAAATACATAAACCATGAAAATTTGTTTAAACAATTGCGAATTTATAGCGGTCGCATTGTTGCACTTTTTCAAGATTTTCGCTTTTTCTAGTCGGTTTTGCACAAAATCCTATTTCAAGATTTTCGCTTTTTCTAGTTGGTTTTGCACAAAATCCTACCTAAAAAAATTTTCAAATCTCCAGCTCATCTGTAAGTGCCTAAACATTAGTATCTTCCTATATGTTATATCCTCCTCCTCCTCTGTAAGAAACGTCTTTATAGAATGATATAACTTTTTCAAATATATAACACTCCCTGTTGGAAACTGTCTTGCTGGCAAAGCAACAAATAAAAATTTCTTTTGCAATGAAATCTGGGTTACAATAAGAAGCCATTTTGCATTAAATTAGTGTTTGTTGTAATATTCAATATTACAGTATTGATACTTCGACTACTAATATCATTTAAACATTGATGCTGGTCTCTGATATTTCATACTATGCAAGTATCAACACTTTCTTTTGACCATGCATCCCTAAAACAGACAAATAAGGGAGAATAATGCTTACCGGCAGCACCACGATGAACCAATGCAGCTCTTTCCAGTGTTCCTCCCTCGCAACTCATAAAAGAAACTGGCAATGGGGATGAGCATGGCCACCTGAGTGAATTTTCACGTGGACTGAGTTGTCGCCGCATGATTTGTGAGCATCCACCATGAGAATGTGATGCAGTTGGGTACTGTTCTAGAATAGGTGATCCACGATAAGGCCCCTGAGGTGAGCATGCCAGCGACTGCAAATATCGAAGTGACTGCAATGGTGTTACTGCCTGGTAGGAATGTTCAAAAGTCAATAATCTTATCTCTTCTTGGCTTTTTACTGTATCAAGATGGCAAATACCTCCAAAATACTTTATCACAAAACTTACTTCCTCATTATTTCTTATGAAAATGACATCTCACCTGATGTGAGTCCCAAAAGCAGTCAGAATTTGTTCCAGATGCCTCTTCAGCCAAAGGAGAACTCTGGATTTGCACCTGCGATCTATACCTCGGAACTCCAGGACTTTGGAGCATTCCAAATCCAGCATGGTCACATGGATGCTCAGGTGATGCTGACAGGCAATTCTTCAAGGAAACCATTATCACAATAATCACTCAATTATTTTGAATCTATGATCATAATTTAAAAGGTTCAGCTAGTTGAAAAGAACTTTTTAAATTCATCATTAGGTTTGCAATTTTTAAACTTTACATTTATAAAAACTATTTAGGATATTTGAATGGAAATAGGTAATAAAGTGATTTAAGCTTCATCCATTTCTTCTCATTAATTATAGGATGGGCATTTCAACCAGTTTACGTCTATGGTTAATTAAGACACAATACTATTTAACTTTTACTATCACCATGATTCATAATTTTGTTTTAATAATTTGTTGTGATAATTTTACCAAAATTAATGATATGGCTGGGTTTATGATTCCACAAAAAGTGTAAAATATCAAGAGACAAATGTCAACTAATGATTATAAAAATGTATACCGTTTCACTGAAGAAAATGTTGAGTGTACTTCAAATCTGTTTCTAGGACAAAATCAAGAAAAACTATAGTTAAACCTCGATAATGTAAACCTGATTAACCCTGAAGAGGTCAAACTAATTTTCTTAGTTTTATATCCTCATATTTAACTCTAATCTCAGGTCTTTTAAGTACCTTTCCTCAGATTCACTACATCTATTTACTTAATCGGTCTGGGGGACTATTTGTATCAGCATTGTTTGTTTTTATGGGGGTTTTCCCAACTCCTCATTGCTTTCTTATTCCAATCACAAAATTCATGGACCATTGTTTACTTACCACACCATCATTAAAAACTGCAGCGTCCCACAAAGAGAATCCATTGACTGTTTTTTGCCCAAGTGACAGTCTGTCCCGTGTGCATAATTGAGAAAAGATCTTGGCTACAACACTCTCCTTTTCAAGCGCAGCCATTCAATTAGGCAATTTGCACAAACGTGGACCAGCAAGATTTGTTTTTTGTTTCCGAAAAGAAAACAGGAAGACCAGAGCCTATTGTGTATTGTGCTCAAAATATATTTGCAGAGCATATGGTTACTTCGGCTTTTTAAAAATCCAAGATGAGAAAATGGAATATGATGAAGAATAAGCCCAATAAAATTTAATAAATGTTTTTATTTTCAATTTTTATATTTGATGTACAATTTTTATTTAAAGCTTATTTTCATTTAACATACAACACAGTATTTTGTTCCTTATAATGCTTTGCTTCCATTTACCCAGATATTATTCATTAATGTACTAATAAAACATTATGTAATGAGCGCAATTTGTTTAAAAAAAAAAAAAAACTTTGTAATTTTGATATTTTGCCTGATTTTCCATGTTACAAAATACTATGCAACCTCTTAAGGGTTAATAAAAAATGCTCATTAATAAGTAGTCTAATTCAGTCCCCTGCAAAAGCCTAGGTATATGCTCCTTGTTATAACGAACTGGTTTTTACAAACCTAATTAGTACAAATCATGTAATTTTAGGTCTGTTGATGCATGCACCAATGAGGATATACTGTATTTGTTTTAAATTATAATAAATTAAATTTTTCAAAAATATTACCTACAATTTTTAATGAAACTATCACATTTAACTATAACTTGTTTTTTAAATGCAAATAATAACAATGGAGGAAGAAATGCTGATCAACTTAAGGCAATTTTTTATTCTAAAAAATATAAGAAACATTTTTATGTAAAATAATTAATTTATACATCGTACTTTCCTTGAGAAGCTTATGATAGCTAAACAAGGACACTAAAATTTTCAGCACAAGGCAAGAAAAGGTATTCCTGAAAATTTAGGTAATCTACCTTCAATATTTCTTGAGATATAATAGTCTGTCTACATGATCTATCAAATTCAAAACTTTCATGAGCCATCCTATAGACCAAAGGAAGAACTTGGTCTAGGTTTGCAGACCATGGGGTCTCTTATATCCCATAGGGTCAACAAAATACTATTTCCATAAGAATGCATGGGAAATGGTGTGGAGAAACCCCAAAATGCCATGCAGCCCTTCACTGATGTGGATATAAATATACCTAAATATTAACTTACGATCAGGAGAAATGCCTTATTTTATGCACAAAAGACTAAATATTTTAATTCTGTTCATGTTCACTTGAAATTTTCCTTTAAGCACAAAATTTATCGGTTTAGATGACCATTTTCCAGGCAGCAACAAAGCTAAATTTCTTAATTGTTGTTCTCATCAAAGGGAGATAGCCACGTAAAGATTAATGCAAGGAAAATCCCTGCCATGGTGTGCCATAGAGGAAGAATAGACTATGACAAGGGGACAAATGGATTTATGCCTAAATATAGTCTATGCACACTTTTAAAGTCAGTCAAATGATTTTTAAGGAATATTAGAACATTGTTATCCTTTATCATTGAAACATTGAAAGATTTATCGCAACATAAATCGATACATCTACTTACATTTGTTCGGTAACCAAGATGTTGTTTATTGATTACGTTTTAGATAATAGTATTGACATAATCCTCAATTTTATTGCTGCTTTAAAGGCTCCGGTGCAACTATCCATGTGACTGTTAAGTCAGACGTTAATACATAGTTATATTAATGGCAAAACTTTACAATACAATACATAAAATATTAATTGTTAATGAAAACATTGCTTGTGTAATTAAGGAATGGGGAACAAAAATTCAGGGCTTATGGTGCACTGGGAGTAATTTCTATTTTAATAAAACTGCTCGATTATGCCAAATATTCTTGGAAAAGCAGTCTGCCTTGATTATATGATGGATTCACCATTGAGATACACCAACGAGCACAAGCCTGACTAAAATTTTTCAATGGTTTCTTTAGGTGATAGTTAAAATTCCGTGTGAACCTCTTCTCGGAATAACACATTTGAGAAATTTGGGGGCACTGACAGCGCGGGACCCCGAACAATAAAAATCATTTGCTACTTAACAAGTTGTGTACAGGTCACGGAGATTTCCATTTTTCATGCCAATGGTAGCGTACGGGGCACGGAAATCTCCGTTTTTTCATTCATGTCATTTCTTTTCTCCTTTGTCTTTTTTAACTCCGATATTTCAAGTTTTTTTTTCAACCATATTCAATTATAAAGGTTGTATGCATTTAATGAAAGATTTTTGTAGAATTTCTCATCCATTAAACCATAATAAATTATTTTCATTTCATCTAACATTCTGAGCTCCAGCTTTGAGACAAAAACGCGCTCCTTGCATTTTTGAATCTTGTTTACTTGATGGAGTCTGTTTATTTTTCAATGACGTAGAAAGCCCATTGAGTCATTTATAGCTTCAGTGTCAGGAATTTGTCAACAGTAGTGACAAGAAGAGATGGATTAGTTTTGGAATAGCTGGTTCAGCGTTCGGATGTTTTGTGTGTGCAGTGTTATCGGTGTCACTTTATATCATATGCCGTAGCGAAGAGAGTACATCTAAAAATTGTGGTACAATTATCTTATACAATAATAGGTATTAATTTTTAATTTTTCTTATAAATTTACGTTCTATTCACTACCCATGGCAGGACCTGGAGAGATATACGATGACGAAACTTTGGGTGATTTATATACAGACGATTTGTCAGATGTACCGAGTGAGGAAAATGAAGAAATTTACAGTAGTGAGAAAGAAAGTGTTGATAGTGTTTCATTCGGTGTGAGAAAAAGAAAAGCTCCTCGTGTAATTAGTGATAGTGAAACGGAAATAAGTGAAGTTGAGGAAAATTTAGCTAGCACGGGTGATACTGTTTGGAGAAAAAACGATACGGAAATAAATTTGGAGGAACTTTTATGTTTGCCTGGGGTAAAACATTTACCAGAAAACTGTGAAAACCACTCTGATGTTGTAAAACTTTTTTTTGTGACAACTTGTTCAAAATTTTATGTTATGAATCTAACCTATATTACAGTCAAAATATAGATAAATACAAATATTCCCCCAAATCAAAGAAGTGGTCGAACATTACAATTCCTGAAATGAAAAAGTTCCTTTCTGTAATAAGTAAGGAAAGATACCCTAAAAGAGTACTGGAGCACTGATCCTTTCATTGAGACTGCCATTTTTGGAAAAATAATGAGTCGAGACAGGTTTGAACAGATATGGAGATCATGGCATTTCAACAATAATGATTTTTTGTAAGACACGACAGACAGACTATTCAAAATACCCGTGGTTGATTACTTCGTCAAAAAATTTCAGAACGTATATAAACCAAAACAGGAGTTATCCCTTGATGAAGTGGTGATACCTTGGAGGGGACGGCTCAAATTTAGGACGTATAACCCCGCAAAAATAGTAAAATACGGCTTACTTGTTCGCATGGTATGTGAAAGTGATTCAGGCTATATTGCAAATTTGGAAATATACGCGGCAGAAGGGAAAAAATTAGAGGACACTATTTTATCACTTTTGAAACCTGTATCAAATCTGTGGCATCACATATATCAGGATAACTATTACAATAGCGTTAAAATAGCAGAACTTCTAATTAAACAGAATACAAGAGTTTGTGGGACGATTAGATCGAATAGGGGCCTTTCTGTCTCATTGAAGGATGAGGCAAAAAAATTGAAAAAGGGAGAATTCACTTATTATCGTAAAGGTCAAGTTTTACTTCTCGTTTGGAAGGACAAAAGGGAGGTTAGGATGATCAGTACGATTCACAATGCTAGTATGAGTAATACCAAAAAGAAGAACAGAATCACAGGACTGCCAGTGAAGAAGCCTACGTGCATTGTAAGATACAATCAGTGTATGAAAGGAGTAGATAGGGCAGACATGTATTTGTCCTATTATACAATCTTGAGGAAAACAATTAAATGGTCCAAAAAGGTTGTGTTATGGCTAATAAATTGTGCTCTTTTCAATTCATTTAGAGTGTATAAAACTTTGAATAACTCCAGTAAAATTAGATTCAAAACTTTTTTACTTGACTTTGCGAAACATTGGGCGAGTACTAGGGAAGAATTGGGTGAGTCTTCGAATGATGAGGTTGAAGAGACTGAAAAGCCTACCAAGCACGCTGCGAAAAAAGGACAACCAGAGAGACTTTTGGATAGTTTGAGTAAACATCATCTAGAGTCGATTGTAGGGAAGGGGAAGAAAAAATATCCTCCCAGGGCTTGCAAAGTGTGCGCAGCAAACAACAAGAGGAAAGAGACGCAGTATGTTTGCTCATTCTGCGGTGTCCCGTTGCACAAGGGAAAATGTTTCCTGCATTATCACACCAGCAAAAAATATTAACATCATTGGTATTTATTCAAGAATTCAACTTGAAATTTTAATAAATAACTAAGTAATGGAAATTTATATAATTCAACCACATTTTAAATTGAGTACCTTTAATTCGCCTGGAACAGGCAATATGGAGGCATTAAAATGCCCCGTACACAAGGTGTTAATATGAATGGTGTCAAAACACAAATCAATCAATTAAAACCATAAATGTTCAACTCCATCCCAATAGCACATAAGAATTTTATAGAATAAGTTTATAAATGGGGCACTCAGCAGGTTTTCTTTTCTGCACAACTCACAAAGCTTGTAAGGTTTCCATTAAAGGGGATTAAGATGATTTTTATGATTGCTGGGTTAACTTATATAGAGAAGGGGACCATTACCACCATACTTGCTCCACGAGCTATGTGCATCAACCTCTGCCTCCGTTTGCTCCAGGTAGGACATGCCTTGATTTTGTCTTGCAATTTTTGGTGAAGTCGTTGAAAATGAGAAGTACTTGTGTAACTATTACAGATCAACAATTCATTTACTAAAACTACTCGCCAACTGTTTTTATTTATTTTACTTTTTAAATGGGTAAAAATTTTCCATGGTCAAAATGACCAAGCGCAACTTATATAACAAAATACTGCACAATCTCTTAAGGATTAAAGTCTGATGTGAACCATCAAACCATACGAGGTCTGATCAAAAAGTTCTGACTTTATTTACAAAAAAGAAAATAAATAACATAAAACATTTTTATTAGCTGTCCCCTGCAAAGTAGTCCCCCCCTCATTGATATACAGGTGTCCCAATGTTTCTGCCACTTCTGGAAGCATCGCTGGAAGTCTTCAACTTTGAGGTTGTTGAGTTTTGATGTCACATTCTGTTGGATAGTTGAAATGTCCTCAAATCTTCGTCCTTATAGCTTCATTTTTATTTTAGGGAATATAAAAAATCAGATTAAAATTAATGTCCATTTTTACCCTCATTTTCATGTCTTGGCACACTTCTCGACGACAAAGTTTCCGGTCAACACTCCACAGTTTTGGGTCAAATTTGCAGACACTCGATGCATGCCAAGATTATCAGACAAAATCGCCTGACATGATCCATATGATATATCCAGTTCATTGGCGATTTCTCTAATGGCTAATCATCAATCAGAACAAATTTTTTCATTCACTTTAGCAACCATTTCATCACTGCGTGAAGTGAAGTTAACAGACGGCCTGAACATGGATCGTCTTCAACAGATCCTCGGGCATGTTGGAAATGGTTTACCCATTGATAAACAACTGGCTTGCTTAAACAAGCATTGCCATAAGCGGTTCTTAACATTGAGAATTTCTGCTCCATTTTTCCCATTCTTTACACAAAACTTGATGCACACACATTGCTGCATCTATGGATAGGGCATTTTCCTCATATTGCTCCATGAACAGGTTCGCCATCACAGGTGAGAGGGGGCTCCCCATAGCAGTACCATCTTTCTGTTCGTAAAACTTTCCATTCCAGAGAAAATAATTACTTCTTAAGCAGAATTCCATGAGTTCAGGGAAGTCCCGTGGGAGGCAAAAGTTGGTCAATTTTTGTATTACTTCTATTGATTCCTTGATGGGCACAATGGTAAATAATGATATGACATCAAAGCTGATGAGGATATCCATTTCAGTCACCATGAGTTGATTCAGCTTACCGATGAATTCCGGTGAATTTTTTATGAAGGAGTTCATTTGGCATATATATGGACAAAGATGGTGGGCGAGATGATGTGCCAATTGATAAATCAGGGAACCAATGGAACTAACAATCGGCTGAAGAGGAATCCTTTCTTTATGGATCTTCGGAAGACCATAGAGATATGATGATCTAGATGCAGACAGTGTAACCTCCTTTATTCCTCTTTTGGTATGGTTGAGTTTTTGATGAGATTCCATGTTTGCCGCTCAATCTTTGAAGTTGGATCTCGCTTGAGTAACGCATATGTAGGATCATCCAATAGTTCAAAGATTTTTTCTTCATAGTCAGTCTTGGCGATTATTACCATGGTATTTCCTTTGTCAGCCGATAGGATAAGAATGTTCTGGTTAGACTTTAAGTCACTTAGGGCATGCCATTTCTGCCGAGGAGATGTTGGGGGTGGGGGGTCTGGACCTGGAGATAACTCTTGCCACTTCCTGACGTATTTCCTTGGCTTTTCTGGCAGGAAGGTTGTGAATGGAAGCCTCTACACCTGTCACTAAGTCTCTCTTGGGGATATGATTTGGGGCAATGGCAACATTGAGTCCCTTGGCCAAGATAAACTTGGCTGCGTCATCAAGTTGGAGGTCCACGAGGTTGCATATCGCCTTGGTTTTGTCTGTTGGTGCCCTAGGATGTTGTTTCTTATGCAGGTGCTCAAATTTCTTGATCTGCTTACTGGATGATGACAGAAGAACCGCATTAGATGAAAGGGTGGTTAAGTGGTCAATGTGGATCCAATCTTCTGTAGTCAGGATTTTTGAAATATCCAGATGAAGAGCAAACGGCCAAACAATTTTAACAGAGACGACGGCTGGGAATTAAGCCAGACATGGAAATGACTGTTCAAAGGGCCAGGAGGGAAGACCATTGGCCATGCTAGAGATGGTAACTTACTCCATGAGAGAATGCAGAGGGAGGGGGAATTACTGTTTCAACAGCCATGAGGGAAGATGGTGAAAGGGATTCTTACTCCATGAGGGAGTTTGGGGGAGGGGGAACTCTCTAGAGACCAACGGCTGAGGAGAAAGGCACTTCACACTCGAGTATAAATATGCTTCCACTTCCTATGCAATCTCACTTCACCCTGAAGCAGCAACCTGCAACGGTTGCGAAAAATCAGCCCTATCATGTTCTGGACGCAGCTGAAACTGAAAACCCACACCAACATCGAACATCATTGCTGTGAAAGCCTCCGATCGCAATACAATACAATACTAATGCAGTCCACTACAGCATTTTAGCCTCCTACAGTTTATCGAGTTCTCCATTAGTTTTTCATGTTCGCCAAAAGTTTTTGTGATTGAACTCTAGCAAAGCACAAACTCTAGCAAAGCACAAACTCCAGCAAACCCGAGTACGACTGCATATGCGGGTAAGACTGCATGTGCGCATACATGCAGAGTTTCTACCTTTATAGGCAACAGACAGAAGAGACTGCTACAATCATGCTAATTAACCAATACACTTTTGCAAGAGGTATGCCCTCTTCTTGAGAAAAGATTGAACCAGGAGAGTTCCAAGCTGGCAATGTTGGAGAGCGCAACACCGGGAAGGTAGACTAGCAGTCACGGGTGGAAGTCGAGAGGGTGGAGAGATAACGGCAGAGCACTGGCAAGAAAGCAGAGAACAGCGAACCAGCCTGCGAGATTTCCATGTTCATCCAAGTACTATTTAATTATCGTTTATTATCCATCCAAGTGGACAATTTTATTGAGTATATCTCTTGTATATTTCTGTTATTTATCATTTCATTCCAATATATTTGTAAGCATTTTTCTTGTCACATGAACATTGTGTTATATTCGATTGCCTGTTGTCAGCACCATTGTCTTTTAAAAAGAGTTGTATCGTTTTTGAATCTTAAGTATCTTGTGAATTAAGAGAGAATAATGTAAATGGGACAGTTTGTCTCACCACCATCGGAAAAAGGTTGCACACCCCAGCCCTAAAGTTGTGTAAGCTATCCCCAACACTTGATCCATTCCATCATCAACCATATTGCCCACGATAAATACTTGCTCACCTCTTTTTGTGAAGCATCTGCCGGTGTAGCGTCTCAAATCTTTTTAAATTATAGAGGGATATGTCAATCCAAAACAGTTTTTCCACTCAAATAAGGTGATCTGCCATAACTGAAGAGGTGCTGCATAACAGATACACATGAGAGTCATGGGTTATTTCAAAGTCAGAATGATATTAACTTGAATCATCAACAATGCTAATTCGAATATGGGTAGTAATTTTTGAACAACGTTAATGCAAATCAACATTAATCGAAGCAACATTAAACTAAGGACTCACTGTATGACATAGCTTTCAAATTACTGTATAAGAATCATCACAATATGCATAAAATAATTAAGATGGAGCCTGTCCATCTGTAGCCACAGAAATGTAAAACATTTTTTTATATTAATTTTAAAATATTTTAAAGTAAAACAACAAACTTGGGTCTTGAGCATTTGTACATATGAGAGAAAACTTCATTTTTATGAAGAGTGAATTCAAATCTTGTCAAATTTGCATTAAAATGTATAATAAGAAAAACACGGGACTTGATGAGCCTCTAGCAATGCAAAACTATAATTAACATGACAACATGAATACCTCCACTCATTCAGGGTCATAGGAAGGAAATTTGGCACCCAGAAGGAAACCATACAACAGCACCCTTACCTACCCTACCCTTACATGATATTATCATCATTTCTATTTATTTTTTCATTGGCTTCTGGATACTTGATAATTCATTATCTATTCAATTGTGAATCATATACATTTATTATGCAGAGTCTGGGAATTGAATTATTTGACAACCCCACTTGCCATATTATAAACAAGATGGAAAAATATACTCAATTATGGAATACATAGTGATGATGAGTCCTGATGAGAATACATATGAAACGGTAATGAGAGGTAGGATGATTCTTGAATTTTTATCTCTGAAATTATAAGTTGTCATTAAATGATCTCATGGACTTCTTTGTGGTAAATAATGCCCTCTATCCAAATAAAATTTTTAGTTTATACTTCACAGATCACAAAAGAGCTTGTGAGAGAAAAAGGTTATTTTTAATTGATCTTTGCCAATAGAATCGTCGTATGGACTAATGTAAACAAAATGTGCGATATTATTCTTGGGATTTTCTCTAATTTTTATCTCTGAAACTAGAAGTCCTAATTATATGGCCTCGTGGACTTTTTTATGTTAAATGTTGTCCTCTATCCTAATAAATATTTTAACCTATACCTCACAGATCGTATAAGAGCATGGGACAGAATAATATAGATTAGAATTGTTGTTTGTTGAAAGAATTGTTGTATCCACTTATCTAAACAAAATATGCAATGTTTTTCTTGGGATTTTCTCGAATTTTTATCTCCAAAACTATAAGTTTTAATTATGTTGTCTCACAGACTTTTTTGTGGTCAATGTTGTTCTCAATCCGAACATTTTTAAATCTATACCTTATAGATCATATGATAGACTGGGAGAGAAAAATATGTTATTTAATTGTTGCTTGAAGGATGCCATTTAACAAGATATGAGTTTAAGTTTATTTAAGTGCTTACATAAAATAGAAATTCTAATTGCTGGATGAAGTTCAAAAACACAATTGGGCGATAAATTTTAATAAGGACCACTAGTGCTCACCATATATGCTGATCTACAAGTCAACCTTTGCAGCTTAAAAAAATTCTGTAAAATCTTAGGATCGTCTTACACAGAGTATAAAATGTCAACCATAAACTCCAGCGTATTTTTTGATGTAGATGACTGCCATTTTGAATCAGCTGTTGAACTCTTTGTCATTTACTTATCAGACGTTATTTAGAAGATTTGTAAAATGAAAATTTAAAACAAATAACCAAGTAAAAATTTTCGTTTTAATATATGAAATAATTTTTCAAAAGATAACGACATAAGATCTATAGAAACTTACAAAAATTGTTTGTCAAAGGAAAATTGAAAAACATTCAAGAATGTTATTTTTCTACATTTCAGTTTAAAATTCAGGAAATCCCTTACCTTCCACATCAGATTCATAGAAATTATCAAATTCATCCTCTGGAACAGATGTTACGATATCGAGCTCATTGTGATTCGCAATAAATGAAGATCAGATATAGATTTATGAGTAAATTCCACAAAGCTGAGCCTGACCTCATTAATTATATCAAACAGATGATTCGACATTTTCCAATAGTAAATTAATTGGAAGGTTAAGTATTATTTTGTCATGACCATCTTACTGAGTATAAGATTAATTGAGTGAAAAGTGATGACTTAAATAGCAAACGTAAAAAATGAAGTTTTTAGTAAAAAAATCATGGTCGAATTAGACACTGGGTCGACTTAGAGACTGACATATACGGTAATTAAAATCCATCCAGCGGATTGAGAGATTAATGTCATGATAGATGGATGGAAGAGACATAGGTTGTTCCTCTGCTACCACTTTGCTGGTAAAGAATGTCTAAAAATAAAGATATTAATGAGGGAGTCAAAATATTTAATTATGTTTTTTTTAATTCTTTGTAAATGACTTAATTACTCCCTGTGAATATTTTTTTGTTAAATCGTCCTCATTATGCAAATAATATTTAAAATAACTCTTAAATATCCCGTGAAAACGGCATCCTGGTTGGAGAGAGAGTAGTAAGGGGTACGTGACTTCATCTTGTTGCTTTTCCTGATATTGTAGCTAAAATGGAGAATATGGAACTTAAGAAGGATTATAAGTATTATCTTGTACCTCAGTGCTTAAATACAATGATTAAAACCCCGAGAAAATTGTTCTTCACCCTACCAAGGTCCTTGGGAAGAAATAAGAAGCGGAGAATATTGTGGTTGAAAGCCATGAGGAGATACGCATCTGATATATTGGAGCGTACAACTGCATTTGTCTGCGAAGATCATTTTAATCTAACAAGGGGACCTTACGACATGTTGGTCGCCGATTTGGTTGAAACTTGGTGAGCATGTAGTACCTCCTTAGAGATGAAAAATGCCAAAGCAAGACAATGCACCTCTCAAGCAATCGTGAGATATTCGCGATCAAAGTTGGCGAGCGATCTAGCGTTCCAATGTCAATCTTACTATGACTCCTAAGCTCAACAGAAGGCGGTGGCCTAGGTGACTAAATTCTCAGTTACGGAAGCGAGGGATGGCAGTTCGATCCCAGCGCGGATACATTTTTAAAAATTTCTATATTTGATTTCTTTCATGTTTTTCATTTTTGTCCTGTGTTACAGAAAAAAATATTTACTTTTGTGAAAGATTTTTAAACATCTTTCCACTATGTTTTCGTTAAATCAAGGCTCTCTGCGAGTAGTTATGGAGGGCTGACGTATAACTGACCATGGCCACGACATTTGCCCATCAGGTGGTACAACAACAAGAACATTCAAGGATGAAATGATTTCGAAACAAATATATGAATCGTGCATAACCCTCACTACAGGGTATCTCGTTTATCATTAGACTCGTTCTCACAGATGACAAAACAAACTTACCACAGATCTGTAGTACGTCTGGTTTAACTAATAATTATAATAACTTTATTAGTTAGTAAATTTAATTATACATCAAACAGATATTCAACAACTTCTAATTGTAAAACCAAAACCACATAAAACGTTAAAGCAAAAATTATATCCAAATTCAAAAAAGTACAGTATTTGGGATTGAAATAAAGACTTCAGCAACTGCTGGTTAGTAAATCTACAGTCATAATGTTCAATGAAACATTAGTTTCATGTAAAAACAAAGTGTTGAATATGTGTAATAAACGGACCATGAGCAGTTATTATCATTTAATTTTTGATGGTGATGCAAATAATTTTTTTTTAACTTCGTGAGAAAATTTTTTTCGCTTTGCATAATTAGCGAAAATGTAATTATAAATCAAATAAACTTCCAGCAAATTGTAAAACCCAAAAAAATGAAAAACATATGAAATAAATCAAATATAAAAATTTTTAAAAAAGTACCCGTGCTGGGATCAAACTGCCGTCCCTCACTCCCGTAACCAAGGATTTAGCCGCCTAGGTTCTATTGAGCTTAGGTGTCATAGTAACGTTTACATTGGAACGCTAGATCGCTCGCCAACTTTGATCGCGAATATCTCGCGAATGCTTGAGAGGTGCATCGTCTTGCTTTGGCATTTTTCATCTCTAATGAGGTACTACATGCTCACCAAGTTTCAACCAAATCGGCGACCAACATGTCGTAAGGTCCCCTTGTAAGTACTAGTTATATGTATGTGCGTAATTTTATTGCTTCGTATTTTAGTTTTTGACTTATGTCGGCATTACATTGACATGATGCATATATTTCTGGAGAACGATGTTGAAAGAGTAAATTATATTTTTGTTTCAAAGATTAACATATATATTTTAACAAAACCTCCATAATGTAATATACCTATTCTAAATACGTAAGATCCAACTTACGGAAATCCTTGGGCTATAGGTTTATTAAGCAATTACCGTATCTGCCCGAATATAAGCCGATACTTTTTGTCAATATCTATCGTGAAAAAAATCACCCTCGGCTTAAATGCAAGCCTGAGGAAAAATTTGGCATTCTCGTACGACGCCATC
The DNA here is from genome assembly GCA_028673005.1 of Tanypteryx hageni. Taxonomy (NCBI): domain Eukaryota; kingdom Metazoa; phylum Arthropoda; class Insecta; order Odonata; family Petaluridae; genus Tanypteryx; species Tanypteryx hageni. Next base: position 271,775,055 of record CM054112.1, read on the forward strand.
GCTGAAAAATGTCTTGTTTTCATAGCATACCTCCTATTGCCCGGAGCTGTAATTTAAATTGCTATTGAATGTTATTTATATATTTTAACACGTAGTTAAAAGTAAGTGGGTTCTTATCCAAAGGAAAGGGCGGTATATAAAACAATCGAGTTATAACAACCCACCAGGTTCATAGTATGATTGCACGCTACAGCAAATTCGTTTTGATCATAATTTGCAACAAGTTCTTAAGATACCAACACCGGTCTTATTAGAGGTTTTTACAAATTCTGACTACACTAAGCTTCTTCAACTCTTTGTTTTAATTGCACTTCTTGGTGCTGCAATCGATTTAAAGTTCAGATGTAGCAGACGTCGTAGCTTTTACGGATCATTTAAATGGCAGGTAGGTTAAAGTTAGGAGCCGACAGTATAAAAGAAGTTCATATTAATTTTTCTTGTTTATTTTATAATTTGCTATAGCCATTGTCATTTTTGTATGCATGTTAAAACCCTCTTTCATAGAATGTATTAAAATTGCGTATACTGACTAAGCAGACAATATTGTCTGCTTAGACAATTCGCAAAATTCGATGACGACTTTCGATGCGTAACTGTTTGAATTCTGCTCACATAAGATACGTCTGATTCGAAGGTGTGAGCAACGGCGTTAAGTGTAATTCATCTGATAATTAACAGCAATAATAATAAAACTTGGAAACCTCTTTCATAGAATCTATTAAAATTGCGTATAATGACTAAGTAGACGATCACGCCGAATTTGATGACAGCTTTCGATGCGCAACAGTTTGAATTCCAGTAAGATAAATAAATATACTCACATTTGATTGTAAGGTGTGATCAACGGCGTTGACTTTATTTATAATTAACAGTAATAATACCTAATAAAACTTTACATAGAACGTATATAATTATATAGATGTAATGTATAATGTATTCTAGGTTGTGTGTGCATGTCTGATACACTTAAACATAAAATTTACAAAAATACTTTTTTTGCCAAAAAATGTTGGAAAATTTCGTGGGGTCGGCTTAAATCCGGGGTCGGCTTCTATTCGGGCAGATACGGTAATTACTGTTGCAGTGCATATATTTAAGTACCAAGTTTTTAAGCAAATACTTTTACAAATGTCACATATTTAAGTTAGTTCTGTAATTTAAATATTTTAGTAATTTTTTCACATTATATCCACAACAGCATAGTATTTTGAAGTACCATGTTTTGATAAATAAGGGCAGTCATGACACTCCACAGATGTGACTAAATCTTCATCTACAACTACACTCACTTCATAACCTCTTTATCTTATTCTGTGTTCAGGACAAATCTTGCCTTTAACAATACAAATTTTTCCTTCTCGCTTCAGTTTAACAAATCAACAGCATTACTAACATAGTCTTTCCTCATTGACCTCAAAGGGAGAAAAAAGCCATAAAAGCAACAATGAAATTCGCGATATATACAAAAGAGACATGCAGTTATTACAAACACTTCTACAGTTTTTCTTTTCACAAGTATAGGTAATAACTAAGGCAGACAGACACTTAAAACAACAAACTTCACCACATTTCCTAAAGACAAGACACATGGTAACTAAGTTTATTCACATTAATTTTGTATATTTGTCAATATTTGATCTGATGATTATGTACAGGCAGATGATGGTGATTATTCACCGAAACTGGTCATGTTTTACTTCATATATTTTGTAGAAATTAGCAAAAGCAAAAAATTTTATATTTAACATTTTTATAAAAGTCAGAAGAACTGATTAGTTTTTGGTAAAAATTGGTCAACCGGAAGTGGGTGTTTACTCTTGTCACTTATCTGTTATTTTGAAATATTTGCTTTAATATTTGATAAATGTAAAAATGTATTGGCATAAAAGTTATAGGAAATTTTATTTTCTACAACATTTGTTTGAAACATTTTTCCATATAATGAATTGTTTAAGAGATATTTTATATTTTAGCTGCCACCACCACGCCACCTACCGACGACTATTGTTAACAATTGACGCTTAGTTACATCTTAGTAACGCTCCATTTTCTTTTCTTAATTGTTGGAGCTTTGTGGCTATATCCAGTATCAGAAGGCTATGGTTTGAGTTTATTTCTGTTCTTTGTAGTATAAAATTTTTGGCAGTTACTTAAAATATTTATTATCTAACCTATTTGGAATTTTTAGAAATATTATATTCAGTTGAAATAATAGTACTATTACAATAACTGAAAATAGAAGTGCTACATCGAACTTGTTTTATCAATTAAATGTAATACAAACCTGTCTGCTTTCACTCCACGCATTTCAACATCTGAATATTGCTCCCTACGACTTCCAATGTACCGCAACGACATGTACGAATCAACGTTGGGCAAATTATCAGATCTGGCTACACAAAACCCTTCATATGCCATTTTGCAAAACACAAAGCGAAATAAATGCAGGAAAGTGCAGTAATTCTACCAATATTTTTTCTAAGATGGAGTATAGAGGAAAACAACAGAATTATGTCTTTCAACCTTCTACTTCTATATTGGAACAATGGCTTCTAGCACGGCTAACATGCTTGCGGCATGCACTCACGTTACTAAACACTCTGCAAACTTCGGCTACCAATCAGATGTGATCGGGTTCAGCATTAACTCGTCTGTTTTAAATTGCTTTTCTATAAATCTGTTAAAAATTTAACGAAAAAACTTTATATTTGCCTATAACAATAGCCATACAATACAACTTCAAAAAAGTTTTGGTAATTCCCGGTATTTGACAGTCCCCCATTGTAAAATTGTTTATGAAACTACTAGCATAAAAACTTTTTTGTTATTTTTTGAGTCTTGTGTGTGGCAACTTCATTTAAGACCACCATGTTTTAATGATTTGGAAATATTTTGTTCAATTGTCAAAACCACTGAATTAGAAAATCTCTCTTGGTGGGCATTCAAATGATTTTTCACTAGTTTGAGTTTGTTGAAACTATGCTCTCATAATTCCCGTCATAGTTAAAAAATGTCAGTTACACAGAACACAGGATGTCTATAAATTTTACTTATGAAGAATTTTAGTTAATATCACAAAATGCAGATTCTTCATTGTACATATACAAAATAATAAATGCAAGAATAACTACTAGACAGACATAATCAACACTTTTGCCCTTTGTCAATGTACACACTTCACACATGATGCACATGGAAGACTTGATAGCCAGCACTAAACCTACGAAAACAAGGATATATAAAATAAGATGCTTCTTTTTTCTTTTTCACAGGATGATTTGCTTTTCTATTATTCTAGGTCATGCTCTCCTGATGTACGATAGCATGTGGCTTATTCTGTGCCAAATAAAAACATTACTGACGACTGGACTCATTATGTTGCAGATGATTTTTTATTTTTATATAAAGTATTTGTTTTTGAAATTTTTACAAGTTCTTCATTTTGACCCTAAATAATATCACGGTTTCTCAGAAGCATTAGCACTGTTTGGGAATTCATCCTAACTGGTCCTTCGCTAACCCTTTTCAAAAATTTCAGCACCTCCATTACATTATATTGCAGCATGGGCTGATTAAAATTAGTTGCGGTTTGAACATTAATTAAAATGAATATTGATCCTGTATGTCTTGACTGGCCAACTGTGTAGAAAAAGAATTTTTTAAAATTAAAATTAAACAAATGATTAACACTTACAGGCCAAGCGATGCTGTCCGGCATCGCAAAAGTTGTGCCCATCCCATCCTTTTTATATTCTTCTACACCAATGTGATTCTTGCTTCCTGGTAAGTTTTTAGGTGAATTTGATATTTTCTTGCGATTTATTTTTAGATTTATCTTTTGACTTCGAGTCTTGCCTTAGTAGCCCGGTTTTTATAACTTGAGAAGCTCCTTGAATTTCAAGTAAAAAAAATTGTAGTGGTGAATCATCATCTTGTTACATGTTTGTTTATATGAGATTCCACAGAGAGGGCTATTCTTCTCTTGACCATTTGTGTATCCTCTTTTATTTTCTCCTTATCTCTCAAGTGTGGATTAGTTCATCTGCATTGAAAATTCGTATACTGGTTGCTTATTATCTCATTTTTCTTTCTTCCCTTTTTGTGGTCTTTGGTGTAATGCGCAGATATTTAAATTTTCTTGTTCAAGCATCAGTCTGAATTTTCCATTGGTAGAATCAGTCATATCGCACAATGACATCACAGTGCCAGTGTTCTTTACTTCAGTTTCCATCTTCATATTACAATTTTCCTAATTTTTCCTAATATTTATTTTAATTATTTTTTACATTTATTCCAACTATTCCTTTCATTAACCTTTAACTACCGGATTTAAATGTCCATGGGTTGGGTCCACCTGCCAGATTTAATTTTGGGTACTTAAATAATATTTCTAGGCATTCATAAAAATTCGCATATTTCTTGAACTATAAGTGATAAAATGTTCAAGTAAAAAGCAGTCTACAGTAAACATATTTGTTTATAATAATTTTATTTTTTATTTAAAATTTAAAAAATAAACGAATCTAATATTAAAAGTTATATACTACATTATAATAAGCAATATACCATATTTTTCGGTGTATAAGACACTTTTTTGTCCTGAAAATAGGTTTAAAAATCATTCTGTGTCCTATACAACTAATGTTCAAATGCTGGAATAGTATTTTCCTTAAAATTGTATTTCTACAATTCTTGTAAGCCTTCCTTTTTCATACAAAATGTTTATTTTTATACGTCGGTCTTTCTATATAAATTTAAACATATTCTTTTGATATTATTGCTATTTTCTTCCCCGATTACATGAATATATACTTTACAAAATCAAGTTTACACAAACAAGGAAAAAATTCTAGAACATTAATTTGTGATTATATCAAATACATCTCTAAAGGATTGGCACGTATTTTAAAAAATATAGAAAGATTATAAAATTACTATAGCATCAGATAATAATGATTTATAAAGTCAGCACAAGACTATCAGCGACGTGTCAAGACATTTTGTCGTCTGAGACGAGATAACATATAGCGCCCCTCATATTTATTTAACGCAAGCTATGGGAGCATTATTTTGCTCTTTTGGCATCCCGTCTAATTTCTCGCCCGAGACGAGTGCTCACTCACCTCGCCCTCAGCACGGCTCTGCTAGCAATGCAATCTGCCGTAACATTACGACACCTTTCGAATTACTCAAGAACAGTTTTAACCTAGGATACAAATAATATGCTATAATAAATACATTATCAACAAAAAGATCACGCGAAGTATAACATTTGGGATATGCAGCAGAAAAATAAACCTGTAAAATTACTTAAATTGATCTCAGCTGATCAACCGCATGGGTGACTTGTGAGGGAATCATTCATTCTCTATCAAAACAATCTTCACACGCCTTCACTGTGATCCTTCCTCTTTTCCTCTACTGCACTTAACAATTGATTCATTGTTGCCTATTCATTATTTCCTTAGCAGTCACTTTCATTGTATTGGACGCTTTTGATTTTGCATTGCATGTTGTGTAAATAAATAATGACAGAAGTCTACTAAAATTTTCATTTTCATCTTTCAAAATTTATGCAATACCCAGATTGTAATACTTTTCAATCACGTGTCTTACGAGTAGTGATTCTGGTTCGAGAATTCTCTACAAAAATTTCGATGGAAATCAGCAAAGAGGGTACCTATTCGTTGATCTTTCCCTGGTGCTGAGAATATTTTTTGGATGCCTCCAGTCCATAGTCAACATTTTATATGATCGACTACCTTCATGAAAGATCGAGTGATTAGTTTTTCTGAGTCAATATTGTTGACTCCATTCCCTTCGATCAAGTGAGAGTCCTCATTGCTGCAAAGCCTCACCTCTCTAACTTTTGGTCTGGCGAGCCTTAATACCTGATGTCAATCCCTACTCGAAATGAGGAACACGTGGAATGCTAAGCATAAAGTCTTAAAGCAGGGGAAATACCCATACGACAGAGGTAACCAACCTTTCTGCATTAGGCTCAAATCGTCTGTAATAATAGTCTACAAAAGCTGCTTGTCAAACATTTTTATGATTTGGAATGTAAGAGAAACTTTAATAAATAGAACTCTTAAAATACTTATCCTGTTTGATTTAATTTGAAAACTCCCTAAATTTCTTGAGCACCAGGAATCTTCAGAAAGTATGCGTTGGCAATCCTACAGAGCTGCACCAGTTTCATTTCCCCCTAAGCTTCCCTCTCCATAACCACCTTCCACTAATACGACTATAATTCCCCTAGTATATCTTGTGCTCAGTGTTTTACGGGAGTGTTCTTTTGTGTGGTGTAATGATTTAACTTGATTCAGTTTACGGCAAAACCCCTATTTTTTAAAAATGGAATAAAGAAACGAATTTCATACTCTGTGTCATATAAACTAAAGGTTACAGCTTATGCGGAACAAAATGGAAATAGGGCAGCAGAGAGACATTTTGGTCATCCTCTGACAGAGAAGATGATAAGAGCATGGAGAAAGCAGAAAGACATTCTCAAATCCTTACCTAAAGAAAAACGATCAAGGTGTAGAAAGGCTGCCTTTTGGTCTGATCTAGAGACTGATGTATTTAATTGGGTTAGGAAAAATCAGAAAAATGGTACTGCAGTGTCAACAAAAATGATTCGAATGTATGCCATTCATGAAGAGTAATGGACTTTCTGTGCACTCGAGAACTAAACTTGCTCAGAAGATGCCCCAAGAATATGAAGAAAAAATTTTGGCCTTTCATCAGTTCATCATTAATTGCCGAAAGAAGAATACTTTAGAATTAGGTCAAATTGGAAATATGGATGAGACTCTGCTTGCATTTGATACCCCCTCAAACAGGACAGTTAATTTAAAGAAGTATTTTAATGAAGACAAGTGGTAATGAGAAAGCTCACTACACAGTAGTTCTTGCATGTTGTGCTGATGGGACTAAGCTACTCCCGATGGTAATTTTCAAGCGAAAAAGAATGCCTAAAGAGAAAACCCTGACAGGAATAATTGTTCATGTTCATGAAAAGCGTTGGATGGACAATGATGGAATGAAAATGTGGATTGAAAAGGTATGGGGAAAAAGGAAAGGAACTCTTCTAAGGAAGAAAGCTCTTTTGATTTGCGATCAGTTCCGCTTTCATCTTACAGAACCTATTGAGAAGCTATTTCTTGATTTAAACACCGAATTGGCTGTAATACCAGGAGGACTCACTTCCCAACTGCAGCCATTAGATGTTTCATTAAATAAGCCATCCAAGGGAAATATGAGAGAAGAATGGAACAAATGGATCACGGATGACAGCACGCATCAGCTGACTAACACTGGCAAAATTAAGCGGCCTACGATCAAGCAAGTTTGCGAGTGGGTAAAGGCATCTTGGGCTAGAATCAGTCCAGAGATTCTTGTCGTCTTTTAAAAAATGTGGAATAAGCAACGCCTTGGATGAAACAGAACAGAGTTGAGCCTGACCTCATTACTGATATTAGAAGATCATTTGTTGTACGAAAACGACACTAGTTCAGATGAAGAATTTCTCGGGTTTGACGAGGAGGAACTTTTGAATGATGGCAATTTATAAGGTAAATAGATATTTTGTTTTCATCAAAATATGGTTTTAGATATCATAATAAATAATTTAAAGGTGTAATTGGGTAAACCTGTAATGTTTTAAGTCTTTTATTTAATATTTTTATAATAAACGTCTGTTTTATGGAAAAATGTTTTTTCCCTTAAAATTCACCCCAAATTATGGGTGCGTCCTATACAAAGGAGCGTCTTGTACACTGAAAAATACAGTATACCAAAATACAAAGGAGTTAATATTTAAATTAAAAAATAAAAATTACATAGGTACTAAAAAATATAATACAATATAGAGAATAAAGTGAAGAAATAATAGAATGTGTAGAAATCTGTCACCTCTCATATTGTTGCTAAAAAAGGAGTATGGAATTGTTCAAATTTTGCCCAATAGTGTCTCAATGAGTCTCTTATGTCATGTCCCAATTGTACTACAATTGCTAAATAGAGAAGCACTTCATGCATAGTCATGTCAGGTTGCGGAGGTGGTTCTTCAGCTAATTGGTCTAAATACTGGTAGTAATATTTATTAGTCTCATCCACCAGGAGTTGGAAAGTGTCAGAAAAAACAGCATGAAAACACTCATGGGTGATGAATTGCTCGTAATGTTTGGAGCCTCACTCGTGTTCCAATCACACTTGTTGCCTGTGAATGTGTGAACACAGGGTGGAAGAACAAGCCTTGGCCCTAATTCCCATCCAATTCCCCTTTCTGAGGCCTCCTCCTCAGATTCCTAGTCCCAATCTCAAAATTTGTGCCATCATCGTCTTCTTCAAGGGCTTCATCTGAGTCATGATAGAATTCTTCTTCTACCTATACTTCAGTTAGTTATCATTTCAATGTCATTTCTACAAATAACGAATGAGTAAATGCAATAAAAATAATTTTTATAATGACAAGGAGTAAATAATAATATAAAAATAATGGAATTACTCACAGGGAACAAAAATTTGATGAAGAAGATCACGAAGAAAGATTAAAATCTTCACTTACTGCAGAATAACTGGCCACTCAAATTCATAGCTCGTAACAGACTGAATAAGAGGGCATACAAAAGAAACGATTTGGAAAAGGGAAAAACGTAATGGGAAAGCCTTAGATAGGATCTCCTGCATGTGGTAGTGGGTCAAAGAAGCGAACCCTCAAAATAGGGGCCTGTTTACTCTTCACTCTTCCTGGTCCCTGACCATGGCTTTCTTTTCTTTGGTAATAGGAGACATCTGGCATGCTCTCATCCCCTTCTTATGTTTCTATGACAAATACAACCTTGGTGAGCATTCTCGGAACTGATTGAAATTTCACGTTACCATATGGTAACATTCGGCGTTTAAAGGTTAACCTTGATAATTCATTATATTTATCCTCATAATTTATTATATGTTTATAAATTCTAGGTTGATTAATTAATTTTAAAAACATTTATTAAAAAAACAAAAATCATTATTTTATAGAACGAGTATTTGGTAGCATGTTAGTTTTTATGTCAGCAATCTAATGCTAATATTTTTTGCATAACAAAATAATAAAGTAACACCTACAACAAACCTCGTGAAAGAATAAAAAAAACCCTGGCCAGGAGAGGCCACCAGAAGATTAAAACTTTGGCTTGTAAGGATTAATAAATTACACAACTTACCACAATTTCTCCAATATTGCCTCCATCAGCACTTCCTAATCCACCAGTGCTTGTGTCAGAGTCTGAAGGAGATGTGGATCGAGAACAACCACCAATGCGATTCATCAAAAGCACCTGTTCCAGCGTAGGACTATCACATTCGCTGAAATAATATATTTTATGCAATGGTTTAATGATTTTGTTATAACAATTAGATTGTATTCCTAACAAACAATTTTTCCTTCAAAAGGTTTTTAAAATATCAAATTGAGTTGCAGCTACAATGGCTAAAAAATTTACAAAAATTTTGAATAGTATCAGAAAAAGATAATGTAAAGGGATCTACAGATGACACTTTTGTATGGACAGGTGATTGCATAAAATGTTTTCCTCTTTGCATAATTTTCATTGAAGCAAGTATTTCATGAAGTGTTGATTTTAATCCTTAACTGCTTTCCAGTTGATTTTTTTTACAATATAGGTCTAAAAAAGTCGTATTTTTTTAGTCTAGTTTCAGAAAAATCACAGTGAGACAATTAAAGAAATGCATTCATTTTTTCCAATAAATTTTATTAAAAATTTTATTTAACTTTAAAATTTTCATATTATTGATAAATACAAAGTTTTTGAACTTGATTCATATTTCAAAATTAACATTTCTTTCCTGGTAACTACAAAATTGAGAGAAAGTTATGTATAATATGTACCTGTATACAATATAAAATACATATACATATACATATATATATATATATATATATATATATATATATATATATATATATATATATATATATATATATGGTGTACGGGAGGTGATCGTCGCTTGTTTGTGATGGGTGGCAATCGTCAGTTGTTCAGAGTGGATGCTGGGAGTGAGGGAGTTGGGTGATGGCAAGATGGCGGGAGGTTGGCGCGAGTGAAAGTGGGACGACGACGTGAATGTAGCTGAGTAGCAGAATGGATGGTGTGTGTACGACGGAAGTTTACCAGTGTGATTAGTGTATTGAAGGATAATAAAATTTATCCGACATAAGTTCTCTCGTCTCCTTTATCCGCACCCCACAACTTTTGAGGGCTCGTCCGGGATGTGGAAAGGAATGTGAGATGAAGACGTGCCATGAAACCAGTAGGACGAATTTTAGTGTATTTATAAGACGAATAGAAGTTTATATGTAAGACGAATAGACGAAAGACGAGACGTTATCTTACGAAAGACGAGACGTTATTTTACGAAAGACGAGACGTTATCTTACGCAAGACGAGACGTTATATTACGAAAGACGAGACGTTATATTACGAAAGACGAGACGTTATCTTACGAAAGACGAGACGTTATATTACGAAAGACGAGACGTTATATTACGAAAGATGAGATGTTATCTTACGATAGACGAGACCTTGCATTTCTCATCAAAGTGTAATTGTGTTTGCCTAAAGACGATAGGAGCACGCTGCATATTTTGGACTTTATTTGCCGAGAGACGAGAAAAGTTATTAGTTAGAAGAGTGATATTTTAGTGTGGTATAATTTCCTAGCTGATAAACGTTGTGTGTTGAAACATTTAAGACTTTGAAAGAAAAAGCGTGGGAAGCCATTTTGGTGAAGTCACTTCTCACGTAATGGACGCTATCTAGCTGGTGGGTCACCTGACAAGAAAAAGCGCGGGAAGGTAGTGTTGGACTGACATAGGATCACGTGACGAGGAAGTAGCCTGAGACTATCATGTGCCTGGTATAGCCGAGGGGAGGGGAAAGTACTTTTTGTGTCTTCGTGTTAGTGTGAATAGGCGTTGGAAGATGGCTCCACCTGAAGATCTTTCTGAGAGAGAGAGGCGGGCAACAAGTCGAACCGTAGAGCAGCTACAGCGCGAGTTGGCAGAGGCCAAAGCTGAGCATGCTGCGTTGCGCGACGAACAACGCCGAATCAAAGAGTCGGAGAGCGAAAGTAGTGTATCTCGCGGAAGAGATGAGGGCCACAAAGTTATGAGGGGACAGCTTCAGTTCAGGGATATAGAAGGGACAATCCCGAATTTCACCGGAGAGGAGAAGGCCTTCCCAGTAGGCAAGTGGATTGAACTCATCGAGGAGCACAGTGAATTGTACGAGTGGTCACCACTACGGATGTTGGTTTTTGCGAAGAAGTGCCTCGAGGGAACCGTGAAGCTGTGGCTGGAGGCGGAACCAGTATTCAAGACGTGGGGAGCACTTAAGGAGGCCCTGACGGAGGAGTTTGAATTGAAGACAAACAGTCGTGAGATTCATCAGTTGCTATTTAGGCGCAAAAAGAAGGAAGGGGAATCCCACCAAGAGTACATCCTGCAGATGAGAAAAATAGCTAGTAGGATTGACCTGGAACCGGAAATCACTATTCAATATATTATCGACGGTCTTCGGGATAGTGAGGTAAATAAGGCGATGCTGTATGGGGCTAAGACATTTGCCCAGTTTCGGGAGAAGGTAAAATATTACGAGATGATGAGGAGCAAAATGTCTACGAATAGGCCACAGCGTGAGGTGGAAGTACCAAGGAGTCCTGGGTCGAACTTTTCTAACAAAACAAAACAGGCTAGGTGCTTCAATTGTGGGGGCGTAGGACATTTGAGCCGTGATTGTAAGTTTAAGGAAAGGGGGACCAAGTGCTTCAAGTGCCTCGGGTTTGGGCATATTGCCACGAAATGCCCAGGTTCGCCTTCGAGTGGTTGTCAACGGGATGTTTTCCATGTAGAAAAGAGCACTGTTAGAGCAGGTTTGTTACAGTTGCGGTCAGAGGGCCGGAAAAATAGGATTAAGACTGTGAAAATTAACAGAGTCAATGTGGACTGTCTAATTGATAGTGGGAGTGACTACAATATCATTGCCGAAGATCTTTGCAAGGAGTTAGGTGAACTGGACTTTGAAAGGCATGAGCAGGTTCTAGAAGCCGCAGGTGGGGAGATGATCAAGACGCTGGGCCGACTTAAGACGACGACTGTTATCAACGGAGTCCCATATCCACTGTTGTACTCGGTAGTGCCTGCTGGAACCATTCCTTACGTGAGAGCTCTCTTAGGTGATGAACTGTTGAACCATGCTTCAGTGAAGTTAAGCAGGAGCGAGGCTCAGATGTGGCCAGAAGAGAGCTGTATGCTGCTTATTGCCGCAGATGACAACCAGTGCAGTCATTTAGACCCAGAATTAAGCAGCAAGGTTAGAGAATTAGTCGGGGATTACCAGCCTAAGAAGATGGAAGAGGTGCCGATTAAGATGAAAATAGTCCTAAAGAATGAGATGCCCATTAGCTGGAGACCACGGCGGTTATCACCTAAGGAGTCGGCCGAAGTTGATGACCAGGTGAAAGAGTGGTTGGAAAAGGGGATAATCATGACCAGCCATTCTGAGTTCGCTAGCCAGGTGGTTGTGGCCAGGAAGAAAGATGGGAGTGCAAGAATATGTGTAAACTACAAACCGATTAACAAGGTCATTGTTAGACAGCATTTCCCCCTGCCTTTGATAGAGGACATTTTGGATAGGTTAGTGGAGGCAAAGGTGTTTATTACGCTGGACTTAAAAGATGGTTTCTTTCATGTGCAAGTAGCAGAAGGGAGCAGAAAATATACCGCCTTTGTGACACCTACAGGACAGTACGAGTTCACTAGGGTCCCATTTGGGTTGTGCAATTCCCCAGCTGTGTTTCAGAGATTCATTTCATTTGTTTTTCGGGAGCTGGTGAAGCGTGGGATTGTACTAATGTATTTGGATGACATAATAATTGTGGCTGAAAGCGAGAGTGAGGCAGTGGATAGATTGAGGGAAGTGCTAGAAATCGCAAGCAGATATGGATTAGAGATCAATTGGAGGAAATGCCAACTGCTGCATAGACGAATTGAATTCTTAGGACATGTTGTGGAGAATAGTACAGTTCAGCCGTCGCCAGACAAAGTAGCTGCCCTTGTCAATTTTCCCGAGCCGAGGACAGAGAGACAAATACGGAGTTTCTTGGGGTTAGCAAGTTACTTCCGCAAATATGTGCAAGGCTATGCTAAGATCGCCAAGCCACTTAGTGATCTTCTGAAGAGCGGGAGAAAAGTTCTGATGGATAAGGATGAACATCAAGCATTCCTGATGCTGAAGAGGGCAATGACAGCTGAGCCTGTGCTGCGGATTTACAATCCAAGGCTGGAGACCGAGCTTCACACAGATGCATCCATGGATGGCTTAGGGGCGATTCTCCTACAGAGGTCCAAGGATGATAACCAGCTCCACCCGGTCTACTATATGAGCAGGAAGACATCAGAAGCAGAGAGGAAGCTTCACAGCTACCAGTTGGAGGTGTTGGCTGTGGTAAAAGTGGTGCAGAAGTTCCAGGTGTATTTGCTTGGAATCCACTTTAAGATCATCACAGACTGTGAGGCATTTGAACAAACCCTTAAGAAGGACAGCCTAGCACCTAAGGTCGCAAGATGGGTAATGGAGCTAGAACAGTTCGATTATGAGGTCGAGCACCGGGCTGGGACGAGAATGAGGCATGTTGATGCCCTGAGCAGATATCCCTATGTGCTTGCTTTACGGGATGTGCTGCTGGACCGAGTAGACAGGGCGCAGAATGGGGACAAAGGACTAAAGGCAATTAAGGTGGTCCTACGTGAAGGTGGAACATTTGATGATTTTTTGCTGAGGGGAGATTTACTTTACAAGGAAGAAGGTGGAGTACAGAGACTAATCATCCCGAAAGGTATGGAGTGGGAGATTATTCAGCGGTCCCATGACACAGGACACTTTGGCATCAAGAAGACAATGAGAATGATTGGGAGGCAGTACTGGATGAATAAGATGGAGAAAAAGATAGAGAAGTATATCCAAAACTGCATTCCATGCATATTGGCGGCTAGAAAGCAAGGAAAGGCAGAGGGTTTCCTGAACCCTATTCCAAAAGAAGACCTCCCTTTAGACACGTTACATATAGATCATTTGGAGCCATTGCCATCAACTAAAAAGTGCTACAAGTACCTCCTTGTGCTTGTGGATGCATTTACTAAGTTTGCCTGGCTCTTTGCGACTAAGACGTTGGAAACAGCAGAGGTGCTAGAGAAGCTGAGGGTCCACCAGCAAACTTTTGGTAATCCAAGGCGGATCATTACAGATCGCAACAAGGCATTTATGGCCTGAAGTTTAGGAACAAGTTCCTGGGACCTTACCAAATCACAAAGGTGTACCCTAAGGACCGCTATGTGGTGGAGAAGGCTGGTAGCCATGAGGGTCCAGGACACACTTCTGCCGTAGCAGAGAACATGAAGCCATGGAGAGGGTTCTACCGAGACATGGAGGATGACCTGTCATCGTCCGGGACGGACGATTAATAGGATGGCCGAGTTATGGGACTGAGATGGTGTACGGGAGGTGATCGTCCCTTGTTTGTGACGGGTGGCGATCGTCAGTTGTTCAGAGTGGATGCTGGGAGTGAGGGAGTCGGGTGATGGCAAGATGGCGGGAGGTTGGCACGAGTGAAAGTGGGACGACGACGTGAATGTAGCTGAGTAGCAGAATGGATGGTGTGTGTACGACGGAAGTTTACCAGTGTGATTAGTGTATTGAAGGATAATAAAATTTATCCCACATAAGTTCTCTCATCTCCTTTATCCGCACCCCACACACACACACACACATTATATATATATATATATATATATATATATATATATATATATATATATATAGTATAAATTACATACACACTTGTGTGTTAAACATGAAACCATAAAATAAAATACAATAAAAAATTACTAATAATAAGTAAAAAACTACTAAATATTAAACTTATAACTAATACACATAAGTAACAAATTATACACACAACATATAACATTCATATATTTGCACTTGTGTGGTAAATCCTAAAACATGGCACCATGCATAACGGAACATTATACGTTGTGCAGTAGAATCGGCTCTCTTTCCTAATCTGATTTCCCTGGGCATCTCGCTTTCGTCCACACAATGCACACTGCTTTGTGGGGTTCGTCTTCTTCTCAGTAGGTGGAATATAATCAGGGAAGTGTCTTCCTGAAAGGCAAAGGGGATGCAGCACAAAAGGTGGTCGTCCAGCCCTAGGGGAGGTGATGCTAGGGTTATAAACCTCGATTGTTTTTTCAATAAGTAGTTCTGTATTCTAAATGATCATTTTCTCTTCCAGTCTTTTTATACAGAACAAATGAATTCCATACTGCAATGTCAGGAGGATGGAAAAATATTTTTTATAGTATTTTTTTCCCATGCTTCCGTGGAATGGGATAATCTGCAAGGTGCTGGTTTACTCTGTCTACCCCTCCCATTGTGTCATTATAATCTATGACAGCCTTTGGTTTTTTTGCCTATTGCCACTCTTCCCTTCCACCATCACCATTTCCTGGTTATGGATGATAGAGAGAACTGTTATGTCTCCCACATCCCTCCATCAAAGTACAATCACTTTCCCTTTACAATATGCCACTATTTCTCCTTTTCTCAGTGTTTCTCCCTTATGCCAATGGGCATCTCTTTTCGATTTGTGCAAAATGTTCCATAAATGTCTGTTTACTGTGAAACCAATAAATTTGCCAATTGCAGCAAAGTATAAAAATTGTCTGTTGCTAGACAGTAACCTTTGTTTAGCAAGGGCTTCAATAGAGTCATAACCACCAGTGATGTCATCCGAAGATTTTGGAATTCCATGTCGAGAATAGTCCCTTTGCCCATGTAAATTACACTTGACCACATATACCCATTTTTCACCTCGCAGAGCATCAAAGTTTTTATGCCAAATCTAGCCCTTTTTTGTGGAATATACTGTTGCCATCCCAGTCTTCCTTTGAATAACAAAAGGCTTTCATCAATCGTGATGTCTCTCTCAGGCGTGTAAACTTTTCAAAACTTTTTCTCTAAACTCCGAAAGACATCATATTTTATTCAATTTAGGATTTGGGTGATTCTTCGCATTATAGGTCTCATTATTACTGAAATGCAAAAACTGCCGTATTTTCACAAATCTTCTGTAAGACATTGTCTGTCCCAAGAATGGGGGAAAAAACACAGGTCTTGTTGACCAATACAACTCTTGGTCAGGTTTGTGATCAATGCTTTGCAACATCACTATTGCAAGAAAAACAAATAGCTCTTCATAAAAAAAGTTTAAAAAACTGTAAAATACCTCCTTCTGGATCAACTTCAAAATTCAATAAAAATTCACCTTCAAAAGGAAATCTTTCTGGAGCAGGAGGAAGAGGACCTGATGTGTTCACTTCATTCATGCCATCAATTATACTGCAATCGATTCACTGTGTACTCAGCATCAGAACTAAGATATTCCTCAGGCACACTTGACTCCGATCCAGAGTCCCCAATGCTAATCTCTTCAGCGTCAATATCATTATAGGAATACTCCTCATGCTCCATTAGGGATAAATAAAATGATATAAAATCACAAAATAACAAAACAATAGGCAATAAAAAATAACAATATAACAATATAAAAGAATATAACAATATAACAGAATATAACAATATGACAGAATATAGGAATATAAAAGAATATAACAATATAAGAAACAAGAGAATAATAAAAATGCTACAGAGCACAAATGGAAGGAAAACTGCTAGATGTATTCACTCGAAAGCTCTACGAATAACTATCCCAAAAATGACTTTGAAAGGCTGATCCCCAAGGGTGCATACTTATCTCCAGGGGGTGAGGCAAAGGACCTTCCAGGAATTAAGGAAAGAAAGAGTGCCTGGGAAAAACCCTCTCAGGGCAAATGACCTAGCAATGAATGAACTCCTTGGTAGGATGAAGAGCGTCTGGAGTAGCAATCAAAGCAACTGGATTGTAAAGAGAAATTATGGCGACAGCGGTGCAAATGACTGTGTGAGTTCAGTACTCTGATATTTCGAAAAACCTGCTCCAAGAAATCTAATGTCTCTCTGAGTGACCTCTGATGGTCGAAACGTAAACTACTAGGAAGGAGGCATAATTGCTAAAATGGGAAGTTTTTAAGTTTAAGTGTGCCAAAAAATTTTGAAAAATTCCCATAAGATCAACATTGGAACTTTGTTGCTGTCTGGCATACTTCTAAAGAGGACATGCAGATGGAATTAGGTGTTCAAACTTGGCATGTACACAGTAGAGCACTGGGAAAATAAATCACGATAGGTCAGTCTGATTTCGAGGAAACTTTTTATCATAATACACAGCATAAGTTTCTGCGTGTGACAAATGTACAGTTGTCTAACGTTAGTGTATGAGTTCGATGCAAGGATAGTTTCAATTCATCATTTGATTAATATGTAAAAGTGTAACATTTTTTGTTTGCTTTTTAAAATTACTTATATTTGTCGTAGAAATTAGAAACTTGAACCATTAGTACATGCAAAAGAACGCAAATTTATTTTCCTACTGTAGATTTTAAAATACGATTTGAATTGACTAAGAAAATTGTTTTGAAGAGGAAAATTAAGTTTTCTGTGAATAAAATATTTTGTTGCCAAGAAATACCCAGCAATGTTGCCATACTCATAAAATTATATTGGACCATATTGGGAAAATGGGAGAAAAGGGAGAGTGGAAGAAAGTGAAAGACAAAGGAAGGAGAGAGAGAGAGAGAGAGAGAGAGAGAAGAGGGAAAGGGGGAGTGAGAGAATGAGGGGAAACGGAAGTTTGGAAAAGTGGAAGGTTTTGTGGGAGGGAGAGATATAGGGAAGTAGAGAGGGATGTAGAGAAAGGAGAGGGGGGTTTGAGAGAGGAGAGATAGATAGATAGATAGATAATCGTCTTTATTCGGGCGAAATTTAGACCAGAAGGTCCATTCCAGGGTTAGAGAGGGAGGGGAATGGGAGGAAGGGGGAGAGAAGCCCAAAAGAAGGGCTAAATATAATTTTCTACCTTAAATATATGCCGAAAGGAGCTCCTAGTAAAATAGCTGCTTACATATATATGATATATATATATATATATATATGAGGTGCATTCAAAAAGTTCCCAGACTGGCCACATGGCACGCCACTCGCTAGTGCCATGTAGCTGCGCAACTTAGGATGCATAGTATACTTCATTGTGAAGTTGTCTCCCAAGTTTGAAAGTGTTACGTGTTTTTATTTGCATTAGTTTCATAGCATTTCAGCAATTTTCTCAGCATGTAAAAATGGCTTCTTTGAAAGAACAACGTGTTTGTGTGAAATTTTGTTACAAACATGGGAAATTAGCATCTGAGACCTTTGCAATGCTTAATCAAGCATTTGGCGCGGAAGAACCCAAACATACGAGTGGTATTCATGTTTCAAAAATGGACAAACATCAGTTGAGGACACTGAGCATTCTGGTCATCCTTCAACAAGCAAAAATGATGAAAACATAAAAAAAGGGTGTGAAGCCATCCACGAGGATCGCCGGCAAAGCATTCTCGACATTTCTAATAGTCTTGGTATCTCCTACAGGTCTGTACAAAGCATTCTCACTGATGTTTTTCACATGAGGCACATTGCGGCAAAATTCATTCCTTGGCTGTGGACACAAGACCAAAAAACCATCGCGTGAACGTTTGTCGGGACCTTTAAGAAAGCCTTGAAAATGACCCAAACTTTGTTTCTAAGATCATTACAGGTGACAAAAGTTGGGTTTATGCCTATGATCCCAAAACAAAACAACAATCATCATAGTGGAAAAGTGCAAACTCCCCAAGACCCAAGAAAGTACGACAGACAGACAGCAATGTGAAGAGCATGCTCATTGTGTTTTTTGACATGGAAGGGGTTGTGCACAGAATTCATTCCACAAGGCCAAACAGTCAACCAACATTATTACACTGAAGTTCTGAGACGACTGAGGAAGAGCATCAGGCGGAAACATCCAGACAGTGGGCATCGCAGGACTGGCTGCTCAACTACGACAATGCACCAGCACATACTGCACTGTCTGTTCAACAGTTCCTGGCTAAAAACAACATGACAGCTCCGTACTCTCCTGACCTTGAAGAATGTTGAAGATAAAATGGGCAGATAGGATAAAAAACGATGAAGTGCTACAAAGAGTAGCAGAGAAGCAAATGATTATACAGACTATTAGAAAGAGGAAGGCAAACTGGCTTGGACATTACCTGAGGAGAGAATGATTAACCCCTTAGTGACGGAGGTGATTTAAATTCTAGTCTACCACACAGACGGAGGACATTTAACCCTTCAGCAACGGGAGACATTTAATTCTTACGGGATCGTACGGCTGGCTGGTATTTAAAGAGAATATCCGATTTTATAAGTACCATCATTTAAAAAATTATAAATTTTCATCTATATATGTTAGATGAATCAAATCTTGAAACCAACGGCTGTATAGTGTTCTGCATTTAGTATGAAATGTACAATATATTATCCTAATATTCAGTTACTTTAATAACCTCTGAAGATGAAAGCCCATGCCAACTGAATGTGTTACAGATTCCTGAATGCAATTTTTTTGGAAATAGTCATCGATATATTTGACGTTTTGTGATATCACACGCTGAAGTTCTCTGTATAGTCTTAGCTTGCTTCTCTGGTCTACTGCGTTTGCTTTCTTGGCTTCTTGTAAACACCGACTCTTTGGAGCCTATGCCTGGTTATTAACTCTCTCTCTCAGAGAGAGAGAGAGAATGTTATCGCATTTGGATGCCTAACAAAGAGAAGTATTGTATTCCTATTGTCCATTCCGTGACCACTTAGCTTAGCTCACAAAATCTTCACTGAAATTACTTCCTCGAGGCTTCACAATGATGGCACCAATATACAATGATTTGTTGCCTCTCGAGTTTGTTTAGTCTTGAGAATATGAAGTGTTCCTTCGAATGAGAGCACGCACGATGAGATATGAGAAGATATATCACGAAGAAAACAGGGAGGGTCCCTTCCATCACTGAGAAAGAGACGTTTGAGAACGATTCGTTTTCATTTCGTCTCTTGCCTCTTTACGATACTAGCCTACTCCAGTGCAGCTGTGTTCCAAGAATATACACACGTTTATTTAGTCATTTGCATAATCTGTCCATTTAGTTTTTACAAAGTACAGTTATATTTTAATATACTATATATTTTAAAGTAGACAAAAAATTGGATGTTAAAATCGTAACTTTCGAAATAAATTTTTATAATGTTAATAAGAGACAGATGAACAAAAGAAATTGTTTAAATTCCTAAAAATATAAGAAATTATCCATGTGATTAATTTCTAATAAAATAAAATATTACGAACTGATAAAGTAAAGAATAAAAAAGATGTGAGAAAGTTTTTTTGCAGTTTTCCATTCATGTACACTAAAAAAAATTATATAAGTCAATTTAAGAGTTCACAAAACATATTCTATTTATAAATTTCAAATAAAAAATCATTCCTCAGTGTTAAACAAAAATATCATTCATTAAGAAATGTTTATAATCGAAATACGGCAAATTAAAAGAGTTGCGGCAAGGGTCCGTACGTGGTACTGATCCCGGTGGGAAGGAAAGAAACCTAGGTCCGTACCACATACCGATCCCGGTGCTGAAGGGTTAATCAAGTATTGAATACCTGTGATAGTATACAAATTGATTAACTTTTCCAAAAAATTCAACTAGACATGCTGTGGCTCATTCTAAAAAAAATATTTTTTTTTTATAAGCAGAATGGCAAAAAGAAATGATCTGACACTTGCTGAGAAGATTGCCATGCTAGACAAGATCAAAAGCCAATCACCCAACAGCAGTCAATGACAAATGGCAGAAAACTTAGAGTAGCAAAAACAACAATTGTATTTTTAATTAAGCAACAAGATGAACTACGACATGCATGGGCATCACGAGAATGGTTTCAAGGAATTTCACAGAAAAGGAAGCAAGGAAAGGACCCCAATGTAGAAGAATCACTAAAAGAATGGTCCTCCATTGTAACTGGATGAGGTGTACGTATAAGTGGGCCAATGCTGAAAAGTAAAGCAGAGGAGTTTGCTAAAAAGCTGGGGCGCAATGATTTCCAAGCAACGGATGGTTGGTTGTCATGGTGGATAGCTGGACATGAAATTAAGTTCAAGAATGGACATGGCAAGAAGGGTAGTGCAGATTTTGTAAGTGCCGACCATTGGAAATCAACGATATTGCCAAATTTGCTTCAGCAATTTTCTGCTGATGACATTTACAATGCCGACAAAACAGGCTTGCTTTATCATTGCATGCCAGATGGTTCATTGGTCTGCAAATGCGAAATTTTGGTGGGTTCAAAAAAGGCTATGGATCGCATAACTGTGTTATGCTGTGCAAACATATCAGGATCTGATAAATGAAAGCTTTTGGTGATTGGGAAAAGAGCAAAGCAGCGATGTTTTAAGGAACTTAGACTGGATGATTTACCAGTTATCTAACGCTCGAATAAAAATGCTTGGATGACATCTGAAATTTTTGGAATGCGAAACTACAGCGGAACTCAATAAAAATTCTGTTGCTTCTTGACAACTGCGCTGCACACCCTCACTTTGATTATCTAAACAACATTCAATGGAATTCTTCCTGCACAACACAATATCCTTGATATAACCCATGGATATGGGTATCATAAAGAATCTGAAGATGATATATTGCACAAAGCTGGTTAACTATACACTTGAAGCCATTGAAGAAAATCTCTATACATCATCATCAACAGCAAAGGAAGTCAGTGCAAAGGTGACCATTTTACAAGCGATACAATATGTCGCTGATAGCTGGTGCAATATCGATTGCAAGACAATTAAAAATTGTTTCGCTCACGTTGGTTTTCAGCATTCAAACATAGAGAATACTGAAACAGCACCAGTCGAAAGTGAAACTGTGCTGTCACTGCAGCAAGTTACAAATGTGAAGGAGTTTTTGTGTGTCAACGAAAATCTGCAATGTTATGATGAAAATGATCTTGAGGAGGTTGTTGATCAAATTGTAGCAAAAAGCTGCAAGGTATCTGAAGAGTCGGCTAGTGACGAAGATGACATGCCTAAGCCTGAGCGAGTGAAACACGATGCAATGAAATGTATTGCCGACTTACGACACTATTTTATGCAGGAAGGAAACAAAAACAGTTCCATGTCTGCATTGGATCAATGCTATGATTTTGTTCATATGAAGCCAGTTGAGAGCATACGGCAATCAACTTTGAATAAGTTTGTAACTAAACGTAATTGAATGTTTTTTCTTAATTCTTAAGTTTTGAATGTTCTTAATCAGTTCCATTGTAGTTTAATAAAGGAGATATTGTTTTGAACATTTTTTTGCATTCCCTTAAGCTACGGTTAATGGGACCAGCAGTATAATAGGACCACATTTCATTTTCCCCAATGTGGTCCCATTATCCAGAATGCATATGTATATTCCTAAAAACAGATGATATGTAAAGTAGAGGCATTCATTAACCCTTTCCTTCCTAAGTCGCTGAAAACTACTCGATCTGACTTCCCCGTTAAGTCTCCAAGTTTAAATGCCCTATTCCACAGATTTTACCATATTAATTCACCAATGATGTTTCTATGGGAGTTTCTTCATAAATTATTTATAACTTTTGAACAAATTCGTAAATATGAATGGAATTTTTAATATAAATATATAATATATAACTTTATTCATATAAAATTTCCTACCTTTTAACCCCTCCAGCATGTGTGACGCAGCGTTTGTGTCCGCTCTTTTCCATGCCTCAAGCATGTGCGACACACCATCTGCATCCAAAATTTTCATTAAGGTTCATTATTGCTACGGCTCTGATTTAAGTGATAGTAGGTATGGAGATTGTCAGCATATAGGTGATAATTACAGTGAATATGTAAGTTGATGCAGTCTGCTTTCGTTCTGTGGTTCCTTGTTGTCTGTGTTTACATGTTAGTATTTTTAAAATATTTTTTTTTCTATCTCGGACCTGGCCATAGCAGTGCTTACTCAGGCCTCTATCTTTCATGCGTTGCATCTCAGACTTTCATAATAGCTCTCATCTTCCTGGCTCTTGTTTACGATGCTTCGAGCTGATGGTCGAGGTTTCTTAGTGCCTGCGTTTGCGTCGGGCATTTTTTTATTATTTTTTTCATCTTGGGTCTGTCCTTTAACCGAACCCCTATTTAGTTCACCATGGCTTGTAGCTCTCGTGAGTTGGCGGATTGGGAAGTGTTTTGGAGAAATAGAGTGAAAGTAGTGTAGATATATATTCTGAAGATTCGAACGGATACTCTATTGATTCCAGTTCTGAAGAGGAATTGGAAGAAATAACTCACTCCACTGTGAATATTCAAGAGAATATTTGGGGAGATGTCGACAGTGCTAACCCTCCTCGGCCTTTTGCGTGTGATTTAGTTGGAAAACAAATAGTGCCGGTTTTATCTACAGATGATCCCTCTGGATATTTTTTTATGAGGATCTAATTGCCCTCATAGTGGTTGAAACTAATCATTACGCAGAACAATTCCTTGCCCGCGAGAAAAATAAGATCACGGCTTTAAAAAAATCGCGCTATCAAAAGTGGTTTCCAACTGCTCCGAATGAAATTGAGAGTATTCCTAGCTTTGCTAATGTTGATGGGAATCATTCAAAAACCAACTCTCAGAATGTATTTTAGTAGAAAACATATATTAGAAATGCCATTTATTCCAAATGTAATGAGTGAAGAAAGATTTTCCTTGTTGAGCAAATTTTTGCATTTTGTAGATAATACCGATAAAGACATTGTAAATAGAGATCCTAAATTGTATAAAATTCTACCTATCAGTGATTACTTGAAAAATAAATTCCAGAAAATTTATATACAGGGTAAAGAAGTAAGTGTTGATGAGTCTTTACTGCTGTGGAAAGGTAGGCTTTCATGGAAACAGTATATTCCAATGAAAGCTTCGCGGTTTGTTATAAAACTCTTTGAATTATGTGATTCCTCAGGATATTTGTGGGATTTTATAATTTATAGTGGCTCGGGGTCGGGGACAAAAGTAGGTTGTGAAATAACTAAGGAAACAGATCTTTTATCAACTAAAGTTGTTCTGAGTTTGAGTGAGAAACTATTGGACTCGGGTAGATGTGTTTATATGGATAATTTTTACAGTAGTCCCGATCTTTTTTGGATTGGTTCAGAGAACAACAGATGCTGTTGAAACTGTAAAAATCAATCGCAAAGGTATGCCTAAAAATCTAAATAAGAAATTGAAGAAAGGGGAGTAGTTAGTGCACAGTGTGGGAAATGAGTGGCGTTGAAGTGGAAGGATAAGCGTGATGTGTCAATGCTGACTACTAAGCATTCAGATATAATGCAAACTGCAAGCTGAAAGGGTGAAACAGAAGTTGTAAATAAACCAACCTGTATATTAGACTATAATAAATGTATGGGAGGTGATCAGCTTTTAGTGACATTCTTACTGGAAAGAAAAAGAACAAAAGTGTGGTACAAAAAGATTGTCAACCATTTTGTAAATACGGATGTTTTGAATGCCTATATTCTGTATTGTAAGGCCGGTAACAAAAAAGACCACGTATCTTTTAGAATAAACCTTGTTGATAGGATTATAGCTAGTTACCATGGGCAAAATATAGAGAAGCGTAAAGGACGACCCTCAGATACCGATACTGAATGTACGCGGCTGAAAGCATTATATTCAAGTAAACCCTAAAACAGAGACTTTTAAGATTGGAAGAAGAAAGTGTGGTGTGCACAAAAACGTGTGGATTTCTAGATGCGAGATGTAGTTCACTTCTTTTACAACCTGAAATTTTTCGCGGGGAGAAGTTCCCTATCAGTTGTCCATAAAGTGCACGGCAGAATTCTTTTTGTGTGTGTCCGTGTTTAGAGCTTGATGGAGCATTCGTTTCTTTATAAAGAATAAAGCTGGGAATAATTCTGAAACAAGAAAAAAGTCTGCTATGACCGGGAATCAAACCCGGGTCTTCCAATTGCCGAGTGGATATTCTACCACTGAACTATCGTAGCAGATCATTTTTCTCATTTCTGAATGCGTATGTTTTCTTAGATGGGATGGATCTAGCCAAGCTAGTATCAAACTGCCCCAACGGATGTCCTCAAAGAGATACATTGAAGAAAACTCCTTCCTCTCAAATGGAGAGATTGCCAAGCAAGAAATTGATGGAATAATGCGATCCGAAGATCCTATGCAGACAGGCATAAGCTGTAAAGTTGGGAATAACTTTGAAAAGAGAAAAAAAGTCTGCTATGACCAGGAATCGAACCCGGGTCTCTCACCATTTGAGAGGGAGGAGTTTTCTTCGATGTATCTCTTCGAGGACATCCACTGGGGCAGTTTGATACTAGCTTGGCTATATCCGCCTCAACCAAGAAAACATCTGCATTCAGAAACGAGAAAATTGATCTGCTATGATAGTTCAGTGGTAGAATATCCGCCCGGCAAGTAGAAGACCCGGGTTTGATTCCCGGTCATAGCAGACTTTTTTCTCATTTCAAAATTATTCCCAACTTTACAGCTTATGCCTCTCTGCATAGGATCTTCAGATCACATTATTCCATCAAGAATAAAGCTATTTACTATTGCTGAGTTTACCACAAATGCAAATATATACTTTCCTCATTTTTTAGATTTTCTTCCGAAGTCACAGTAGCTTCTACTCTGATTGGCTCTGTCAACCCCACCCATGTATTTTGTATACATTGAAATGGATTGCGGACAAGGTATCATCGCCTGTTTATTTCCTTTCCCTGTTTTCCTACCTACAATCACACTCTTATTAGAATTGCAGTTAGTGGAAAGAACACAAATTTGTCTTTTGTCTTGCCAAACTGTAGCCATAACTTTACCACATTGCAAACTCTTACTTTCTCCTCTTTTGAGTTTCAGCTTTTTAGGATTTTTAAATTCAGATGGCCATTCTTTACGAGTTGGTCTAGTGGTCGCACATGCATAGATTTTATTAACGTATAATAACTTCATTAGTCAAACGCTTGAAAAGAAGATATCAAAATACACGTGATGATTCAGGCCTAGGTGCTTCTCCAGCAAATTCATCACTACCTGACTGCCGAGAAGTATTTCTTTATTCTTATTTTCCTTTCTTCCCAAATACACATTTCCACATAATGCATACCCATATGGACTTGCTAAAACCCAAATTTTAAATCCCCATTTAGTTGGCTTGTTTTTTATTTACTGTTTCATGTAGTGCCGCCCTTTGAAGGCCACCATTACTTCGTCGATACTAAGCTCACGACTTGGTTT
Source organism: Tanypteryx hageni (assembly GCA_028673005.1). Lineage (NCBI taxonomy): Eukaryota > Metazoa > Arthropoda > Insecta > Odonata > Petaluridae > Tanypteryx > Tanypteryx hageni. The sequence continues at coordinate 271,801,444 of CM054112.1, forward strand.
ATATTTTTCGTGAAAAGTGCCCATAATATCTAAAACTGGTCGTACTTTTTGTCGAGAATCGTAACCCTCTTCCTCTTTTTCACAAGTTACGTCATTCACATGGAAGTACTTAATTATATCTGAATACCTGTTATTAGTTGTAGAGTTATGGATAAGAGGGCAGTCAATGTCTTTATTGTGCCAATAATCCTGACTTTCCGGCATATCAAAAATCCCCATGCACACAAGTACACCTATATAGGCAGTTATTTCATTGGCTGTGACATCTACCCAGTTTTTATCACTTTCCTGAGCAATTTTGATGATTTTGTGCATATTTATTTGTGTTAATTGCAATTTTATGAAAAAAATCATCGCCTCCTAGCATAAATTTGAGATAAGAAAATTCATCGGAACCTACTTCCAAGCTGTGTATTGGACCCCTATCTTTGTCAAAAATAGAAGTTGGTTTGAATGTACGAGAATATTTCCACTTAGCCTGTAATCCTTCGTTAGCACTAAAATCACTCGCACATGGTGTAACTTCTTTTTCCAAATCACTATCACTTGAATAAAAATCACTACATGCAATCAAATCTTCTTCTATATCTGATGAAGTATTACTTTCAGAATTACTACGTATATCGTCTCTGCACACTTCCTACGATATAGCGTCCTCATTCAACGAAGCCATGGTCAAAAGTGTGTTTCAGCTTAAAAGCTTTTTTGGTTGCTCTGTGAGATGTTTATACAGTCCACATAATGAAAAGGATGCAAAGAGAAGTGTTTGATATTAAGCAGACACACTATTGGTATAAGAGAGGCATTCATAAGCCCTAATAGATACAGCTCAGCAGGTAAAATCGGAGTACAGGGCAACTATGGAGGGAGAGCTATATTGATCATCGGGCGGTTATGGGCGACTTAGGAAGGAGGTAGAATTTGTCCATTTAAATCTCAGTAAGGAAAGGGTTAAGAACTTATAAGAAATATCAAGCTTTATCATCCGTGCAATGTGGATATGTAATACAAAATGGAACCAAGAGATTGGAGTGTTTCTCTATCTTTGCGCAGCCATAGTTGCATTTCTTTCAACGAAATAATTAGAATGTCTTTCAGATGCACTTAGAAAGGTCTCTACTAATAGATCTGTGCGATCCTGCTTGGTTTGTTTGGGTTCTTTGTAACCAGCACCATATCTTCCCGTACCTATGCTCTCATGTATCTGTCAGAGCGTGACTGATGCTTGAAAGAGTCTCGAAAGCCTCAAAATTAGGTCCTTTTGCTGTCAGCATCTTTCTAGTTTACAAAGGGAGACTAATGACATTTTTGGGATGGTATCTTTTACTTTTATTTTAGAGATTTGAGCCGCTTCGTTCATGTTTTGAACATTTATTCTTGGCCGATTTTTTCTAACAACATTTTCAAGTCTTATTTTTTCATATTATTTTTCCTAAGAAATGTTGTGAAAATTGATAAAAGAATGATGGATTTACTTTTTAAAAATAAACTCGGATTCAGAAAAAAATAAATTGAATAGAGTGGGCATGATGGTGAAACAATAGGAAATAAAATCTTTGCCTGTCATAGTTTTATATTCTCCAGTCGAATTTCAACTAAATGTGATGAGCAATTGTCAACCAGGAATTTCTCTCTTTTCTTCGCATCAATCGGTGGAGTACACGTCTTCGTGGCACAATAAATTTGATGTTGCATAATTATTGCATTCAGAACAAATATATTCTTTAAGTTACATAAAAGAGAAAATTTTTGCCTTTCACAATCAAAAAACCATTTGAAAATTGATCAAAAACTCTTCTCACAAGCTCAGCATGGGTCAGTAACCTGCACCAAGGTTGGCGGCATGTGAAGAAATCGAGGTCCGTATGGGGCACCGAGTTCATATAAAGGGTTAAAGACGTGTTGGAAGGAAAACTAGATCGAAAAAGAGAAAGAGGTAGGAAAAGATTTCAGCTGATAGACGATTTAAAAGGGAAAGAGTTATCAAGATATGAAGAGGACAGCGGAAAATAGGAATATATGGAGAACCAGGTTTAACCATGAATAATCATGGACCTGTCCATGGACAGACTACCTATGATGATGATGATATATATACACACGTTGTCGGTGCTTGCATACTGAAAGCGTTCAAAAAATCACCATAGACCAAGATATAAACTCGTAAATAAACCAACGTGATATCATTTGAACTACAAAGAGCCCATTTAAATAAGACAATAGTTTTATTTTCTCAGAGATTAAGGCATCTATCCGGAATTTCTGAATTCTCTGGTGATCGGCCCGCGTCCAAGTTTTCCAATTTCAAGCTCAGATCGCCTTTTTTATGTCATAACTATAATCATCAATAAGACAATAGCCAATATGTTACACTGAAACTTATGTAAAATTAGGATATTTTGTGTGTTAGGATTATGGTTTCATCATCCCTGCCTTTTAGTACAAATCTAGATAAAAAAAATAATTTAAAATGATTACGTCCACATATGTATAAGTTGTTGGCTAAAATCAAATGGATTATAATGCAGTCTAAGCACTAAATCAATGCTCTTAAGGTATGGAAAATCAACTCCCATTGAAAGGCATTGGAGTCGTTGCTATGGTAGTTAATATTTTTTATCGTTTAAGAACGAAAAAAATTTTATAATTAAAATCAAAGTTTTATACAAATTCACCATGGATTTGAATTCTGTCTTCAATAAAAATAAACTTCATTCCTTTTTCCACAGTATGGTGCATGCCCCGATTTTCTATCTTAATTATAAATAATTTAAAAAAGCAATTTAATATAGCCTTGCACAGTTTTCAATGTATTCTTATGGGTGTTTAAACTCTGACTTTGGGGTCAAAAACACAAATATAACTTTTCTGAAATTTTTTTTTCCAGAGGTTGTAACCAATGCCAAATTTCAGCTCAGTAGCTCTTATAGATGTACCTTAGGTTTTATATGATATATACAGTAAAATCTTGATACAACATATCTCTATGGAGCATAAATTTTTATACTGAATGTACGGTATACTGAAAATACCTGAACTAACTAACTAACCACTTTCTCAAACGTCTCAAACACCTCCCCTTTCCTCTCCCACCCAATACCATTTTGGCCACTATCGATGTCTGTTCCCTCTACACAAACATCCCCCACGATGATGGACTCTCTGCCCTTAGTAAACTCCTGGACTCAAGACCACCCGACGCAAGACCTTCCTCCCATTTCTTATTAGACTTGGCAGCAATGGTGCTCAAATTGAACAACTTCTCTTTCGATGGTCGTCACTACCTTCAAATTAGAGGCACTGCGATGGGCACCCGAATGGCGCCTTCATACGCCAATTGCTACCTTGGAGAATGGGAAAGACTCTTCCTCAACGTTCCACTCAGACCACTTTTGTGGCTGAGCTACATCGACGATGTCTTCCTCATTTGGACGCATGGACCTGACTCTCTCCTATCCTTTCTCTCGCGTCTCTCCTCCCATCCTTCACTGTCCTTCACCCACCAATCCTCTACCTCCCACATCACATTCCTGGATGTCGATCTTTACCTTCAAGACAGCCAAATCCGCACCTGTGTTCACATCAAACCCACCAACAGCCTCCAATACCTCCACTTTGATAGCTGCCATCCCCTTCATACCAAAACCTCTATCCCCTATGCCCTTGCTCGTCGAGGATGGAGGCTTTGTTCCGATAGAGCATCCCTTCTAGAGTATTACTCTGTCCTCGAGGATTCTCTTCTCAAACGTGGTTATCCTTCAGTCTTGGTCCGCGAACAGATCCATAGGGCGATGACGCCTACCCACATTGGATCTCATCCTCACACACCCACTATTCCTGCATCTACCCCTCCACTCACTCTTACGACACTTTTCCATCCTGGTATCCACGAAGCTCTCAAAACAATCCTTCATGCTGCCCACCCAATTCTTACCTCTTCCTCCCATCAGTCCCTCTTTATCAACCTTTTTGCCAATCCTCCACTCCTCTCCTTCCGCCGGCCCCCAAATTTGGGAAATATCTTGTGGAGGAAGGAACTTCCCACTTCTACCACGCTTCTTGCAATAGGTTCCCACCCCTGCGGAAAACCTCGCTGCCTCACTTGCCCTATCCACCTACCATCATCATCTTTCTCGAGTCCCTCCACCAACATCACCTACCCCATCACCTCCAGAAGCAACTGCACCACCCGTAACGTCATTTACCTCCTTACCTGCACCCTTTGTCCCGCGTTTTACGTAGGCCTCACCAGCAATCCGTTAAACATCTGAATGAACGGTCACCGGAATAGCGTTTCTCTCAGATGCCCCCTCCCAGTTGCATTACATGCTAATACCCACAATGTCCCCTTCAATAGTTGCTACAATGTTAGGATTATTCGCGCTTTACCCTATGACACTCCTGCCCCCCTTCTCCGACACTGGGAACTAGCACATATCCATCTTCTCGACTCTTTCTCTCCGCCTGTCCTCAACCTCTGCTAACCCTATTAGCCCCCTTACAATGTCTCCTTGTTACTTTGTAACTATTCGCACTCTACCTCATCACACTCCCTCTTTATTGGCTATCCACCCCTCCTACTCCCCACCTCCTCCAATCATCAACCTTCCCACATCACCCTGTCATTCCCTGCCCAGTGTGTCACTTTACGTTACTCTTTCGCTGAAGAAGGGCATAGGCCCGATAAGCTTGCGTGTGTTTTACGTGTCTCTTCGACGCCCCCAGCAGCCTGCCAGCTTGGTCCTCAACTTGGTGAGTGTCCGCTGGGCTTCCCTCAACACCTTGTTGCCACCCTCATCACTACCTTTTCTTTTCCTTTAGTTAATATATATATATATATATATATATATATATGGGGCGCCGGTGGTGTAGTAGTTAGGACGCTCGCTGCTACTCGCCCGATGCTTGAAAAAGTCATCGGGTACGAATCCTGCGCGAGTATGACTTTTTCTCAAGGTCATTCGGCCCCCTGTTCGCATGGTTTGAGGAGACCGCGCAAATTCAGCTGTTCCGTCCTTCGGAAGGGACGTTAAGCCGTTGGCCCCCCTGGTTTTCTTCGCAAGAGCAGGCAAATGCCGGCACCGGGTTTCCCTCCTCCCTTCTGTGTGCGTGTCCGGTGTGGAAGGCAATGGGAAACCACCACACCGTGTATGTATATTCCCTAGTCAAAAACCAATTAATTAATTAATTGGTAGGACCTGTCGTAAGACAGAACACGAACGATGATGATATATATATATATATATATATATACATTAGTAGAAGGTGCTTGCAGACTTCAAGCATTTCATTTCACCTTGAAAATACATTTATTATACAGATAGATATTTCATCAATGGAAATATTTCTTTAATTCAAAAGATTTCTCCTCTGCATCGATTTTCGTTTTTTCCTTATGGAACAATTATGGAGTAAGACAATCACTAATATTTGCAATTTTAGGAATATTATACTTTTTCCAAAGTGGGTTAATAATGCCACACATTTCTGCCAAATTTTAACTTTGCAGCACATTTAGAAGTGAAATGACATTTATCTAATTGTTTAAATTTAAATAATTTTAAACGGGCGCAATAATGATTATATGGATACATTGAAATGTTTATTCGTTTATATAGACTAAACTCTAAATAAATTAAAAATTTCAGCTGTTTAACTCGCCCCGTAGTATCTAAACATTTACCTACCTAAAAAAAATTTTGGTTCAAGTCTACGGTGTGAGTGCCTCCTTTGAGTGTGTGTGTGTGTGTGTGTGTGCCTGTGTCTTCATCCAGGATTAGGTCCCCGACGTTCCCAACGGAGACCTGCAGTGCGTACGTGAGTTATCTCTTTCCTTTTAATTGACGGTGAAGGATCTTTTACTTTTTATTTACTTTGTATGACCATGTCTCGCATCCCTTTTATCATTTACCTATTTGAAACAATTTTTTAGAAATGAGAAAAAAGTCTGCTATGACCGGGAATTGAACCCGGGTCTTCCACTTTCCGGGCGGATATTCTATATTCTATATTTCATTCCATCAATTTCATTTACCTATTTGTTTAAACTTTAAAAATTTTTAACTGCCAAAAAAAAATTAAAATATCATAATTTCTATAAGCCCTATTTCGTTTTTTTTTTAGAAATCCTACCTCTAAAAAATTTCAGCTCCGTAGCACATTCGGAAATAGATAAACTTGAAATTTTGCTTAAACAATTTCGAATTTTTAAGGGCTGGGTTGTAAAACGTTTCAAGATTTTTTTCTAGTCGGTTTTGCACATGTTCTTACCGACAAAAAAAATTTCGAGTCTGCCACTTTTCTGGAGGTGCCTAAACGTTAGTATCCTCCTATATATATGTTATCAATTATATATAGACTTATTACAGAGGAACATATCATTATATATAAATGTTCCTTACAGAGGAGGAGGATATAACATATCTATTATATATAGACTTCTTACAGAGGAGGAACACATACATACATACATACATACATACATACATACATACATACATACATACATACATACATATATATATATACACACACAGGTACTCCCCTACTTACGAACAGGATACGTTCTGAAGACCTGGTTGTAAGTTGAATTGGTCATAAGTAGGAAATCATATACAAAGTATAACATGGCTAGGTAATCAACCCCTAACCGCTACGATACCGAGTGATGTCATGATGTTATAACTTAGTATTTGTTAAATTTACATTCAACCACGTAAATTGTTACGACATAACTAACAAACAGTTGTGCAATGCTTATAACTTGTAAAATGAAGAATTGTCTTGAACATTAAAAAGAATACTAAAACTATTTATTGAAGATTTAACATCTCAAATGTTTATGAAGTCCTTCAAACATCGTAAAACAGAAAGAAAAACAATCCAACCAAGTATTGAAGCCAGCAGAAGAAACAACTGCCATCTGTCGATTGTTAATCCAAACGAACGTCGTGGTCGAAGTAGTGGTTTCGATTAATTTCGGTTCAAGCATCCGCATCTCCATAGGTAATCCGCTCACACGACGTCACGAACAGCCTGAAATACGTAGCATCTAAAATCATTAAAAATCAAATTTTAACACAATTTTAACAAAAAAAGACTTCACATACATATTAATAACAAATTTGAAAAGCTTCTTGTTTAAAATGGTATTTACCTTATTTCCTCTTAATAGTTTGCATATGTAGATGGTGCCTTTCGATGATTGGATGGTAATTTTAATTAGAAGGAAGAAGAACTTGAGTTGAGGGAGCACACTGGGAGAACATCGTTTTCCTTCTCAATTCCAGCAGATGTAGAAGGTATTGGGGATATGGGTTGCATTGGAGAGGCAGGCTTTGTAGGAGCTTTTTTAAAAAAAATATCCAACCGAGATTGCACAGTATGTTTTTTTTCTCGTTGTAAATTTCTTTATAACATGAAAGAGCTTCCTGGATCATTCTCTCCACTTCGGTGAATCGTGCCACATTTGCATCCATACTTTCAATCATATGTAGGCCTTCATTAAATTTGCTGAAGGCTAGGGCTAAATTTTTTGCTGAGAATGTTTTTGGAGATACAATTCCACATTCTTTTTCCTTCAGTTTTTCTACTTCAGCTACCTTCGCAGCTTCTAAATCCATCAAGTCTTCATTCGTTCATTCTCCATCACCAGCTTCGAGGAGTTGATCTATGTCTTCATTGTCAACTTCTAAGTCCAACTCTTTTGCCATAAACACAATTTCGTCACTAATATTTTTCAATGCACTCTCTTCCTCAAAGCCCTTAAAATCTTTTACATACCTTTCAAGAATTTTTTCCCATATACCATGCATGCACTGTTTAGTCACTTCATTCCATTCAGCAGCTATGTTACGCATGGCATGCAGTAAATTATACCCCTTCCAAAAGTCTTTTAATGATTGTTTATCATTGTCCATTGCAACTATAGCCATTGCAAAAGTGTTTCGAAGATAGTATGCTTTCCAAGTTGCAATTGCTCCCTGATCTATTGGTTGGATCAGAGATGTTGTATTGGGAGGCATAAAAACAACTTTCACATTTGGGTGGAGATCATTTAAATGCTGGGGATGTCCGGGAGCATTATCTAAGATTAATAAAATCTTATAAGGAATGCCCTTCTCCAAACAATAGGCCTTTACTTCAGGGATAAAACAATTCATAAACCAGTCTTCGAACAGGGCAAGGGTCATCCATGATCTCCTATTGGACCAGAAATACACCGGAAGTGTTGCCTTACCAACATTCTTAAAAGCCCTTGGATTTTCGCTATGATAGATCAAAAAAGGTTTCAATTTATGACCTGCAACATTTCCTCCCAACAAGAGTGTTACCCTATCTTTGAAAGCTTTAAATCCAGGCATACTTTTAGCCTCCTTGTGGATGTAGGTACGTTCCGGCATTTTCTTCCAAAGGAGGCCTGTCTCATCTACATTAAATATTTGTTCAGGTAATAAATTATCACTCATTATTAATTTATCCAACTCTTCCCGAAACAAATCAGCAACATCCCCATTGGCATCGGCAGCCTCCCCACTCACTTTTACATTATAAAAATGCGCACGTTTTTAAACCGATTAAACAAGCCATGGCTAGCATTGAATATTTGGTCATAATCCTCTCCTTCCTTTTTTTTGAGGTCCTCAAACAGACTATGAGCCTTTGCCTGGATTGTTAGCAGACTTAAAGGGATCTGTTTTTGAATTTGATCCTCCATCCAAATCACAAAAGACTTCTCCATTTCGTGGACCAGCCGTTTTTTTTTGTTAATATTGTTAAAACTGCGTGATAAAGAAGTCACCATTTGGCCTGCTTGATACTGTTTCACAATGGCTAGTTTTTATTCTAAACTGATAGATTTTGATATTTTAATTTGTTTGGCAGGTAAAAATTCTTCAAGTTTAAACAAATAGGTAAATGTTTAGATACTATGGGGTGAGTTAGGTAGCTGAAAATTTAAAATTATTTAGAGCTTTGTGTATATGAACGAATAAACATTTCATTATCTCCATGAAATTGTTATTGTGGCCGTTAAAATTTTTTAAAATTTAAACAATTAGACGTGTTATTACGCTTCTAAACATGCTAAAGCATTTAAATTTGGCAGAAATGTGTGGTATTATTAACCGAATGTGGAAAAAGTATAATATTCTTAAAATTCCAAATTTTACTGATTGTTTTACTCCATTATTTTCCATAAGGAAAAAAAGAAAATTTGTGCAGAGGAGAAATACTTTGAATTAAAAAAATATTTCCAGTGATTAAATATCTTTGAAAAATGTTTTTTGAAGATGAGATGAAATGCTTGTGGAATGCAAGCAGCTAGCACCTTCTACTAGTATTATATCATTATACAGTAAAACCTCTCATTAACGAATATCACGGGACCCAATTTTTCATCTATTCGTTATTTGGAAATTCGTTGATCGGAGGTTATTGGGCATTGCATAACTTCAGGGGCACATTGCCTGTTAGATTATACGGGAGCAACGGGGCTATCCAAATGAAGGCATATGCTCAGAAACGGAGTAACTCTACTAAATTATGCCCATTACATCTTTTCAGGAAAAAATATCACATAAGTGGACGATATTCCAAACGCGCCCTCAATGTTTAATAATCGGCCATATTGATTTGAAGCTCCGACGACACAATGCTTTCTTATGGGAAAAAGGGCCACTTTCATTCATCTCATTTTGCAATGTTTGACAGTGGCAAGCACCAAATAACTCGGAAATGCAATGTTATTTTTTCTAGCATTGATTGGCAGGTTCTTCACGAAAACATCCTCTGCAATTTTTTATTATGCGACTTTTTTCGAGGTTGCAATGCGTGATACTCGATGAGCCTATCCTAAAGCATCTGTTGAGTCGCTAAGTTTATAAAACATATTGACAGCAACGCCACTTCTTAACGCCAATTAATAAACTACTATTTGACCACCACGGAGCGGGTTGCAAATATTTCAAAACGAAATGAAAGAAAGCAGCATTTGCCCCATAAGAAAGCACTAACTGTCATTGGCACTCCAAATCAAGACTCCAATATTTTTCACTAACATTCTTAACAACACTCCAGCTCCGTCTCTGACGAATAAATTATCTATCACAAAAAAGTGCATAGGAACCACCTCACCATGATACATACCTCATTGCTGCAATCTTTTGTTGAAATTCTCTCTAAAAGGATTAGGGGATTAATTTAATCGGGAATGATTTCAAATACAACACTTTTTTTTAAAGATTTATTAATAAATCAACATTTTTTAAAAAACGAGTCTATTTTTTTCTGTTTTAAATTCTTCGTAAATTCTCGGGAAACGGCAGTCTCCACTTCCCTGAAAGCGTGCATAGCTGCAGCACTACAACTCTCGGATGAGAGTAAATATCTTTCCACTACATCCAGTGCTGCACATACGTCGCTCGACTTCGGCCGCACCAACTCCAATTCTCCGTCTTCCTCCATATTGGACACTTCTACCCCTTCGGGATCCTCACTTTCCACAGAGCAGGTCAACAAATTGTCGTCTACATGGGCAAAATCTTGAAAAGACGCCGAGTTTAAATTTAATCCTGCCCTTAATTCCTCCCACCCTTCTCCCTCAGGTTCCACACACTCCTCTTGCTTAACCTGCGAAATGACCCCCTGGTCAAGAGGCTGCAGCCTACTGGTGCAATTTGGAGGGAAGAAAACAACCCTAATGTTTCTTAAATGAAACCTCTCCAAATTATGCGCTGAGCAGCGATCGAGAAATAGCATAATTTTTCGGTTCTGCCCTCCCATGCGTGCATCCACACCTACCAGCCAATTCCTGAATATCGATGCCGTCATCCATGCATTTTTGCTGTTGCCATAAGTGCATGGCAATCGCCTCATATCTTTAAAGCATCGCGGCTTTGCAAATTTCCCTATTACAAGGGGAGGTAACTTTTCTGACCCGTCACTGTTGGTGCAGAAAAGCACCGTGAAGCGCTCCTTGCACATCTTCCCCCCATGACACGCCTCTCCCTTCACGCTAAGAGTGCGGTCAGGAAGAAGATTATAAAAAAATCCTGCCTCGTCCGCATTAAAAATGTCTTTGGGGCTGTAGCTCTCTCCGATCAACGCCAGCAACTTCTCTCTCCAACTCTGCTCAACAGCCGGACTCACACTTGCCTCCTCTCCCGTGATCTTAAGTGTAGCCAAGTTCCATCTCTTCTTGAACTTATCCAGCCATCCGTTGGATGCCCGGAAATCGTCCATCCCTAATCTTAGCGCCTCTTCTCTCGCCTGCTCCTGCAAGATAGGCCCCGATATGGGAATCAATTTGGCCCGTGCTTGGGAGAGCCAGTTGAAAACCGCCCGATCGAGATCTTCATTAGTGCAGGTCCGGGCACGTTTCCTATCTGGACCCAATTGTGCTACATAAGGGTGTCAGCACGTTGCCCAATGATGGTTGAAAGCGTAGATGTTGGGATATCAAATAGTCGGGCCACCTCCACCTTCTTAATTCCCTGGTCCACAGCTTTCAATATTTTCAACTTCTCCTCGACAGAAAACTGCCGCCGTTTAGCCCCACGAGCAGAAGACATGGCCTTTACAAATTAAAAATCGATATTACTTCTTAGAAAAAACATAAGAGCTGAATTTCAGTTGAAAGAATTATATACCATGCACACGCGTTTCCTTAAACCAAGAAAATATTGCATTAAAGCCAATGAATTAATTTCCTGTAAATGTACTCGGGCATTGAGATTTTTGCACATTAATTCAACACAAGATTGTTGGGGATTGTAACAATACAAGTTTTCAATGCAATATTTACGTGATCAATTTTCATGAAAGTATGGTGCAAGGCCACATGGCTCAAAAACTGCAAACTTACCTTTAAGAGCAGAAAATGAAGAGCAGCAAGCAAAAAGCTAAAAGTTAGCGTTGTGAACCACCGTTAAGCACTAAATATCAAAAGGAATTGATATTTAACGCACTTCTTCTCACTCAATAACTTGTCGCACTTTTACACCTTCTCTCACCTAGGACACACCGGTCAATGGCGCGAGAATGCCGGAAACACAGGAAATACGTCATCATGCTAGAAAACGTGCTATGATTGGCTTGTTGTAAGCTTAACGCTAATTGGCGCGTTGGCGACTGTTTTCAATAGTTTTCCGTACTTATGTAACTGAAAAAAATGTTTAGCGAGCAAAATTTCGTTCTAAAGAGGTAAATAAAAACGGAAGGGACCACTTTTTTCCTTCGTTGTTCGGAAGTTTTCGTAGTACGGAAGTTCGTAGTAAAGAGGTTATAATTAGGGATTTTGTATACAAGTTTGGCGGGACCCCGTCAATTGTTCGTTATTCGGAGGTCTTCGCTATAAAGGGGTTCGTAAGGTAGAGGTTTTACTGTATATAGACACACACACACATACATATAAATAAAAATAAATAAATAAATATATATATATATATATATATATATATATATATATATATATATATATATATATATATATATATATATATATATATATATAGATGTCAACAAGGTGTTGGGATGAGGAAACCCAGTGAACACGTAAAAGAACATTAAAACACAGAAACATCACAAACAAACGTGTGTCGCTTCGACATCCTCGCCTCGCCAACCTGAAGTCGTCTGATTGGTGAGTGCTCACTGGGTTTCCTCATCCCAACACCTTGTTGACATCCATATATCCATTTTACCTTTCCTTTTCCGTAAGCTGTTTTATATATATATATATATATATATATATATATATATATATATATATATATATATATATACACACACACCTCAGTATGCTTTACGTCAGCGGCAGGGAGGCCCTATCTGCGGTTGAACGTGCACTGTACGTTCTGCCGCGCTTCGTCTTATTTTAATTTTTTCGGCCAAGCTAGCGGCTTTATCGAAGAATCAAAGAACAGCATTGTCTCATAGAGGGATACAGCTTCATAAACATATCCTTCGGTACATGAATAGGCACTCAGAAAGCTATAAAAAAAAACCTTCAAAAATATTTTTTATCTCTCGTCTGGATGGTCCTGCTTCGTAAGCATTTCGAGGGTCTGTTTCACTCTCCTTTAGTGTATATTAGCACAGTATCTGGTTAGTCTTACTCCTGAGTCAGGCATCTCATCTTATATTGCTTCCTAGTTCTCAGTCGAGAGATTACTTTTGTGAGAGGAAGTCGAGACACCCGTGTTCGAAGATGGAGAGCAGTAATAGTGGTTCGTTTTCGAGAGATGAAATTGAAAGATTACTTGAGGATGAAATAGAAGACACTGAATTACATGTGAATTCTGGCAGTGATAATTCTAGTGAAGAAGAGGTTGATTTCGCTGAATTAAGTGTACCTCAAGAATCTGAAAACGAAGACGAAAATGATGGTGGTTCATCAGGTAGGGCTGACGATTTTCACAGCGCATGGGTTTGGGTTGATTTTGACGGACGAAATGTTCCAAGAAAAATTCCATTTATTGGTGAGTTTGGTCCAACTACTTCTATTACTAATGTTCTTGAGTCTTTTACAAATTTTTTTGATACCACCCTAGTTGAGACAATTGTTTTGGAAACTAACAGGAATGCCGAGAATTATTTAAAAAATGTTGTTCTTTCCTCCCGATCTCAATTTAACAAATGGAAACCTGTTGATCTAGCAGAAATATATGTATATTTGGGAATCGTCATGTTAATGGGTATTGTACAAAAGCCTACACTACGTTCTTATTTATCAAGAAATCCACTTTGGGAAACTCCAATATTCCCCAAAACAATGTCTCTAGATAGGTTTGAAAATATTTCAAAATTTTTTCATTTTGTTGATAATTCAAAAATTAATAGTTATACTGGAAACAAAAAATTGTTCAAAATTCAACCTATCATCGATTATCTACAATGTAAATTTCAAAGTATTTATTTACCAAAAGAAAATATTGCTGTGGATGAATCTCTCCCACTTTGGAAGGAACGTCTGTCATTCAAGCAATATATTCCTTTGAAGTCTTCTAAATTTAGAATTTGGAATAAAGACTTTTGAGCTTTGTGAATTGGACACTGGGTACTTATGGAATTTTATTGTTTACTCTGGGGCCGATTCTACAATTTCTGTTTCTGATACTCCAGATGGACTCAAAACATCAGCAATAGTAATTAAATTATTGGAAACTTTATTTCAAAAAGGTTAAAACTTATGGATGGATAACTGCTATAACTCGCCTGATTTGGCGAAATTTTTAATGAACCGAGGTACTAACATTGCTAGAATATTACGTTCAAATAGAAAAAATGTCTCAAAAGAGATAAAATCTATAAAATTAAAGAAAGGGGAACACATTTCCAAAGTAAGCAATAATGTAATGATTATGAAGTGGAGAGATAAAAAACCGGTTACATTCATATCGACCTGTCATACCAACAACTTTCGAGAAAAAGACGGAGTTTCTAAACCAGTATGCATTTTAGAATACAATACAGCTATGGGAGGGGTTGATCTAAAAGATCAGAAATTACAGCCCTACCTACTTGAACACAAAAAAAAACAATAAATGGTACATTAAATTATTCAGACGATTGTTAAATGTTTCAGTACACAATGCACTGGTAACCTTCAATAGTTCTCAAAATAAGATGAACCATCTCAGCTTTCGCCTTCTGCTAATAAGTCAGATTTTAGAAAAATATGGGACTATTTCCGAGTCACCAAGTGCCAGACGACCCCCCGTAAATCCGTCACCACGCCGTTTACTCGAAAGGCATTTCGTAGAAAAACTACCGCCAACCGGGAAAAAAGCAAGGCCACAAGAAGATGCACAGTGTGCTCGGCTAAAGGGAAAAGAAAGGACACCATATACTGGTGCCCTGACTGTAATGTGGGCCTGTGTTTAGAGGAATGCTTTAAAAATTACCACACCAAGGTAAATTTTTAAGCATAGAATCAAATGTCCGAGACTGTACGCTGAATACAACTCCCAGTATATCGTAAGTAAAGCCTTTTTTATATTTATTAATCATTTTTAAATAACCTACAAAAGTTTTACGAAATTTAATACGTAATTAAAAAAGATATAAAACATCATATAACAAGCCGCACGCTCAGCGATTTTTGCGAAATTTACTACCGCAAACAAGACCTTCGCATGCGGAAATCTCGACCGGCTTTAAGGGTTAAAAGAGAAAAAATTTTAAAATGAAATTATAGTTCAAACCGCTTTAAAAACCCTCCCATTTTGATTCATGTCTTTATAACCCCAATACCCCATAAGAAAAGCATGGCATTCAGTGCAAGGCTTTCTAAAAATGCATTTTTAAATTACTTAAAATTGGAAAAAGAATTTGAGAATAGAACAGTTGTCTATCTGAAAGAACGGAGTTTTTAATTTTAGAAGGCAGAATTCCAATAAGTACCGAATTAACGTACAAATATAATTTTAATCGGAAAATTTTTCCTCTTTTCAAAAATGGAAATCTTTAAATACTATGGCAACAGCGCCAATGTCTTTAAAGGGATCTGATATTATACGTTACAATTGCAGTGATTTAATGCTTTCAATGGAAATTAATGCTGTCATAACGAAATTCCAGAACTCTAATCTCAAGGGAAAGTAAACATTTTTCGAGTATTAGAAAACTGAAGTTATGGAAATATATTTTTAAATATTTGTGTGTATATATAGTGGAACTTCTATAACTTGAACCTGAAAGGAAAGCAACAATTATTCGAGTTATAGATAAATCGAGTTGCGGAATTATAGTTTTTTCATTTTTCTTTAATTGAATTAACATCAAGTTTATTCCCATAAGCATATATATAACCATATAAGTCTAATTTTCAATATCATGCATATTATGAAAACATCACCAATATTTTCTTATTATAATATTTAAGATTTTGCTGTATCTAAAACACTAATTCAAATATGTGAATTTTAATACGCAAAATAAAATAAGCTTTCAGATCAAAATATCGATTTCTCCATGTTATCTTATGGGGAATGGAAATCATTCTCAAGAATCGAACCTGGGTTGATTTTGGAAATTTTTTTGTAAATGGCTTTTATGTTAAGAATCGAACATTCCTGCCAAATGTCAATGTTCTAGCTATTCAGAAAGTTTGTTAAAATAGCATTACAATTCCGCTTTCCCAACTTCTGAAGATGATGACAAAGTCATTTTTATATATTAGATAATATTAAAATATGGGACCACTTCATTGGCCAATTTCTTTACTACTCTTGAGGGTATGCCTTCTGGACTTTGCTTATAACACTGGAATTGCTTTGTGACACCCTTCTCCCTAATTGAGATGCTATCCATAATATTGTCCGTACATGACTCTAGTTTGATATCCAACCCATCTCTTTTGATTGTGAATGCTGTTTCGAATATCCTACTCAGTTTCGTTATAACATCTCCAATTTTAGAATGCAGTGCTGGTATGGTGGAGCCTTCTCCTCTTGCCTTCCTGACATCTGACCAAATGCTTTCAGGATAACTTATTATATTCTTTCATGTTATAATCAATAGCTGTCAATCCTTTTTACCATATTATACCATCAAAAAGTGCCCCAGCATGATCCTTACAATATCAACATTAAAAAATTGCCATGTTGGCACTACGGAGATTTTGATTTTTCTAGATATTTCGATTAAAACAGAAGTAGCAGGTATTTCATGCAGTTAAGTATTACATGGGCCAATATGATAAATCATCAACATAGTGGGTTTGTATGAGAATTAATTGATAAACCCATCAGTTCAAAAATTAACAATAATTCATGCACTTACCTGAACGGTGGTGAGCCACGGTACCCACCAAAACCGGGAGATGGTGGGGTAGACAGGGAAAGGCATTCAAGATTTCGCCGCAAGATGTGGATAGGGGAAGATGCTTCTTGGCAGTCATCTCTCTGGCATTGCTGTATTAAATATATTTTTTAAACAATCAAAAATCCTACATAAGATCAACAAGATTGGAAAGGTGTACTCCATGTTTGAGTACACAGAGTTTCCAAATGCGTTCTTTAAGATTTCACAATGTTCTCAATATTTTTCGCTCAGATGAGAATTGAATGAGAAACAAGTGAGGTATGTTGTAAAATACATGTAGCTCTTCATGTAAAATAGTCGTAATTATTGTCCAATCTGAACCAAAATTGGAATCTGTCTATTAATTTTAACAAAACTCCCCAATAACAAATTTCATTACAATATGCCAAGCGGTTCCTGAGTTGAGACAAAGGAACATTTAAACTACATGTAGGTCTTCATGTAAAGTGGTCATAATTGTTGTCCGATTTTAACCAAAATTGGAATCGGTTTACCAATTTAATCAAAACTCCCCAATATCAAATTTCATCAAAATACATCAACCTGTTCCCGAGTTGAAACAAAGAAACATCGTAGGTCTTCATGTAAAGTGGTCGTAATTGTTGTCTGATTTTAACCAAAATTGGAATCGATTGGCCAATTTCAGCAAAACTCCCCAATACCAAATGTCATCATAATATGTCTAGCGGTTTCCAGGTTTTAACATGCGGACAGAAACGACCTCCCCTATGTGTGTTCACTTCATGCAAAGAACGCATAAAAATCACAAGAGCTTCTCTATTAAAAAAATGAGCTGTAAAATCAACTTGAGGAGGTCATAAGAGAGTAAAGGCCAAAAATGACTTGGTCGTCATGGGAGATTAGAATGCTGCATGGGGGCATGGCAAGGATGGTAGTGAGGTTGGGGATTTTGTCCTAGTGTATTTCACCTCTAGAAGGCAGAATGCTCTCTTATGGGTTATCTCTCTCTTTTCCATTGTTTTTTCCTATAGTTCTGTCCTCCTCTTATCATACTTAGCTGTCAAATTTGTTGTCAATATTGTGTCGTTGATGGGTAAGTGAAATTATGATTATAATAAATTTCATGCTGAATCAGATAATATACATTTTAATTGACTAAAAATTTTGGAAAACTTAAGTTTTTTTATCACTTTATAAACATACATCATATCTCAGCATCTACTGATCCAACAGGAACAATTTTGGTTGCTGTGAAAGATTGTTTATAATGATAATGTAATTGGTAAAAATATAATATTAATCAAAAACCTTTAAAAAATGTAATAACATTGTTCTTTCCTTCAAAGTTTTTCTTTGGGCATGAAAAACACGGCCTGTGGAAAACTTTTTTCTTAATTGATTTGCAGGGATACATCAAGCAAATGAAATATGCAGAGATATTGAAATTTATTTTTGAAAAGACTTCATTCCAATAACATTTGTAGTTCTCATGATACATATACAGTAAAATCTCAATCTTACGAACCTCCCTATAACGAGAGCCTCCGTATAACGAACTTGGATCTTGATCCCACACCCAGAACATGTAAAATGCATAGAAGCCTCCTCCCTATAATGAATTTCCCTTAACTACAAACTCCTGTAGAGTAAAGGCTGAACCTGGTCTTCAAAAGTTAATCCACCTTCGTACAACAAAATTTTGATGGAAACAAAATCGTGAAACATTGGCTGTCGCTGGATCGTCTCGGTGCAAAAACAGCATAGCCCTAATGCAGCATGCCTATCTCTCCACTCCCACCAAATCACAACCCCTAGTTGGGAACAGCCGAATAAGAGATTGGATCATTCTCGCCGATTACTCTTTAAGCAATTGCCATCGTAAAGTGCAGTCCGAGTATTATCGTACTTAAAATGCTCATCCAAATCTATCGCCATCACTTATGTGTCAAGTTCTTCCCGGCTGTTTTCACTCAAATGAATAACAATTGTCCTAACACTTTCACAACCGGAGACGGAGATTTCCATCTTTTGGTTACAGAATGTGAACAATCGCGGACGGAGATCTCCATCTTTACATCATCTTGGTATATGTCGCTCATATTTATTAAATTATTATTACTATTAAATGATTGTTTTTGCAATGTCTTAATGATCAGGAAGTCTTCAAGAATGAAAAAAATTAATAAGATTGTTTCCTTAAGATGCTCTAACAAGTAGGAGTTTAACTTGTTATTATTCCTTTGTGACGGACATGGAAAGAAATAACGCATCATTTTCATTTCCTCAAATTTTACTAATAAGCAGTATAATTTCGTCTTTCCATTTTTGGTGGCTCTGAGGAGACCATGAGCAATCACTTTCGAGGTGGAAGAGAACACAGAAGGATGAAGAATTTTTTTTCTACAAGGGAAATGAGTCTGTTTACGGCCCAAAAACCGATGGAAATGCCTTCTTTCGAAAAGATGCCTCTTTTCTACGCCATTGGAATAGGATGACAAACCCATCATATTATGAATGAATGACCTTCAGTTGAGGACTACACTTGGGACATTGGTTTAGTATAGTCCTGTCTGTCACTGGATGGAAAATACAATATGATCCTCCACCAAGGAGGGAGAAGGGAAGACAGCTTTTTGACCACACTAACCTGGAGTAGGGGAGGCGTTTTTGAAAAGAAAATATCGTCTCGCAAACCAACTTGTGAGATCAGTTCTGTTTCCACAGTGAATTGAATGCGTTCTTTCTAGGTATCTGCCAGGAATTTACAGTTTTATTATATAAATAATAATTTTCTAGAATAGTTCATTTTGTGGCATACAACTATTTTTGACTTGCATAATTTTAATTATGAGTTTTGATATAACACGGTAAGTGGGTATTTTACAAATGTGTTCTGCAGAAACAGTGCATACTAAAGATCATGCAAATCATTTACTTATTTCTAATTTTTTTATACTTATTATATTTTGGGTTAGTGATCAGCATTGCTAGAAGTCGAAATCATCATGTCTGGCAAAATTTGTTAAGAGAAAAGATAAAAGAACAAGAAATATCGTTTTGTGTTCACACAACGAACTTTTTTCTGCACTATGTAGCTATTTTTTGCTGCTTAAAGAGATACGCTTTTGGTTGTACGCTGTGCATACATCACATTAACATGTTGTGTACCAGGTTTAGATTCCTGTACTACAATCAGCTCCTGGACAATTTGCCATAAATTTTTTAAAAAGTATGCAAAATTGTTGAAATAAATAGTTGTCGATTGAACCCTCGACAGAAATGCTTGCAATTATTACAATTATTCAAACCGAGGACTTAGGTTCACTATTGTGCTCCCCATGCAATTTTCCATCTTCTTTTGTTGTTTAGGGAACTATCAACATAGAGGAATATTATGCAACTCCACCAGGTTCGTTTTTGGTTCTTCCCAAAGGGACATTTTATGCAACTTCACTGGGTCAGGTAATTTGTTTGAAGTGTTTTTGGTATTTTCTCACATTTTGCTTGACCAAGAATCATTTCAGAAAAAATATATTTTGGCTAATATAAGCTCTAAGTATTCTGTATATGCCGAAGGTAAGATTATTACTGTTCTCAATGCTGACACTAACGAGCCTACTCATCTCCAAAATGGAATAATTGGCAGTAATTTGTTGCAAAATCAATAAAATATGCATTATTAATAATTAATAGTGAAAAATTTGTGAATATATACAGTAAAACCTTATGCAACATGAATTTTGAGGATGTATTTTCATTATTACGCTTTAACCTTAATCATCTTAAAGGGAACTTAAGTTTCTGCTAAAAACAAGGTTCAATTGGATGAATGGGAACATGTTCCTGCACTCTTTTTCCTTTCTAATACTCACTCCTCGCAGAGATTTGGCATTCTAAAGACATCATCAGTACTTGGAACAACATCCAAGAGGTCTGGGAGTGTGATTTGTGACTTTTGTTGATCTCTTTCTTGAATGATCAACAAATTCCTCCATGGTTATCATTCTGTTTATCCTCTCTCAGCTGGGCTCGGCTCTCTTGCTGGACCTTCGCTTCATCCTTAGTATTGAGGTCATCATGCATCTCTGAGGTGTAAGCAAAATAAAACTGCTGCTGTGGTACATGTCCTATTTTATTGTGACTTTTCTGACCGATAAATAACACGTAGATATTTTTTTATGAAAGAGCACTAAGTTCCTACAATCTTTTTTCTTTTTTATCGCTCCTCGAAGGGATGGGAGTAGCATGGGAATGGCATGAGAAGAAGAGGCATGGGAGTGTGATTCATGACTTTTGCCTATCTCTTTCTTGAATGGTAAACAAATTTCCCCTATGGATATCCATCTCCGTTTATCCTCTCTCTGTTGGGATCGGCTCTCATGCTGGACCTACTCTGCTTTCTTAGCATTCAGTTCTCCATGAATCTTTGAGGTGTAAGCATAATAAAAATTCTGTTGTGGTTCATGTTGTTTTATTGTGCCTTTTAATATGTAGGTATTTGTTTCTATATTTGAGTAGCATTTCATTCGGTTCTACAGTTTTCCACATATTTTTTTATTTCAGCATCGCATCGAAACTTTAGATTGGCTCTCGTTAGGAATCTTTTAGGTTTGGATGGGAGAAAGGAACACCCTCAACACTGCTCATGAGGATGGCCATCCTCTGCATCAACAAACAGGCCGCCTGGAAGTGAAAGATAATGAGCATTGGGCTGACAAGATCCTGTGTCTGTTCGCTGTGCGGCAAAGAGTCGCACAGTTTTTATCAATGCTCTAAGTGTGATGTAGGATTGTGTTTATCCTTGTTTTAGAGTATAACACACAAAGACTATACTAAAATTAGGAATTACGACGAATGAAAAACTATTTTATATGCATAAACATTATAAATATTTACATTTGTTTTTTTTTCATGAAATGCTATTATAATTTCTCGATAAAAAAATACTTAGAATCAATAAAGATCAATTACTTTATTCTCTTCATTTTGCTTTTTATATTGTTCTTCTATCATTACTAGTAAAAGAGAAAATAAAAGAAATGCAAAGGTCTGCAAGGAGTAATTTAAATGCCAAGATAAAATCTGGCAGACTGAGGCTACAAATGGGATTTAAATGCTGGACGATAAAGGTTAATACATGTCTGCTCACAGTGATTACAATTTTGGCGTTTGCAATGTTTTAGTTCCTAATGAGCCCATTGAATAGAATGATTAATGCCACAGAACAGTAGAATTCGTGTAGATGCCATAAATTTATTTATACGTTTTGAGGATTGTATTGATATTGTAATTGCTACAAAATTGAAAATATATGCCTACAATAGTAGTTATAAGCTTCAGGCGATTCAATATGCAAAAAACGCACGAAAACAGAGTAGCAGCACATCATTTCAGTCCACCTCCCACTGAAAAAATTGATCCATGAATGGAGAAAATGAGGAAAAGCTGAAGCTGATTAGATAAGAGTAACATAGTCTTGGTAAGGTTGGTCTTAAATGGCCTCAACTAGAGGAGGAAGTGATGAATAGTAGAACAGAGGAAGTTTGGCATTGCAGTATTGATCGAAATAGTTATTTACGAGGTAAAAAGAGTTGCAGAAGAAAAAGGACTAGTTCAGTGTATTGTTATTTGAAATGCATTCCGTTTATTATTTATCCCATTATATTAAAAAATCATCTTGCACTTAAGTTTAAAGTACTATCAGTAAAGGGTACAGATTGCGTGGCACACTCCAACAGCTTTAATTAATATGACTGACAATTTCACACGGCACATTTAGCTATACAAGTTTCGAAGCAAATTTGTATTATATTATCCCAATTTATATTAGAAATTAAGTTTATCTAAAATGTTATTTTTAACTGTCAAGCTGGAATATTTTCTGTAAATGTTGCCGGATACAGACTTAATCACGGCTGGAAATGATACATGACGTGGCCCTTCGTAAATGCCTTGGTGGATCAAAATACTTTTTTCCTGAAAAATCTTCTAAAACATCGGGGTTCATCTCATACCCCTGTGCGTCTTATATGCCATGAAATATGGTAATTAAGTATTGTAAAATAAATGAAAATTTTACATAAAATTTCGGAATAAAAAGAAAATTTAAATAATCGAATTAAAAGGCTGAAAACTGCCAGCCATATATGTAAGTAGTAATTTTAAACATTGATATAAAAAATCTCTCGGGAAAATAATCGATTTAAATTGTCGATTAAAATAAAATAAACTTCGAATTCTTCCAAGCCTAGTATTCATAGAGCATTACATACGTACAGGCAGGTAAACCTGGGAGGTTGAAATTTTGTCCCAAAAACCCGACTATGGTCTTCCTTTTGAGCATGTTAGATAGCATGCCAAGTTTGGTGGCTGTAAGATCAAGCATGTGGATTTGCATAGCTGAACAAACAAATAGACAAACACTGAATTATATTATAGGTATACGAGCGATTTTGATAACTTTCAAAGTCTATCTATCTTGGTTTATTACAAATTAACTAAGCAAGACAACTGAATAAAAGCATACTACAAAAAATGGTTGTAATGACAACATTTGAGTAAAAGAGCAACAAATTTGGATGAACCTTTTTGAATAAAGGCAATTTAAAAATGAACCTCTTGAGTACCGTGGGGGGAGGGGGGAGAGGGGTGGTATCACTAAATTTTTATACTCTTCTTTATTGTTACAGGTGATGCTTGATTTATGCCATAGATACGTTCTGAGGATTATGGCGTAAATCAAAATTGGCATAAATCGAAAGTTATTTTCCGGCAGCATTTGCTCATGTACCTCAAGGGATAATGAGAATCATTCCTACCAAAACATTTTAAACCTCAGTAACAACTTTCTTTATGGTGATGTAAATTCAGTAATTAAGCTATTCCTTTATTTAATAATATTCCTTGAATATTATCAATGCAAATAATGCGTTATAAATTTATCATGCGAGTGATATTGTAAAACTTTTCTAAATGTTGATTATCCTGTGAAATAATTTCAAATAGTAATCTAGGGGTTCCAAAATTACGCTCACGTGTGTACACAAAATTATGACAAAATGTTCCCACCAGTTAAAAGGCATACGAGCTGGTGCCAATCACATAAATTAAGGGAGTACCATTCCCAAACTTAAAGTCACGAACAGTTCTTATTGAAGAATCACTAAATCCCAATGCTTTCCGAATGTCAATGTTTCTCTCACCACATTCAAACCTTTTAAGAAGCTCTATTTTAATTTCTAAGGAAAGAGACTTTCTAGATTTTTTCACATCCTTCCCTCCCATGGTAATTCTAATACTTTTGAAGCTTATTTTAGCACAAGGGGATAAAATAAAGAATTTAATAATTAAAATCACAGAGGTAAATGACAGCTAAATGGAAAACATTAGCACTACGAAAGATGACAACAGCTAAACTGCCAACTGTATACGTATGCCTACATACGTATAATTTTGCGGTGAAATAAAATGAATGTGAGACTTTACACGTAACAGTATGTATAGTATACATTGTATACTTTCTCGCCAAGCGATAGGATGCACATTAAGACTTCACAATGTAACATTCAAAGGTAGAGAAGGCATAGAAATGAGCAAGGTGGTGCAAATAGGATGTTATTTGTATGTTCATTATAAATGGTGTTAAAATGAAAGCATGTAAATCAGACTGGCGTAAATCGAGCATCGCCTATATCAAACAAATACAAGCTAAAAAATCCACTGGCCAAAAAAGAGAGTCACTGTTATGACTCAAATTGTCTCGACTATAACAGCCAAAAAGTGAAAGTACAAAATCTCCAGCATATACAATACAGCACCAACACTGCTGAGACACTTCATTCCTGAAGAAGCTCACTGCAATGCTGGTGAAAAGTCGAGTTCTTTAAATATATTCTCTATGCAGCTTCACCCAAAAGCACTATCACTCAAGTATACAAAATAAATTCAAGCAACTTACAAACATGAGATATACACTGCTTGCTTTCCACTGTACTAGTCAGGTGGAAACGGCAGTGGTATAGAACAAAACAAAACCACATTGCAACGAATTCAATACATAGTACCAAACATGTTACCACAAGAGTCAACATGACTTGCTCAACAAGTTGAGAAGCACTGTATGGACAAAGTATGCTATAAACACACCAATGTGATGCTTTCTGTTCAGTCATGTTTTAAGAAATATTGGTACATTTAAAATTAAAAAGTTTCAACAGCTCTGAAAAGTTTTCTGAGTGCAACCCTAGCACTCCCTTAGAATTTATCACCTCCATGAATTCCAAAAACTGTCACTGGGAGAGGGGGGAGAGGAGGCAATACCATCCAGGTTGGGACACTTGACTCTAGATGGTTATACATTGTATCCAAATAGAAATCTAAGTAGTATAATTAAAATGAAAGAAAGTAAGAATCACTTTGTAAAAAACTACTTTATTTATTAGAAACATGATTAGTTTCAATGGTTAAACGTCATCTTCAGGTACAAATATCGCTGTGATACACTTTATATACAAAACCTGTAGGGATGAACTACCAATGGGAGGAAGCAAAAGTCGTGTGAATAAACTACCAATGAGAAAACACGAAAGTGGGGGAAAGGAATAAAAAGTAATCAATCTATGGTATCTCCTATACCTCCTCTCCTCCATAGATTAACACATTCACTGTCATTGATGCACATGTGTGTAAAGCTAAGCGACCACGGTGGGCTGGCGACACACACATGCATCAAGCCGAGCTACTTCGGTGGGCTGACGACGCACATGGGCATCACAGATGTATGTAGTTCCCTATACTGTTGGATCTGTTGGCTTTATGGTGAGGGATACATGCCTAAGAAAGGCGCTCGGTAAAAGTTTACAACTCAAATGAGCAGCATTCTTTCTTTTTATTGCATTATTGGTCCCAATTTTGCAAGTAGTCTTCAAACGAGATTTTAAATGTTATTATATATTTTTTATAATATTTCCAAATATTTTTTGGGAAATTTTGCATCTTACTTTTTTAAACAGACATTAGTTACACTTTATAGTCTTTTTCTCACTCTTTAGAATTTTTCACGTAGTTTTGAAACAAAAAATAGAAAAATTTTATTTTGAGGTTTGATTAATTAGGAAGTTGTTTACATGTTATTTTGTTTAGTAGGTGTGTTATTTTTATAGTAAATTCATAATATCAACTGAAATACTTATTTTTCATTATTTTAAGGTGATTTTAAATAAGAAAACTAAAATAACAAATTTGGCTCCTGGGGAAGTATCACCAATATATGGAAGGCAGCGAATGTGTTATATAGTTTGGAGTAATCATTTCTTCCCTTCTCCTAATTCCTCCCAAAACCTCCATAGCGGCCATAGATGCAACAGTTTTACTACGTTGTGTGATTTTAGTACTCCTCTTTCCCCAATCCCTCCCAAGCCTCAATCTTCCTCACAGATTGATTACTTTGTATGCACTTTTTATTTCTTTCCCCCAATTTTGTTTGTGTTCTCATTGGTGGCTTCTTCACACATGACTTTTACTTCCTCCCATTGATAGTTTATCCCCATAGGTTTAGTATATTAGGTATATCACAGTGATATATTGTACATGAAGATGACTTTTAACCATTGAAACCCAAGTCATGCTACGGCGAAATAAGTATTTCTAACAATCAGTAGTATATTTCTTGGGTATGGGTCATAGATCGAGTTGCCACCTCACTGGGTTTGGACAAGTCATCTCTGAGATACAGGTTAAGTCATAATGTGAGATTAGAAAATTTTATTTAAAATTTCATATTCAAAAACTATATCAGAGACATCTCATGATGAGTTGCTTAAGAATGATTGTATGAATAACAAATTTGACACAATTGAAAGTTGACAACTCCAACTCTGTTTTGTTAGGTTAGCTAGGAATTCCTGCATTTGAGTCAACGGTATTAAGCCATGTCCAGACATAACCACGCAGATACGAACAGGGCGAGTGCGAATGAGCAATCATTCCTCATTGCACTCAAATGTGGATGAGTAGAATTTGCCAAATGGTATACTGGATCGCCAAACGGTTCACCAGGTCCCTCAACTGCGCTCAGCTTATTCTCTTGTTGGCAGTGTCAAATGTCGGCAGTTGTCGGAGCTGCAGCTTTTATTGTTATGTATTCTTTGATAAAGAATGAGGAAAGAAAGAGGAATCGAAAAGAAAGGCATTGGTGGATAACAGAAATATAAAGAAATAGAAACAAATACAGTGGTTCTTTGTTAAGTGACTTGTTTGAAGAATGTACTGGACAGTTTAGGAACTTTACTAGAATAGCAGCAAGTGATTTTGAGCTGCTATTTGATTTGATCAGGCCCAAAGTCCACAAAAGTGACACAAAATGGAGAAGCACTATTCCTGTGAAAGAGAGGCTTGCTTTAACTTTACCTTTCCTGGCTAATGGAGATTCTTATTCAAGTTTACAGTAGCTCTTCAAAATTTCAAGGCAGCTGATCTCTACGAGATAGTTCCTGAAGTTTGTCGAGCCCTGATTTTATATTTTCTTTGCAACCTCATTCCATGCATCCTGTTCTTTTGTTCTGGTTAGAGCAAGTGCAAACATGGCAACTGATGGTCTGGAACCCAACCACCCTATTATAATACACCACCTCTTTGTACTTCGCATGCTTGCGGTTTGCAAATTTGCACTTCGCAACAAAATTTTTGACCATTACTACCATTTCGCGCAGATTATTTGCATTTTGCATGTGTAATTCAAAGAATTGTTATCATCTTGTAAACACAAGATTTTATGCTGCGTATTTTAAACAATTAAAAGAAATGTTATCACTTTCGTATGCTAGGGTTTGATTTTCTCTTATGCATTTCGAACGTAATTAATAAAATAAATGTTACCACTTTATAATGCTCGTGTTTGTTTGTGGCTTGGAAATGTTTGTTTCAGAACAAAGGAAAACATCTGTGCATCCCGTACTCAACATTCCATTTCAGTAGTTAATCCATTTAAATTAAAACATTTCCTTGGAATGAACAAAAGAGGATTGAAAATCACATGCAAAAATGTGCACGAGGTAAACTGCACAATTGATATAAGAAGTGTTATCACTTTGTAATGGTGGATTTTAATTTGCTATTGCGCATTTTGAAAATAGAGTTCAAAAGAATTTTTTCACTTTATGATGCTAGGTTTTCATTTTGTTACATTTTCTTTTATTTTCTGTTAAATTGCATTATTTATGATAAAAAATTGAATTTTTTTAGGTTGACTGGAACCATACTTCCATTATTACATTGCATCTTATGGAAAAATAGGACTTGCACTTACCGAATTTGCATTTTGCATTAATTTTCCAGAAGCAATTATTCGTGAAGTTCAAAAAGGTGGTATACGAGGGTGAATCAAAAAGTTCCCGGAAAGTTTCAGTAACAATGTTCCTGCATTCCAAAGAATAACAAAGCATTGTTGCCTAAAACTAGCATTATCTTAGCTATAACAATTCAATATTTCATAACAATTCATTCATTATAATATAAAAGCAGTTTTTCTAACCCATTAATTCATGAGTATGGATAACTTAAAAGTTTGAGGTTCGAGTAAACGTAAAGTTTTTGACAAAACTTGGCTGGAAATCGAATGCCATTATTCAGGCTTTGCAGAAAGTTTACGGGGATGATGCATCTAAGAAAACTGCAGTTTATGAATGGATTCAACGGTTTAAGCTTGGATGAGAAGACATTAACGATGACTATCGAAGTGGAAGACCATCAATGTCAATCAACGAAGAAACCGTGGTCGCTGTCCAATCAACTGTGGAAGATGATAGACAAGTTTCAGTGCAAAAGATAGCCAAACGTTTGGACATCTCATATTGCTTAGCTCAATCAACCCTCAAAGATAGTTAGGATTCAGCAAGCTTTCTGCTAGATGGGTACCGAAAGCATTGCGCCCTGAACACAAGACTCAGAGAGCTGACCATGCAGTTGAGTTCCTCAACCGATTTGATGGAGACCCAGAAGATTTCTTTCACCGAATAGTGACTGGTGATTAAACATGGATCTGCCAGTATGATCCAGAATGCAAAATTCAATCTAAACAATGGTTACCAAGGGGGTCAAGTGGACCAATAAAGTTCAAAGCTGAACGATCAATCAAGAAGGTTATGGCAATTGTTTTTTGGGATAGTGAAGGCGTAATCATGGCCAATTTTCTTGAGGGGCAATGGACAGTAACAGGAGGTTATTACAAACAAGTTTTTAAAAAACCAAATGCTGCGCTTACAGAAAAGAGAACTGGGAAACTTCATTGGCGAATTCTGTTTCACCATGACAATGCTCCAGCACATTCAAAAGTGAACTGTATTTTCCTTTTAAAAGTAGATTGCATACAAAGGCAGATTTATAAGTATGCACAGTACGTGCAGAAGTAAGGCCCCGTGGGGCTGAGGTGGCCCCTAATTCCAAGAATAACAAAAACTTATTTTGACTTTGTGGACCTTTATTCAACTCTGTGGAATTCAATAAAAACAACAATTATTATAACTTTTCATTTCCTCTCTGCCAATAAAAACAGAGCTGTGACTGTTAATAATATATTGTGTGTGATGCGTTGTTGGCACTCTTCATTTTCCTTAGTGAAATAAGAGGTCCCCCAAAAAAGGACTGGGGGCAGAGTCCCATGGAACATAACTCCGCCGCTGGTTGTATGAGAAAGCGATGGGCCTTATTACCCCTTGCCTGTCTCATTGAAAAATCTTCTGACGAAGAATTTTATTCTATTTTTCATTTCAGAAAACATGAACAGAAATTACAAAAATCCTCAAATGAAAATTATTGTTTCAATATTCTGAATTAAATTCATTCATCAGTTATTAGAAACTATAATTTATATTCTATACGATTTAGGTAAGAAAATAATTTAAGTATTATGGGAAAAATTTGTAAGCAATATACACTTACAAAGAAATATACCTAAAACTATATAATGTTGAGGTAATAACTACTACTATTGTTACATATAAAATACTTGACATTTTATAATGATGATAATTTTATTTAACATTACATGGGATGAATTTCGAAATGAATACAATTTTTTCACTTTTTAAATGAATTTTATCTGTACATAAACTAAGCTTATAAGATACTTAAGGATCAAGAATAAAATGTTCCTGGAAGAATTTCTTTGCCTTCCCCCTTCACCCTCATAAATACTAAACCTTTTATGGGCAAAGCAATGCAAAGGGGATAATTTTTGAGTCTTGAGAGGGCACAAAATGACACGACCCAGAGCGGTGGTCAGTCCTCCTCCACCTCCTACTAAAACCCATTACTCCAGGTTTTCCCAGCTTGCCAGACAGGAAAGGGACTTCAAACAATAGAGGTATACATCATACTGCATGTTACGAATAGAATGGCAAAAAAACCGACGCCCGGGCCAGAGG
The DNA here is from genome assembly GCA_028673005.1 of Tanypteryx hageni. NCBI lineage: Eukaryota > Metazoa > Arthropoda > Insecta > Odonata > Petaluridae > Tanypteryx > Tanypteryx hageni. The sequence goes on from CM054112.1 coordinate 271,831,650, forward strand.
ACCTCAAACCGTAGTGATTTTTCCTTCCGCCTTTCACAGTTTCAAGTTACACTTTTTGATAGAAAACTTACTAGAAGAAATCCTTTCTGTCCGTGTCTCACAGGTTTTGCGTTACAGAGGGGCATTCCTATGAAGTATGGTATCATTATGCAGCACACATTCTAGATTTCCGGCTTTGGTAGGTTTCCACCTTAACCCTTTCGCTGCTATCAACGCATATATGCGTCGAGGTAGCGCACAGCCGCTACTGCTATCGACGCATATATGCGGGCTGGCAGAGCGGTGCCCTGACTGCTAACGACGCATATATGCATTTCAAGCTTTTTCGTTCCCTGCTCAAAACGCATTCAGTCGTATCGATCCTAACGAAATGTCCTAAGTTTGACGTAGGCCTCACCAGCAATCTGTCAACATCCGTATGAACAGTCACCAGAATAGCCTTATTCTTACATGCCCCCTCCCAGTTGCATTACACGCCAATGCCCACAATGTCCCCTTCAATAGTTGTTACAATGTAAGGGTTATTTGCACCTTACCCAATGACACTCCTGCCCCACTTCTCCGACACTGGGAACTAGCACATATACATCTTCCTGACTCTTTCTCCCCGCCTGGCCTCAACCTCCGCTAACCCTATTAGCCCTCTTACAATGTCTCCTATTGTTACATTATTGCTATTCGTGCTTTACCTTACCACACTCCCTTCTTATTGGCTATCCACCCTTCCCACTCCCCTCCTCCTCCAATCATCAACCTTCTCACATCACCCTGTCATTCCCCACCCATTGTGTCATTTTTGCTGTTACTCTATCTCCATCACTGAAGAAGGGCATATGCACAAAAAGCTTACGTGTGTTTTTTTGTGTGCGTGTTTTCTGTCTCTTTGACGTCCCGAGCAGCCTGCCAACTTGGTCCTCAACTTGGTAAGTGTCTGCTGGGCTTCCTTCAACACCTTGTTGCCACCCTCATCACTACCTTTTCTTTTCCTTAAGTTAATATTTATATATATATGCAGTAAGCTGCAAAATTGCCCCAGTGACACATTTTCATTAAGTTTTAAACAATATTATGTGAGATAAATATTATATAAATAAAATATAAATGCTAAACTTATTTATGTTAAAAAGTAAACTACACTTAACAAAAGAACAAAAAATAAAAAGTGTATTTTATTTTTTAACATTGGCATGCTTAGTATTTACATTTTATTCATATAATATTTGTCTCACATAATAATGTTTAATACTTAATGAAAAAAGTGTCATTGGGACAATTTTGTAGCTTACTTTATATATATTTATATGCAAAATATTTTAAGGTAATTTTTAAGGAAATTTCCTTTGGGAATTTAAGGAAATTTTGCTGATTTTAGGGTAGTCTAAGGAAATCACTGTTAAAAGCTGTTGGAGCCCTGGAATAAACCCCTATGCTGCGGAAATATAAATTACCCTACGTGCTTAAAATATGTTTTACCATACTACCTCCTTCCCTTCTACCTCTGGTTTTTATTATACTCGGAATCACTCTGAATGTCTTTCATCATCTGAATTCTAATAACTCGTGTAGAGGGGATTTAAGGAGACAATGACTTGAGTGTGGAGTGATGTCTTAAGTTAGAAGCATCTTTCTAAATTTGTAAATGTCGTAAGTCCGGAGTGCTGTAAATCTTAAGTAGAGGACTGACTGTATTTCTGTATCTAGGTGCGCTGTTTATGCTCTGTTAATGTGATTTACGTATGAGGTCTTGAAGTTTTCACCCAAAAGTTCATATTTCCATCTCTAAGTATGCTGTTCCTGAATAGCATCCGTCAAAGTGAGTGTGGGAGTGCAGTGAGTGCTGTTTCGAAAATAAAGAGTTCATATTGCCTCTAGGGGCGCCGTTTCTACTCTGCCACCGTTTTCAAAATCTTTGCCCAAAAGAGTTTGGATTTTTTGCAAAGCTAAGCCAAAAAATGTTAAAAACTGTTGGATATCTCATGCTAAATTGCTTTAAAAAATTGGAAATTATAACGTAAAATGACGTGAATATTTAAAATGAAATAATGTAAATACAGGGTTTTACTTACATTGGAATCATAGGAAAATTGATGGGCGTCATAAAATGTAAATAATGGAAAAATATGGGGTTTTACTTTATTTTAATTTGTGAATTGAAGATTCGACTCCGATTGTAAACAAAAAGTAATTTAGCATGAAGAACAGAGCGCTAAATACGTATTTCGAGAGCCAAGCTCTCATCATCAGTAGCTGCTGTCGAGTAGGATGGGTCGGTTTGCATACATCAATTTAAACCGTTGTCCATTGGTGTGAAAGTGGGTGAGAGAGGAGTGGGAGGAGGGACAGGGGGAACCGTTAAACTGTTGAGGGGAGGAGTAAGATACCGGGCCATGATTGATATCCATAACAGTTTTTTTGAATTGGTTAATGAAAAGGCTCTCGTAGGCATCTAATTTGTTTTCTTCGGGTATTGATTTTAACAGCGTTAAATTCTGGATGGTGTTAGGATAGTTGTTTTCTTGTATATGGGCGGCTATGCTCGAATTGTTAATCCTGTTATGTCTAAAGTGCTCTTTGAAGCATGTTTCTACATTACGCTTTGTCTGTCCTATATATATCCTATCGCATTTTCCGCAAGAAATCTTTTAAATTCCGAATATTCATCAAGGTGCTACTGTGTCTTTTGGGTTTGTGAAGAAGGTTGGCGAGTTTATTGTTGTTCACTTGTACAGTTTTAAAATCATATTCTAAAAAAATTACTATGAGTTTATTGGTGACGCTGGGAGCGAAAGGTAATTTGAATTTTTTGTGTTATTATTTGTGTGTGTTGTGTGATTTTTGATATGGAGTTAGTGTTTATGTTTTCGTAATATATTTTCTACTATCTGACTGTCATAACCATTAAGTGTTGTGATGTTTTTTGTGTTCAAATTCTTTACGAAAATCGGTTTTGGAAAGGGAGACATGCAGGAGTCTGTGTATAATGGAGTGAAATGGTGCTAACTTATGTGCAATGTGATGGTGGGAATCATGTGGAATGTGTGTCCGTATGTCTGGATTTCCAGTAGATGTTAAATGTTAGCCGGTTGCCAAGTCTTTTCATGAGTAAATCTGGGAAAGGAAGTGTTTTGTCATGTTCTTTCTCATATGTAAATTTAATGAAATCGTACTGTTCATTAGGTTTCCCTAAGAAGTCTGTGATGTTGCTTTTCGATGTGTCGAAAATTGCAAAGACGTCATCAACGTATCTTAACCATGTTTCCGGGAAATAGGAAAAAGTGCCTTTGCACTGTTTTTCAAAGTTATTCATAAAGAGTTTTGCTAGGAAGGGAGAGAGGAAGCTTCCCATGGTTGTGCCTTGGTTTTGTTGGTATATTTAGTTGTTCATTTTGAAGTAATTTTGGTTCATGCAAAGGCGCATTAGTCGTACGTATTCCCTAACTGTTTCCAGTGTAAGGTTTTGTTCTGTATGCCATGTTTCTAGAAATTTTAAAGTTTCTTCTATGGGGGCACTAGGGAAGAGGGAAACTACGTCAAAGAAATCCAGAATTTCGTTTTCTTTGAGGCTTGAGTTTTTAATTCGGTTTCTGAAGTAGGTGTTGTTTTTTATGTTCAACTCTTGTGTGAGGTGCCACTGTTTGAATTGTTCATTGAGCCAGTGGGAAATTTTATATTTTGGGGAGTTGATCGAGGAGACTATGGGTTTAAGGGGAATGTCTTGTTTGTGAATTTTGGGTAAACAGTACATTCTGGGGATGATGGGGTTTGGGGTGTGGAGTTGAAATCTGAGCTGTTTAGTGATTAGGGTATTGCAAGTTTTTAGGGTGTTTTTGGTGTCTGTAATAATTTTGTTGAGCGGAGCTATATATATATATATATATATATATATATATATATATATATATATATATATATATATATATATATATATATATATATATAAACTTGAGGAAATGTAAAAATAAATAATTCTCAAAATCTCAATAAATAGATATTGTAATAAAATAACTAGATTTAAAAAATGTTTTCCAAAACTCCAGAACATGTTTCACATCACATAGGTATTATAATAAAATACCTAGATTTGAAAAAATACATTTCTAACAAATATAAACTTTATTTCTTACAAAAATAATCATTGAAACATAATACATAATAAGAAACAAAAGCTATCTTATAAAAAATCTACTCACTGCTCTTTAAAATAATATCTCTGTATATTCCTTATCAGTCGCATTACTTTTTATGCTATCCAATTATAATTGAAGATGTTCATCTATGCACAACTCATGGCTAGCAATACTATTCCCTTTTAGTGCATTTTTTGTATGCAGTAAGCTTACTAAGGTTTCAGGCTGTTTCTTATATATGTATATATATCATGCCCAAATGACTCAAGATCCTTTCTACAGAAACATTTGAATGTGGTAATGACAAAGCACATCCTACTACTTTTGAAAGATTAGGAAATCTTGTCTGCCCTGTTATATCTTTCAATAGAAGCTGTTTTTTCCATAACTCCATAGCATCTTTCACATCATTAAAGTGACCTTCTAAGGCTGTCTTAATTCTATGTCTGCAACATTTTTGACACATTTTCTCAAGATAGGGCAGGGCTATAAACACTTTAGCTAGGCTGCTAGGTTGTCTGTTAAGAGCATTTTCTGGATTTAAAAATTCCAAAATCTCAAAAGTACCACTACTGAACCTAGATCTAATTTGATTTGCCAGTTCAATTAAGAATGATTGACAGCATTGTTTGAACTATCTGATACCATCAATGTCACCACATATCGAGTAATGTGATAGTATTTCAGTGGCATGTATGCCAACATATACTTGCTCAAGAGGTACTCTTAAATTAGCATCATAAATGTCAATAATGAAAGGATTACATTCTCTTAGGCGTTTTAAATTAATGATGTCACTCATGATCTCTCACAAAAATTTTTTTACACGACTATTCAATTGACGAAGCATAGGTCTCTGAAACAATAAACTCATTTGTCTGAAGCAGCTGTACTTGCATGAACTGTAACTGAGCTTCACAGAATGGATTGCTCAAACTAGATGGAATCCTATCTGTTAAATATGATGGATCTTACTTAATAACTGCTGTGAAATACAACCTCAAAGTATCCCATTGTTCTAAAAGCCTACTTACACACTCCTCTAGGAACAACACTCAAAAGTTTATGAGGAGATATGTCAAGAAACTTTTGGAAGTCTTCTAGTTCATGCCTATGCAAACTTGATCTACTAAAATGGGAGTAACCATTCCTACATAAATCTTCTAAAGAGGTAGAGAGCTTGAAACATGCATGTGATACACACAAATGTACTATATGGCAGCTAAAATGAACAAACATTACATGAGGCAGATGTTTTCATTAAAGAAGTAACGCTTTTGTTTTCTCCGAACATGTCATTACATTTATCTGAAGAAAACCCTATTATATTATCAAAAGGATTTTTTTTCTCTACAAAAGACATTCTTATTGCAGCATATAGAGATTCTGCATCAACTTTTCTACTGAAACCATGTCAAAAAAGAGGTTACAATTTCAAACTCTTCATAATCAAAATGAGAAAAACATATTGCCAATTGCTTTTCAGTGCTAATGTCTGTAGTCTCATCTGGAATAATACTCAATTTTGTTTTTTTAAATCGGTTGACTCAAGTTTTGGAGAAATAAAGACCTAACCCTTGCCTCAAAATATTTTAACATTTGGTGGAGGACATTTTCATGTTTTTGTTTCTCTTTTTCCACTGAATTCTCAGGACATGTTGCTTTAATGAGATCAATTAAAGGTTGTGAAATTGTAAAGGAAAGATTATGTAAAGCAATAAATGCACAAATACAAGCTTCTGTGAGCAATGTGTAATTATGGTTCTGAATATTTGCCTATAAATGAATATCAATACGGTTTTGAGATGAATCCTAATTTAAATTACTTAATCTCATGTGTGATGCACTTTTGACAGGTCTCTCGAACCCTGATTTGCTACACTGAACTGCAATGGAGCAAATTTGACGCTTTGGTTTACTGCTTCCCTTTGATGGTGTTTCCAACCAACCCTTTAAGTCTTTTGTAGCCACTGGTAACAAAACTTTTGAACATATGTAACTTTCTGATTCTTGATTGTTAACATTTCTTGGCATTCATCATCTGTGTTATAATCGTTTTCTGTCACTCACTTGTCTTGTTGATGCCTTTTACTATTATAACCCTATTTTTATAATTGTAAAATTAATTATAAAACTGCAGTTAATATTATCTTGAATAACCAATGAATCATAGTTGATATTATACTTACTAAACTAAATATACTTTCAACCTGAATTGCCTTAAATTTACCTTAAAAATTTCCATACCCTAGATATTACCATGAATATACCCAAATTATGCTCAACTAAGGTAATTACCTTAAAAGTGGGAGCCCTGGTATAATCCCTGAGGAAACGGTGATTACATAATGGGGAAACAGTGATTAGATAATGGTGAAACGGTGATTATGAAATTGTTATTTTTTGAGTGGCGTTTCTCGACTTACGAGTCATTCAGTACAACAACTAAACACACAAATGTTATGAAGTATAATTTTTAGATCAAATTGTTCTGCTACGGGTAAATGCCACATTTTTTGCAGAGATGAATGGTTGATAGCACAAACAAATGCAGGCTGGAAGCTGTGACGACATCTTGTTTCTGGTGCAATGCACTTAAAAGGAGGTTAACTTATTGAAAAATCCTTGAATCAAAATGAGTATGAAGTACATTAAAAAATATATTTTATTGTTATTATTATAAAAAAGTGTGCTGGTTAAGTAAATGAATAAATTGATATACTCTTTATAAACTTAATTCTTTTAACACTGATTTTATTGTTAGTCTTCCTTTAACAAATGAGAGAGTTTAAAAGTAAAATCAGTTTACCTATTTTTCCTTTTCCCTCAATTTGCACTTTCCTGCAATTTACACTTTTTTCTAGGTCCCTAGAAAAGTATAAATATATAGTATAGTATATGATATAGTATATCACGTAAATTTTCTCATGCCAGGGATTTGATATTTCAAACATCTGATGGTTTATGCATCTCACGACAATGACAGGGACTAAAGAGACTATAATGAAACACACACTCAGACTCAATCACACAGATCTCTAAAAAATGTTTAAATGAGGAAATTCTTCTAATTCTAAATGTATACATTTCAAGAGCTAAGCTCTCATCATCAGTAGATGATAGTGAATGAAGGGGTCAGAATCTCATGTAGTATATTTAACGGTGTGAAAGTGAAAGTGGGGGAAGGAGGTCACCGGTTAGACTGTAGAGAGGGAAATGGGGCCTAGGTCGTTATTCATAATGGTTTGTTGATGTATGTGTATGTACAATGTTTAGTATGCATCTAATTTGTATACATTGTTTACTTGTTTTAATAGGATTAATTTGTTGATAGTGGTGGAATGACTGGTTTCTAGTATGTGTGGGGCTACGCTTGAGATGCTAAATCTATTATGTTTAAAATGCTCAAGGTGTTCTTTGAAGCGTACTCCTAATTTGCATTTAGTTTGTTTTTACAATTACAGCAACATATTTTGTAAATACCTGATGTGTAAGAATGGAATTGCATCTTTAGGATTGTGGAGAAGATTAGCAAGTTTATTTTTATTTTTTCCATAAACTTGATATATTTTTTTACTTCTAAAAAACTATTTTGAGATTCGTACGGTTTAGGAGTTTGTTGTTAATTATCATAATTACCAACAACAAAATAATGTTAGAATAATGAATGAATACCAATTACAGAAATTAAAACTCAGTCGTGAACCTAACCCAATCAAAGGCAAAAATACACCCCAAGCGAACATAACCATACCCATCCCAAAGGTAACGTTAACAAGTATAAAATTTTCAATGTTCACATCACTGCAAATGACTGTAAAATCCCAACAAACCAACGTAAAAACATAGTACAAGTGAACAAGTTAATTAGAAATAAAGCTAATAAAAATATAAATTTGCCTTTAATTATCATGTAAAGCATAACTGAGTAAAATTTCATCAGAGAAGTGATGATAAGAAAAAAATTAGGGCCCTTTACCCCTTGATGCGGGACTCGGTACGTGGTACCAACGCGCCTGATGCCCCTATTCGCGGGAGTCTGTACCACGTACGGACCAGTGCCCTATCCTATTAAAATATTTTCTGGGCCTCTTTCCTTCAGTTATGTGAGATACAATGGCATCCTTTGTCTTCTAGAAGGTTTCGGCTTTATAAACAACTACTTTGGTTACATGATTTTGAATTTAAAAAATTCTTTATCTTCTCAGTCCACAGCCTTTCGACTTGTTCATTTCCAAGCTGCTTATGCTTGCTTGCCATCTGTTTCATCTCACTCTTATTGAAATATGGGATCAGCGCTGTTTCTTCTACTAGAGCCAGCCATATAGTCCTCAATCAAAAGCATTCTTTCGTGAGTGGAAGTACGAAAAAAATTTCTCTTTCTTAGCCCTATTTCAAAAGGTATGGCTTCTCATAGTAGTGAACATTTTCTGGATGAAGAAGTATTACAATTTCTTGTTGAAAATGAGGAAGATAAATTTTCTAATGATTTTGGCAGTGATAAATCTAGTGAGATCGAGTTGGACTTTACATCTCGTGACCTACCTCGACAGTCAGAAAGTAAAAATGAAGGTGACGGTCGTCCATTGAGTGAGGCTGAAGTTTATCCAACTTCTTGGATTTGGTCAGATATTGATGAAGGTAATATTCTGCAAAAGTTTCCCTTTGTTGGTGAATTTGGTCCTACTGTTCCTATTGCTAATGCTCTTCAGTCATTCACAAACATTTTTGATGCACACCTGGTTGAGATTATTGTTTTGGAGACTAATAGGTATACTGAAAATTATTTAAAAAATAAAAAGATGTCTTCTAGATCTCGACTAAATAAATGGGAACCTGTGTCTTCATCAAAAATATATGTTTATTTGGGACTAATTATGTTGATGGGTATTGCACAAAAGCCTACTCTTCATTCTTACTTTTCTAAAAATCCTCTTTTGGAAACAACTATTTTTCCTAAAACCATGTCTCAAAATAGGTTTGAAAGCATCTCAAAATTTTTCCATTTTGTTGATAATTCGAAAATCGTAAGTTACAATAAGAAACTTTTCAAAATTCAGCCTATTATTGATCATTTAAATTGTAAGTTTCAGAGTATCTACTTGCCATAGGAAAATATTGCTGTAGATGAATCTCTTACACTTTGGAAAGGTCGTTTGTCTTTCAAGCAGTATATTCCTTTGAAATCCTCAAAATTTGGAATAAAAGCATTCAAACTTTGTGAATCTGAAACAGGATATCTTTGGAGTTTTATTGTTTACTCCGGCTCGGATTTCGGTTTCAGAAACACCAGACAGACTGAAAACATCAGCAATAGCTATCAAATTGTTTGAACCTTTATTTAGAAAAGGCTACAGGTTATGGATGGACAATTACTATAATTCACCAGATTTGTGGAACAAATGTTGCAGGAACTTTACATTTGAATAGGAAAAATGTACCATCTGAAATAAAAGCTGCCAAATTGAAAAAGGGAAAACACGTAGAATTGTGATTCATTCTGGTATTATCAAAATACAAAGAAAAATGTTGTTGTGGAAGTGTCTCCACTTGCAATTCATCAATCATGGTGTCTTGCTTTCCAATTTGTCTTGCGATGATTATCTCGTGCAATGTATTGACACACGGCAAATTGACGAATGAACTGACCATGACGAGTTGTCATAGAATTGTAGGAAGTATGGTTATACATTTTATCGATATTTTTTTAAACAAATGAAAAAAGATAAAATAATTATACATACTGAAATTTTTCATTGCAAACTTATGATCCGGAATTAAATTAATACTTTTAATTTAAAAAATTCTTTTTTTTTTCAAACCATTTCAATTAATAAATGAACTAGTATACCAATACTTAATACACATGTTCAAAATATACACAAATACATTCAGTGAGAAATTAGGTCATAAAATCTTTTTCCCGTTTTGACAGTCTGCTAAAAGGGAGGTCATCTCAGATTCGGCTTCAGATGAATATGGTAATAATTTATATCCTGAGATGCCAATTGCACTACATCAAAATTGCGCTAAACAAACATGACTTAAATGAGGCATACCTGTAATATGGTACTCGCATCAATATATGCTAATTAATCCATCCTTGATTCCTAATTAATACAGCCTTAATTACTTATAAATGTTTGTTTATAAAGTTCAAAATATATAGAAAGATATTCTTATGGTAATTCCATGAGGTAAAAAACTCCCACTAGAAAAAACACACCTTGTAATGGCATCCACCAGGAAACCTCTGCACTGGGCCACCCGACAACGGGGAGTTTGAGCCACAAGCAGGAGAAGAGGAGGCAGTAGCGGTGGAATGACTGTTGATGGAATTCACTAACTCAGTGACCACATCATCTCCAGCTAATGAAGTCCCTCTAGGAATATTGAGGCCCAAGAGGTCAGTAATAGATTTTCCATGATCCTCTGATAAGAATGGGCATCGAACTCCTATGGGAGATATTTCTGTTAAATCGATCCATTTTTACGATTAAGCCCAAATATAGCTAAAGAATTTATCCAAAAAATTAATTTCTATCACTTATACAAAGAAGTCTTTTGTAAGTAAAAGCAAAAAGAGAAGCACAATTTTATAACAGATTCTAAAATGAATAAATAAAATGACAACTTTGTATTATCCACTGTTTTAATACTTATATATGAACTGGGTTTCCATGTGATGCCATCAGCTATAATTATTGCTCCCATTGCTATCACTTGTTAATATATTCTAAAACATTTACTAGCAGCCAACAAGGCTAAAATAATGAATAAAAATAAGAATCAAATCCATGCCTCAAAATATGCCCACAATAAATATATATAATCAATATAATAAAAGCCCAGGTTCTATTGGTCATTTGCCTGGAATGCTCTGTACAAATCCCCATAAGAGAAAACTTAAAAATCCCTTATTTTCACTTGCAGGCTTTTTTCTTTTACAAAATTAAATTATAAGTAATTGACCTAAGATCTTTGAACCTGGACCATCGACGTTTGGAAAAAACTGTCTGCAATTTTGCCATGCTTTTGTCGGTTTCAGTATCAAAGACACCATCGTATCGGCGAATAAGGCAAGTGTAAATGCGGCAAACCAAGCCGGATTATCAGAAGAGACATTAGATGCGTCAGTTGTTGGAATCCCATGCCGACGAGTTGACCAATGAATACCTGCTGAAATTGGAAAAGGAGCGGCTTCAAGAGGAAGAGAAGGCATCTGCAAGCCAGCAAGAGGCATGTGAGCAGCAACTTATTCAGAGTTTGACCATAAATCATCATAAATCATGTCAATGCTGCTTGTAAAGGAGAATGTCCACAATATGAACAGAAGTTGTTATTAAATGCAAAATTATGGATGCAGTTGCTGGTTATGAAGAACTTCTCTGAGAAAGGTAGCAACAGAATATGCAGACGATGCTGGACTCCTTCAAAAGGCCCACAGTGTCTTCGCCAGATGAGCCTTCTACTTCGAGTGGCAAGCCTGCATGTCCGGGACAAATTCCCATTGGATCGCCATGTGTTGCCTCTTCAGAATCTTTCGAAGAGGAACTGTAAATTCCTATACCTACTATACGATGCAACTTCATTTGTGAAGCCAAGTTCTCCTACATTTAAGGTAAGTCCATAATTTAATGTTTTTTGTTAATTTTTTTACCTTTTTTAATTTTAATTTAAGTTACAGGTGAATTTATGCTTTCGCAGAATGCATGCTCCCTATTTTTAATGTATTTCTATGGGAATAATTGTTTTAATTTATGAGAATCTTACATTATGCGCATGCTACAGGACTGCAACCCTTGCATAATTCGCAACCACCTTGTATCTTCAAATGTGTTTCCACCAGTTGCATCCCTAGAGCTTGCAATTCCTGCACAAGTTTTTAAGGTTTTTGAGATTTATGACCACATAATATCATGCAGTTTCTTCCACTGGAACTTAATTTGAGTGAAATAACTATATTTTAAAAGTGATTCCATTGATTATTTATTATGATTATTTGATAAAAAATAGTTGCCAAATTTATCAATAAAGGATGCAGGAAAAATTTATTTATTTGGGCAAAAGATAGGGAAGACAAGAAATATTGTATACCATTAAGCACTACAATAAAAATTAACCTGGTTTCATTACTTGATTCATTCTCAAATCTTATTCAATATTTTTTGTTTTGGCTTAAAAACCTGAGCAACGTCATGTAATTTCAGCAAGTAGTATATAAAAACAAGTTAGGCAAGTCTACAGTCCATCACAAATAGGTGTGGTTCATGCGATGGAGCTTTTGGAACTAAATAACCAAATGATATAATTTGAAAGAACACACACCAAAAAACAGCAAAACATCATGACCCGATTACTGTATTTACTCATATACCACATCATCTCAATCGTCAAAATACTTTGGGCGTTTACTCTGTAGAATTCTTGGCCTTATGCAAGTATAAATGTGGATGCAAGTGTGTTGCAGTGAATTTAGTATTGATACTCGCAATTTATATAACCTGTTCAGAAATCCTCATGTAAGACATAGTTCCTTTTTCTTACTCTCATTTTGGGAAAAAAGGTGTGCGTATTTTTGACTAATCAACCTCTTGGATTATTATAGCCATAGCTCCTTCCACATGGAACACACTCTCAAGGGAGAAAGGAAACTCGGTTCTGTCATTAGTCTACTCTGAACGAAGAGCACCAAGGGGACCAATGGCTTAATGTCCTTTCCAAAAGATTGAATACTGAATTTGTATGGTCTTCTCAAACCACACAAACAGAGGGCTGGACGACCTTGGAGAAAATCTTACTTTCATAGGATTAGTACCCGCTGCCCTTTCGATCAGCAGGTGAGTGGGGAAAAAGGTGCACGTGGTACATAAGTAAATATGGTGGATGTCTGCTAAAATTTCTTTCTTCCCTAAGGTGGTGCACTAATAAACATAACATTATAAATATGCATTCAAAACGACATGCCCGGATTGCCGCAGTGCATGGAGGGGAAGTTCCCCTCTGTCACCTTGACTACCCCCACCCCACCACTATCCCAATCTTTTCATAGCTATGTTGTCAGTTCTCACTGTTTGCAGTTGGCTGTCTCCATCATGCCTCACCTTGCTAGATTGGGGATAGAAATTAGGTCAGCATCCCTACCACTGCCGACTCCCACGGTGCTCCGATCTTCCTTTGTCTCTATCACCATTTCTGAGAGCAAAACAATGCAAGTACGTATCGTGAGGTTTTAAAGGTAAATTTTTCTACCACTCTGGTATTTCCAGCTTTCCCTTCCATCTTTCACATATAGTTGCTAAAATATCCAAAATGCGAGGGCAACATGCATCTTCCATTCAGAATGTATGACAAATCAGAATGAAACTTTTGGTGGTGGCTATCACAAAATGTGTTGATTGGTTTTAGGCAGCCTTCCTTTAAAAACTTTTGGGAATTACAATGTGATAATATTGCCTCACTTGGGCATTGTCTCAGCCGCCAGTCTGTTTCTCAGTGCTCTTTTGTGCTTTTGTTTAAATATCCATATCATGGGAACTACACATGTTATTGGATTAGAGTCGTTTCCAAAAGTAAATTTCATCATTTCTGCAAATTTCATTTGCTCAATGTATCCCTCTAAACCAGGGGTTGCCAAACTTTTTATCTCAACGACCCCTTTGATGATGCCATAAAAATTTGGAGACCCCCAGTGAAAGTTTTGATATTAAATACTTTTTAAATCTATTTTAGGAAAGGTTTTTCAATAATAATAATTACGGTAGTGTATAATAAACTGTATTAAAAAAAACATTTACAATTAATCAAGTAACATGACATTTTTATACTGAACTAAAATTTATTTTTAGTGTGAAGGGTGGGCTTGGTATTTTTTTTTATTAGACCATTTACATTGGGCTCATGATTTGTAAACTTTAATCTTAATTCTCCTCTTTCTTCCAAGTTCAACATGTTTCGCTGCTTAATTATAAGTGTGTTAGCATGGCTAAATCCACCTTCAACCATATATGAAGTGGGGAATGCTAAAATAAAAGGTACTACTGTTGCACAAATTTTAGGATATCTAGTATTAATTATTTCATTTGCCCAAAATAAATCGGTAGTCTTATTTTTGAACAATGCTTTTGCTTCGAGATCAACAGACATGTCTATAAGTTCATAAGAAATGTCTTGGTTTTCTATGCTGTTAAGGTTTAAATAGGAGTCAAAAGGAGATACAATCCAATCAGGAATTTGCATATTTTGCAGGTCTGCAAATCTAATGCTGAAATCATGGATTACCTCTTTAAGATGGTTAACAAATATCTCCAAAACATTGTCAGTAATACTTTCATTTTCCAGTTTCTGAAGATTTGCAAAATATTTGAAGTCTCTCATTGATAAGGACAATTTAAATAGCTCAAGTTTCTTTTGAAAACCAAGTAAGACTGTTGGAGCTTGAATGAGACTGACATCCTTACCTTGCAAACGATTTTAGGACTCATTAAATTTTGAATTCTTAATTAAAATATATCAAAGAATAAGCAAGAAATATGTTTTTTAACAACAATTATTGGCGAAATTTTAGATTGTTATTTTCTATTGAATATTAAAATTTTTAAAAAGCCTCCTAAAGACCAATTTATTTCTCACCGACCCCCTAACGACCCTTTAACTCTCATCGACCCCCTGAGAGTAGGTACCGACCACAGGGGGTTGGTACCGACCACTTTGGCAACCCCTGATTTACGTCGTATTGTCGGGATGCTGACCGTCCAGAATTCATCTCGTCAATACCTTAGTGATTCAGCCTTGGCAACCTCTGCAGTGAGTTTTGTGTGCGTTGCATCTTCGGGGGGAAAAGATATTTCCAGCGGAAATATTCCTGGGGGCTAAGAGATCCATCCGTTACTTATGTGACTTCTTTTTAACGATGGTAGTTAAGTGCTAAGTCTCACGTGACGTGAAAAACTGAAAAAAGGAACCTCATCTCCAGGTTGGAGTTGAAGATAAAAAAGCAGTTAAAAACGTTGAAAGATTTTTTATTGGGTGCCGACAGACTTAACAAAACACTATAATCGTAGTAGGATTTTTTCTTACTAATGATCTTTTCAGGGCAATCCTTTGATAAAAAATGGTCATTCAAGGAAATCGCGTAAAAGTGAATCACTTCCCGCGGTCGGAGAAGCTCATCACGCATTTGAGTACCACGTAAATTTGAATCCGCATTGCGGGAAGCCGCGTTCGGCGAAGTTTTACTGTACTAACAACATTCATGTTCTGTCAGCGAGAATACTTCTGAAATCAGTGATTATTTAAAGCTAAACAGAATAACTGTATTCCCGAGAATGTAATACGCACTATAAATTTTTGTTTATATTTCGCGAGAAACTGTAATACATATGATAAATTTTACAGTTAATTAATAACGTGAGATGTTTTGTGTGCTCTGGTTCACAAATACACTGCCTCGCTAACAGATGTAGTGCAAAAAACGAATCGAATGCATATTAAAATAAAAATCATTATCTTATCTTGCACATTTATTAGTAGCGAGACATTAATATTGACTATTATTGTTTTCATGGAATGCACTATTATGATAATGAACATCTTAATCTTTATGTATTGTTATGTGTATATTCAATGGTGTGGCAGTGCATTGCTTGATCAGATGAACCCCATGATTAACCCCTCAGTGCCGATCTGTGCATGGTACGGATCTCAGTTTCTTAACGTATCGGCGGCCTCTGTGCATGGTACGTACCCATGCCACACTGCCTTTAATTTGCTATATAGAGATGTTTTTAGTTTTTTTCGATTGGCTTCACATCATTATATAGAAAGGTTTTTACCTTAAGAAAATGTTGAATACAATATTTTTCTAACAGTTTTAGTTAAGCAAAACTAAATTACGTCTACTCCACTGGTTGACACTAGTAAAAATGATTTGCTGTATTTCTTCACCTTTAATCTCTATCAGTTACTAAAAATTTTATAATGTCCCTAAATCACTTTCAGAAATTAGCTCATTCTTTAGGAAAGGAAATAATTTTTTAAAAGTCAATAATTTTCATCAGAAAATCCAGTCTTTTTAAAGAAAACGATCAAAGATACAGAACAAAAGGCAAGTGTTCTCAATCAATAAGAATTAGTAGTGTTCAACGCCGATAAGGCACCGTGAGAATGGGAATAGGGGACAGTTAGAGATGATTCATTCTCGTTTTCATCAATCGTACCATTATTCGTAAACAGTTCTCGAGTACCACAACATGTGTGTTTGGAAGAGATAAAGTGGGAAGAGACTCGCAGCTACTGTGTTGTAAGGAGAATGAAGCAGCAAGCTGAATATTTACAGAGAACTCGAGTGCATTTTTTGAATGGAGTTGAAGTTCATGGGAAATATTCTAGCACAAAAAGCAGTGATTAAGAGTTAAACATTTGTGTGGTATATTGTGCTTAATTCTGCAATTGTTACTGTATTTCTTTTTACCTTTATTATATGTTAAATTCGGTGGTTGAATTTTCATGTAGTTATGCAAATCGTGGCTTCTACTAAACAAAATAAAAATTATTCAATGATGAGATGAACTGAACCTCTCTACTAAAGCTACTGTGTAGTGGAAGGGGACGTAAGCACTGTTTATCTGCTGTGACATCTCTTACTCTTGAGATGATTATTTTTTTATGCATCAACACTTGAGAGCTATATGGAAAGGGAGAAGGTAGGGTTTTCAGGTCTGAGCTAGTGCTTGGTTCAGCATTTCTTGAGAACAATTTAATGAAAGTGAGAGAGAGAAACACTTATCTGACATCACTGCACAAACATGCCCATTCAAAGATATTTACGACCGAAAGTATTATGTAATTCAGAACGCAATGTTATATTGCAGTGTTTTTATAAATATAAAATGATTTCAAACCAATTACATCTTTTGCAAATTTGTATTTGGGGAGAGGGGGGTCAAATCTTTGTGATGTCATATAGAGGTGGATCTGAGTTTTTGTGACGAAATATGATGGGGGGATTCATAAATCTGCTAAAATTGCATGCCGTCATTTATGGACGGCCCCAAAGATGGAATTCCAATAGCCACCATTTGCAAAAGTGAATTTATTCAGAAAAGCCTAAGATCTCAAGGATTTACATTGCCAAAATAACCGTCCGAAGTAATGAAATTAATATATAAATTTTATGACATCATAAAACAAGAAATAGTATTAAAAATCAGTAAAATGAAAGCAGAAAACAAAAAAATTAGTCAATCAATAGATGAATGGACTAGTTTTCGAAATCACCGATACATGTATTTGCATATTCATTATCACGATGGCGATTCTGAAAATTTGGGTTTAATGCAAATACAGGGTCCTTGTTCTGCCAAAGGTGATTGAACTGATCGATGCAAAACTTAAATCTTTCAGGATTAGTTTTGAAAGAGACATTGTTTCCACCACAAGTGATGGAACCAGTATCAAGATAAAATTTGGAAAACTGTCCCTGGCTTACCAACAGTTGCGTTATAACCACGCTATTCATTTGGTGGTTAAGGCTGTTTTCTATACAATAAATCAGGAAGCAAATGACAATTCACATTATGATGCCTTGGAAACTGAACATAAAAGTGAAGATGAATGTTTCAGAAAATTAAGAGAAATTTATTGCCGAGAATGTTTGTATGAATGCAAGTATTTGCAAAACGGAACAGAAAATTCGTAAAATTATCAAATTATTCAGAAAATCACCAGTACGGAATGCTGTATTACAAAATTATATAAAATCTGTAGAAAAAAAAAGAATTGCAACTGCTATTGGATTGCAAAACCCGTAGGAATATTATGGAAAGTATGATAGAAAGATTTCGTAAGTCTTCTATTCTAAGATCTTTGCATGATCTAAATCTAAGTCATTTGTGGATAACAGAGATTGATGATGCAATAGCATCGAATATACTGAACATTTTAAAACCGGTCAGAATAGCGATTGAAGCTATGAGTCGCAAAGATGCTAACATTTAACAGGTGAGGGTGTCCTCAAATTTTTATTTAAGGCTTTAGGTGAGAATACTTCAGAAATAAGCACGAAACTCCTCATTGCATTAAAAACAAATTGCCAAAAAAAGAGATGCCGTTAATTTCTTTGATAAAATTTCTTCAAGATCCCAATTGCCTTCAGATATCGGAAAAGAACGATTTTTTTGCCATTAGTTTGAAAAGCGAAATTATCAAGAGCTAAAACAATCATGAAAAGACTTTTCAATTATTCAAACGATAAAAATAATTCTTATACTCTGAGTCATGTTCAAGAACCAGGCAAAGAAATCTTGAAAATGGATCAAGATGGTAGCCCAAGACTAGATCAGCAATTGGAAGAATCAATCTGTAAAAGCCTGATGCCAAACCAAATGATTGGTGATGATTTCCAGTCATAATCCAAAGAAATATATGTAATATGAAGCAACTGGAAATATAAAAAGTAATTTGGAACAACTGAGATGTGCCTTAAATACAATAAAACCAACATCTACTCAATATGAAAATAATTTCTCCATGTCCGGACACTGTCTGCAAAAGAAGGGCAAGATTATCAGGTAAATCAATAGATTGTCTTTGTTTTTTTAAAAAATTACTTCTTGAAATGCAAGGAAAACTAATGCATGGATATAAGTATTTTTTATTTCTAAGTACCTTATAAGCTTTGTTTATGATTAAGATTCAGATGAAATTCATTTAAAAAGTGAAAAAATGGCATTCATTTTGAAATTTATTCCATGTAATGTTAAAGCAAATTATTATTAGGGATGGGATGATTAGTTCTCCAGTTCCTCAGTTCTGCTGGTTCTCTCAAGAACTGAAATAACCAGAACCAACTGTTTATAATCCGATTCTTTGGTTCTGATCTTCATTTTATAAAAAGCGTGGAAAGATGCACACATCATGCATGTATACAAGCAAGGCAGGGGCGTTCTTAATGATTTATACAATCATGTCACAAAAGATAAATATTAATGGCTTAGTATAATGTCTACGAACTGAAATGCCAGCAGTGATGCCTAGGAAATGTCGAATTTTTTATTCACCGACTAATTTCCTAATCAATTGTAATTAAGAAAACAATCGACAATTATTATTTTTATTCAGTTCCACTATTTGGAAGATGGCAGGAAACGCAAATAAATGTTTTATTCCTAAGGATGTTATTTTAGCCCATTCAATTTCATAGTTAATTCAGAGATTGAGTCTAGCTTTTAATTGTAAACTTTTTTATGGCTAATCATAAGAGCCTTTGAACAAAAAATTATAAATTCCAAAAATCATTTCCAATTAAGGAGAATATTTTGGCATAACTAACGTTTAATAAGAGTCCCAAGAGAAAATCAATACCTTTAATAAAAAAATAATAATATCATATGCCGTGACTACGAACTCCAGATCTACCTATCTGGGAATATGAGACTTGTGCTCAGACGAGCACGGCCACTTATGCTGCGCAAGTGCTAGAGTGAAGAACTGTAACCATAGCGATTAAGTAAAGCATAGCTTAAAACAGTCTGCATTACTTCAATTCTAAATTACGTTATTATTCCTGATATCCATAACAATACAGAGCTATGAAGTGGTGTATAATACCACCAGACATGCAATGCGTTCACAGCATGTTTGGAGCTAAGGAAATGGCAGATGATTTGCTTGACTTCAAAATTTCTCATGCCGGCGATTTCACAGGGTGTCGGATAGGCAATCCCACATAGCCCTTGCATTTACTTTTGCACCCAATAGTACTTGAATAGCATCAGAGGCAAAAATAGGTCGAGTTCAGTCGGCGTCTTAACTCCTCATTAGTTATCGAATTGAAGCTATCAGTGCATCGGCGTATTCTCTGTACTTACCTTAGCAGGTTTTACCCATGCATTATTTTTAAAATGGGTGACAAAAAGGATGTTGAACACGTTGAGAAAAAAAAGTTCTTCCAAATCCCAGGTTAACAGAGGAACCCGAAGAAATTATAACATGAATTTTTAAATAGTCATAGCTCAAGAGGTGGAAAAAACAAACACTATTCAAGCTTCGAAAAAGTATGATGTTCCTGAAGTAAATATACCTATGTATATCTATGTACAATTTTCCAGACAAATTTAATATGGAGAATGTAATGGAAACTCAAGCATACTATACTAGAATTTTAACTCGGCATATATTAATATTACTATTATTAAAAAGTGTGCTGGTTAAATAAATGAATAAATAGATGTACTCTTTATATAACTTAGCTCTTTTAACACTGATTTTATTGTTAGTCTTACTGTAACAAATGAGTGAGTTTAAAAGTAAAATCAGTTTAGCTGCTATTTTTCCGTTTCCCGCAATTCACACTTTTTTCCCAGGTCCCAAGAAAAGTGTAAATAAGGGGTTTTACTGTATTTGGTTTGTGGTTGCATTGTTTTATAATGTAAAAATTCAAGCAATATTTTGAGTCAAATCCATCAGTTTGAAGTGTTACTATCCTCCCAGCCGGATTTTTTTGGCATTTAATCTTACATTAGGACATGGCTACGTGTTATCCTTCTTATCAGACAAAACAATAATGATAAAAGCACAAAACAAAAACTATCTTATAGATAACATTTCATATTAACCCATATATTTTTATTAATTATTGGTAAGCGAAACTTCTATGTAAGAAATAGTGAATACCTTGAATTTTGGATAATATTTACTCCACCATCTGGAAGATCCTCAATTACTGCTGTTTTTATTTTATAGTCTCAGTTGAACTTTTGTGTGGAAAATTCGGAAACACGGCAAAAGACACAATGCTACCTCGCACTCACCACACTTCACTTGCACAGTGCGGCAAATCCCATTTTCCGAGCATACAGTGCATCGTCGTCTTCTACCTTGATCAGGCCAATGGAGACTATGCCGATATTCCAATTGAGTCAACTGTTGATTGTGAGCGATTGGACGTCCCCTACGTATAGGTGGTAAAGTGGGTTCTTCTGTTGCCCAGATTACTAATTCACGAATAAGTTTTTTCCGAAATTGTTTGTGCGACACAGTATTACCACACACAGAACGGTAAAGGATAAATGCATTCAGCACTGTCAAATCCAACAAATGAAAAAATAATTTCTTTGTCCACTTCCATGTTTTCCTCGATATGGAATAACTGTTTGCCATTCGGTCGCTAAGATCAACGTAGCCCATGTTGCGGTTATAGTCTTGGACA
The DNA here is from genome assembly GCA_028673005.1 of Tanypteryx hageni. Lineage (NCBI taxonomy): Eukaryota > Metazoa > Arthropoda > Insecta > Odonata > Petaluridae > Tanypteryx > Tanypteryx hageni. The sequence continues at coordinate 271,852,986 of CM054112.1, forward strand.
ATCTGAGGTTTTATAGCATTTCCTTTTTCGTCGGTGTAGTTTCCATCTGCAGGAGTGCGATGCATGTCGCTTAGAAGGAACACTTCTCTTTTATCTTTCCACACAGTAGCAACTAAAAATCCTCTTTCTTGAGCTCGTATATCCCCCTTTTTCAATTTTATGTTTTGCCTGTCCCAATTCGAAGGCATTCCTTCTCTATTAGGCCTTACAGTTCCACAAGTACTTATTTTTTTTCTGTGTAGATCGATGAAAAGATCAGGAGAAGAAAAATAGCTATCCATGTAAAAGGTATGCCCTAATCCCTCGAAACATTTCATTAGGTTGACAACTGTCCCGTGCGTCGCTGACATCCCTGACGATGCAGCTTCCCTTTGCCGTCCTGCATAAACATGCATATTTATGGTGTATGCAGTCTGATCACAAAGTTTGTAGATTTTCAAGCCAAAACGGTTATGTTTTTTGGGGATATATTGTTTGAAAACTACGCGACCTTTGAATTTCACTATCACTTCATCGACCGCAAGGTTTTCAGAAGGATGATAAACTTCCCCATATCGAGAATTTAGTTTTTGAAATAAATCCCGTATTTTCCAAAGAGGATCATAGTTGGGACTGTCTATTTTTGGGGCATACGCATTGTTAGAGAAATGAAGGTATTGTAAAATATGAAGAAATCTATCCCTACTGATCGTTTTGCCAAAGAATTCACAGTAGTACAACTCATCTGTGGACCAATATTCTTTGATAGTGTCTCTTCCGGTGTGCCCCATCAACAATGATATAGCGACAAACTTTATCATTTCTTCTCTGGTAATCTCAGGAAGTGATGTTGATCGTTGTTGATCAAGCGATTGAAGATATTGTTTATAATAAATATTGGTCCCTAAAACAAGCAATTTAATAAAATCATCCTTCCATAGCATTCGAAAGAAGTCTATAGGTTCACTACTTAACATTCAAATTAAGCGCTTTAGAAGTCTTTATTCCTTGGGCTTCCCCAATAAATGACTGTTTTTCACGATTATCAGCATCAGATCTGTTTATCCATTCAGTTGGAGGTTCACTATATTCCTCTTCCTCCGAATCTTCCATCTCAGACTCAGCCTCTGAGTCATCGTTGAGAAAAACTTCGATTTCATCGTCACCTAAGGCACTCATTTTAGGGTACACAAAGATTGCACTCATATAACAAAGAAGGGACTTGCTCAAACACTCGAAAGAAACTGACCTCATCATATGATGAAACCTTCGGCCGAAATCCCCACCCTCTTTCCCAAACACGCCTTGGGTTGCATATGTATGTCAACACAACCCCTACTCAGGCATGGTCATCTGCTTCTTATCTCACGCACTTCCAAGACCTAATAGCTGAGAAAGAAACAGCCTAGAAAGAGCTTACATGGCCGAAAAAATTCATTTAGATCTTTGTTTGGAAAGGCAATCCCACATAATGAAGTGACTTGTCAACCATAAATAACAAAAATTCCAGACTGCAATATTCCATCCCAAGCTCTAACCTAGGGGCGATAGTTGGATGAATATGTGGAGGGAAGTGTTCTATAACAGATCTGGGCAAAAGAAGCATTTTTTAGAGAGTGAAACGTAACGGAACTTTTGGCGCATATGCTGCGTCGGCCGGAATTTAAAGCCCACTTATCTGCACGCATATGTTGCGACGGCCGTCCTTTAACTTCTCATCTGGGTATTTAATTTTTTGAAACTGCACCGGTGGTGGGTATTTAAATTGTATACGAGGCAAATATTTATCTTCAGTAAATATATAGAAAAATCTTTTAAATATTCATTTGGCTAAACTGATTTCAACCAAATTTTGTACTTAGATTCTTCACATAAAAATAAGGCGAAAATTACATATATGGACTAAATCGACTAAACAGGGGTGCCAAAATAGAAAAATTAAACATCAGTTTTTGTGATTTTTGGAAGGGATTGGCCGAACTGATTTCAACCAAATTTTGTATGAAGAAGCTATGCAAGATACGTAAACAAAATTAAGATAAGAACTGCCAATATATAAAGCAGGGCTGCCAACATAGAAGGAATTACTTAATTTATTTACACTTATTAGTGTTGAACTCTCCATATCAATTCCAACCAAACATAATATTTATTTGTATTTGAAAACAATAAACACATTTTGTGGCAGTGAGTCAACAGGGGTCCCACCATTGCAAAATATAACGTTTTAGTTTCTTTGATTTTGGAAGGGTTTTGCCAACCGGTTTCAACCAAATTTGGTATGAAGAAGCTGTGCAACATATGTAAACAAAATCAGCGTGCTAAAATCCAATAATAAAATCAGGTCTGCCACCATATAAGGAAAAATTTAATTTCTATTTACACGTATTAGTGTTGCACTGTCAGCATAAATTTGAATTAAATATATTATATATATTGTTTTTATAATTTCCTGTTTTCATTTTACGCCGCATTGTGTCCTTGAATTTTTAATCTCATGGCGGGCCAAATGAAAACACTCAGTGGGCCGTAGTTTGAGCGCTACTGCGGTAGACAATTACAGCTTCGCTTTCGTTAATCCTTAACGAGTAATACTAGTGTTATCGCGGACTGACAAATTTGATAAAGTTTGACATCGGAGGCATTTAATATAGTTAACCCTTAATTAGTCGCGTGGGGTCAATATGACCCCAAGCAATGTTTTTTCGTCGATATCTAAAGAAATGTATTAACAATCTAACTCAAACTTGTTCTACCATCGAAACTGACATTCTAGAAGAGAAATTTGTATTTTTGTTTTTTTATTAATTTGTTATTTTTGATATTTTTATATTTATATATATAGTATTAATATTGTAAATATTGAGAAAATTAAACTATTTTAATGTGCTATTTTCGTGTGTATCCATTTGTTATGTATATATGAGGTTAAAAAAGTTGCTTTTATTTTGACATCTCTCTACCTGTTGCTTTTTTCTCTATTGGTCTAGAAGGGTTAAACGCAATACAGATTATTATCATCACATCAGAAATACAAATAATTTTCCTGATAAGCAGTATTTCATTGTTTTAACACTAGTTCTCTTATGATACATTTCTACTTCACTAATTTTCACTATAGGTTGGTTACCCCTCTTCCTCCCATCTCCTCCCCCCCCTCTCCCCCCTACAATGTACCCTTTTCCCTCTTTTCGGAATTCTCCGGGTGTTTTCTTACTTCGGCCGCACACATGCAACCTTTTCTTCCCATAGTTTTCTACCCGCAATAAAAGTCACAAACAAACGCACGTGGTCTCTCTAAAAGAAAGATGTTTGCCTTTTATTACCGCTCACCCTTTTTAGCACGAGTTTCTCCCTTATTTATCGGAATAAGCACGAACACGAATGAGATCGGCAATCTTCCAAGTTTTTGGATCTCCTACCGGTCACATGACGGTCGCGGTTGGGAAGTTTTAGACCAAAATATGAAAATCCTATTTTCAATGGGGTTTCTATGGAGAAGTCCCAAGTACGTTCACACTTATAAGGGAGGACGCGCTTGGACCTTGGCACGAACCCCTTGGGTCGCTCGAGGGCAATCCTCGGTGACAGCAGAAGTGAGCTTGAATCTTTCTGCTAGTTGGGGGCAGCCATAAACTACTTCATGCTGTAGGTGGGGGCCGGAAAGCGGCCGTGCCGCGACCGATGTCTAACCCACAAGTGTGAGTGATCTCCGCAAAAATAGTCCTATCCCTAATAAAGCCCCCAACGCGACCTTCATGCGACAATGCAACAAAAGGTGGCGTAGATACATGCGATCAGCTCTGCGCTGCTTATAATGTTGGCAGAAGAACGAAAAGATGGCCGTTAGCTGTGTTTTTTCATTTGCTGAACGTTTCTGCCATAAATGCCTTTATTGTTTATAAACAAAACGTTTAAAAGGAAATGACAAGGCGAAATTTCTTAAAATCATTATCGAAGGAATTAATAAAGGATCTACAGATTTTGAGGTCTCAGAGTCAGTTTATATCTAGGCATCTCCGAAAGCGCATATGCACTCAACAGGGACTTGCGGAGGAAGGTCCATCGGCGGGATCGGGACTATCAAGAGGAAGATGCGAACATTGCCCAAGAAATATAGACAGTAAAGTGTCCACTAGATGTGGAAATTGTGGAGCTTTTACTTGCAAAGACCATATGATAATGAAGTGCATTGAATGTGGGGAGAGTGAAAGTGATTAGAAAATACAAAAAATATTTTAATTTATTTTAATCAATGTTTATTGTAAAAACTATTAATAAATAATTGTCTTATAATGTAAGATTGATTTTATTTCCAGTAAAATATAAATAAATTAATATATTATTGCTTATCTTTAGAAATCATTTTGGGGTCATATTGACCCCACGCGACTAATTACGGAACTTTTTTTCACGCGACTAACTAAGGGTTAATACAGTTCAAATTCGATTTTGTTCTTCGTTTTCCAATTCAGAAAACCCCTTTGCACGAAACCACAGGTAAATATATAAGAAAATGTCTATACTACATGTATTATATCAAATTTATGGATTTTTCAATTTTAGATTTTCTTTCGATTCGACAAATCCCATTTCTATGTAAATGCCGTCACAAATAGAATTACACGGAATGTGCCAATCTACGATACGCTTTCCGATACTCCGTTGATATTTTTATACGCCCTCGTTTTTATGCAGTGATATTGCAACGCTAAGTTGACTTTCAACCCATATAAGGAAAAATTTAATAAATGCCATCTACTGCTTGAAAAGTGTACTACAATGATGCAGCTAGGCGTGGTAAAAACCCGAGGATGAAATAACTCGGGATACCCATAGCGAATGGCTCAGAAAGGAGAATGAGTTAACTCGGGGTACGCACCAGCTTTGCCGTCGGCCGCGACATATTAACTCGGGATACCCAGATGACTGGTTAAAGGTTAATATAACCAGAACTGGGAAAAAGTGGAACCATCCCATCCCTAATTATTATCATCAGATAAATCAATAGACTGTCTTTGTTTAAAAAAAATTACTCCTTCAAAATTATGAAAACTAATACAGTCGACTCCCGAGATTCGACCAACTTGAGAATTCGACCGGTCAAACTAGCCGACGTCACATCCGGACCACGCAGAGTTTTTCAAACTTTCTCAGACGTCGTTAAAGCTGTTGTAGTAGTTTGAATTTGTGCTGATTTTGCTCGTTTTTTAGTTTTAATCATTTATAATAGGTTTAGTTTCTCTCCAGATATCGTTATTCCTGTTATAGTAGTTTGAATTTGTATTAATTTTGCTCGTTTTTAGTTTTAATCATTTATATAAGGTGTAGTTTCTCTCCAGACATCGTTATTCCTGTTATTGCAGTTTGAATTTGTACTGATTTCGCTCGTTTTTTAGTTGTAATCATTTATATTAGTTATTTTTTATTTTTAAATTTATCCCTTGACATGGCATCTAAAAGGAAATTTAATAGTGATGATGCGAGTGTATCCAATAAAAGAGTGCATAAGACTCATAGTTACGAATTAAAATTAAAAATTTTAAAGCGTGTTGATCAATAGGAAAGCCATGCTGAAATCGCACGGCCAGCAGAAGCTGCTTCAACTTCGGAGGCAAGGACTAACCCACCCAATTCCCCAGTTAATAGCAAATCCAGTAGCCCCTCTTCTTCAAACTAAAATTTCTGAACTTTGTAATTAAGAAACTAAGTCCAGTAGACGCAGTTGTAAAAGATTTAAGGAAATAAAATATTGTCAATGTCATTGTTTTTTAAATCCTAAGTAATTTTCTCCTTTTTAATAACTTTTATATAATTTTGCTGTGATAACGGTATAGTTTTATGCATAGATATATTCAGTACTGTAGCAAATTGGGCCACAAACCGTCTTTGCTAGGGCTCTTTAGGGATGTGCTGCGATCTGCATGTATGCGCCGTTTATTAAAATTTTTGAAACTCGAATAGTCAAAATATTACTCGTGATTTTCCTGTTAAATGTGTTGGTAAAGTACAAATACAAGTAATTCCTTCATTTAAATGACATGGGAAACGATGAGGCAGATTGGATTCAATTTGGAATTTTTTACGCAAGATTGTCATACGAAAAAAAGATTTTTTCTTTACAGTGCGCGTATAAATTATATATTAAATTTTTTTTATCAATTCATAACAATATTGTTTTATTAACATTTGAGTAATGTTAATTTACGTTTATATAACGCGAGAGTGAACTTGGTAATTTTTTCCCGAGTGTTAGTGTACCGAAAATCGGCGTTCGACATTCGACTGTTCGAGATTCGACCTCATTTTCAGGAACGCATCCCAGTCGAATCTCGGGAGTCGGCTGTACATGGATATAGGTATTTTGTTCTTAATCCGTAAGTATATTAGAGAGAGTAAATATTTTACTATCATTACTTCCCAATACTACTTTTTAAGAAAAAGATATTTAATAAAAATTCTCACATGGCAATTTTTTCATTCTCGAGATTTATCAAGAAGGCAAGATAAATTCTCGAGAAAAAAAATATTGCGAAAAAAGAGAAATCTCAAGAACAGAAAAAATTCGAAAATCACTATCACTACGTTTTACTGTATACGCAAAGTGAGAACAAATAAATAATTCCCATTTCCAATCGTACGGTCACAAATGCTTTCATTTCTGTGACAGTAACAGGCCTCCACTGATTAACTCTAGCATTGGGTGATATTTGCTGTTGTAAGCCAAGAAACTGATTTGCATATCTATTAGTTTCATTTACTATTAGATTCCAATGGGAAAGAGTGAAAAATGGGAAGAAATATGGAATAGGTTTGGCATTATGGGGTGGAGCATGTTTTGGACAAGGTGTTTCAAGGAATAAAGGAGTTGGCTGGAATTGTGTGTCATGGTATGCTCGAATTTCTTTATATACTAGAATTTGTTCATTATTATAGATATCAATATCACGTTCCTCATTGTCAACAACACTTGCACTATCTGAACTTTCAGTTATAACTGCAATACGATGTCTATGACGGACAATAATGTCACTATTGCCACTTTCTGCATCTGAAATTATGAAACGAGGTTCACAACTTGTTGTGGGAGTTTGTATTTAATCGCCAGAATCAACATAGCCATCATCGTCACCAAGAGAATTTATATAATCCACTATATCTTCATAATTGTCAAACACTTCTCTTGAGGTTGACGCCATTTTAATTAATACAGGTTGCAAAATCTAAGTTGTTCAAAAACATAAAATAAAAAACTAACGAGATGATAGATAGCAGCAGGCTCTGGAAATACACTCTTTCCTTGTCATAGGCAGACTGTCATAAGATACCATCTGACAAGAGACGATAAACTACCAGCAATGGGGGACTGTCAAAATATTTAATTATATTTTTTTAAAATTCTTTGTAATTGACTTAATTACTCCCTGTGAATATTTTTTTGTTAAATCGTCTTCATTGTGCAAAAAAATTTTAAAATAACTCTTTTAAATATCCCGCGAAAACTGCATCCTGTTTGGAGAGTAGTAAAGGGTACATGACGTCAACACATGCCTTACGACGCTTACAACCGTACTGAAAGCACGCAGTTTTGATACTTCGTCCTGTTGCTTTTCCTGATATCGTAGCTAAAATGGAGAATATGGAAGTTAAGAAGGGTTATAAGTATTGTCTGGTACCTCAATGCTTAAATACAACGATTAAAACCTCGAGAAAATTGTTCATCACGCTACCGAGCTCCTTGGGAAGAAATAAGAAGTGGAGAATATTGTGGTTGAAAGCCATGAGGGATACACATCTCATATATCGGAATGTACAACTGCATTTGTCTGCAAAGATCATTTTAATCTAAGTACTAGTTATATATATGTACCTAACTTTATTGCTTCGTATTTTAATTTATGACTTATGTCGGCATTACATTGACATAATGCATATATTTCTGGAGAACATTGAAAGTAAATTATATTTTTGTTTCAAAGATTAGCATATATATTTTAACAAAACCTCCATAATGTAATTTACCTATTCTAAATACCTAAGATCATACTTACGGAAATCATTGGGCTATGGGTTTATTAAGCAAATAATTTTACAGATGTTACATATTAAGTTAGTTCTGTAATTTAAATATTTTAATAAATTTGTTCCCATAATATCCATGACAGCATGGTATTTTGAAGGACCATGTTTTTCTAAATAAGGGCAGTCATGACACTCCACAGACGTGACTAAATCTTCTTCATCTACAACTACACTCACTTCATAACCTCTATCTTATTCAGTGTTCAGGGCAAATCTTGCCTTTAACAATACAAATTTTTCCTTCTCACTTCAGTTTAATAAATCCAATAGCATTACTAACATAGTCTTTCCTCATTGACCTCAAAGGGAGAAAAAAGCCATAAAAACAACAATAAAATTCACGACATAAACAAAAGAGACATGCAGTTATTACAAACACTACTACAGTTTTTCATTTCACAAGTATATGCAGATAGACACTTAAAACAACAAACTTCACCACATTTCCTAAAGACAAGACACATGGAAACAGTTTATTCACATTCATTTTGTATATTTGTCAATATTTGACCTAATGATTCTGTAAAGGCAGATGGTGATTATTCATCGAAACCGGTCGTGTTTTACTTCATATATTTTGTGGAAATTAGCAAAAGTATAATATAAATAAAAAATAATATCTAGTATTGTTCATGTTATTTTATTGTGGAATTCCACGAAGTCTCGGCCTCATACTTATCTAACTATATTTTACTTACTAGATCAGGGGTAGGCAAACTGCGGCCCGCAGGCCACATGTGGCCCGCAATGCCATTATGAAAGCGAACCATAATATAAAATAGAGATAATTTCGTATTTGTAGTTTAATTTAATGCCGGAATACCTTCTCCAGTGATGTTATGGGGATAACATATTATTTATTATTGATTTTCACTAACAGGATCCCTCGCATTACCTCACATTACTTACGATGTAAACCCTAACGTTGCCCGCTGAAGCATTTTCATCTGTTTATGCGGCCCGCCTAAGAAGCTGCAACTGTTAATGCGGCCCGCCCGCCTGGTAAAAAGTTTGCCCACCCCTGCACTAGATACTAGGACAGTATGAGAAATAATACATAAATATTCTATAATATGAGTTAAAATAGAGTTGTTTTATTCATTTAATATGGTTAAGCTGTTTTAAGAAGTCAATCTATCTTTTAGATATCTTCTGCATTTCAGTCGAAATAATAGTACCTACTATTACAATAACAAAATAAAAGCTCTACATTAAACTTGTTTTACCAATTAAATGTAATACAAACCTGTCTGGCTTTACTCCACGCATTTCAACATCTGAATATTGCTCCCTACGACTTCCAATGTACTGTAAAAGCATGTACGAATCGACGTAGGGCAAATTATCAGACCTGGCTACACAAAACCCTTCAGATGCCATTTTGCAAAACACAAAGCGAAATAAATGCAGGAAGGTGCAGTACTTCTACCAATATTTCTTCTAAGACGGCAGATAGAGGAAAACAACAGATTTATATCTTTTAAGCTACTATATATATTCTATATCTGTACAATGGCTTCTAGCACAGCTCGGATGCTCGTGGGATGCACTGACGTCACTAAACACTCGGCAAACTTCAGCTACCTATCAGATGTGATCGGGTTCAGGATTAACTCATCTGTTTTAAATTGCTTTTTTATAAATATCTGTTAAAAATTTAACAAAAAAAAACTTTATATTGGCCTATAACAGTAGCCATACAATACAACTTCATAAAATTTTTGGTAATTCCCGATATATGACAGTCCCCCATTATACAAGAGCCTGACAAAGGAATGCGATTGCACTCTTGGTACTTTAGGCGAGAGTTGCAAGGAGCACGATAGCACTCCTTGGCACTCTAAGGGTTAAAGCTACTTTAAGTTAACATGCACAATCAGCGAAGTAAAAAGACGAACTAAAGCTAGCGATGTCTTAGGGATAGAACGACTGATGACATTCACTACATTGTAACTCAAAAGTGAGTGGATTCTTCCATTCCATCTAAAAAGATAATTTACATTGTATCTGAATTATGACCCACTGTAATCAACATTCTTGTAATGGTTGCTTACCTTTTATACCTAAATTCTCTTTCATTGTCACTAATTTTTTAAGATATGATTCTAGACATGTTAGCGATCATATGTCTCTGAAAAGGAAAGACGCATGTATGTGTGATGCATTAACTACAGCCTTTACGACATTGTGTCTGTTAACTTAAAATTGCTAACATATATTATTGTTCTTCATACTCCATACATTTTTACAGTTTCTACGCATGCCACCCAAAATCTCTTTGCATGCCACAGGTTGGCACGCATGCCATAGGTTGCCGACCCCTGGTCTAGTACATACACGTGTTATTTTTGGCCACAGAAATATGTGTGATCAATTTAATTTTCCGTTAGAATGTATTTGTAATATTTTTTAACGTTAAATTATGAAATTTGGGAACACAAAGAGCAACTCATCCATGGTGATTTTAAAGCTATTAAGGCCAATATAAGTATTAAATGAGTAATTATGTGGAAAGTAAGCATTATAAGTTCCATTTGGATCACCTTATTTATATTTATAGAATGGATGGTCCATCTGCTTCAAAAATAAAAAATTATCCGAGCACCAGTTTCATCTCAAAATAATTTGTAAGGAAAAAGAACTTAAGAAACAAAAGAATACTTTACATTAGTTTTTTAAGTAACGCATCTGCCTGAATATAAGCCAATGTTTTTAGTCAAAATCTATCATGAAAAAATCATCCCTCGGCTTAAATGCGAGTTCGAGAAAATATTATATATATGCCATAGATGGCAGTACGTCGCATTCAAATGATAGTACTATATTTTTTGTCAAGTATGTAAATATTTGACCTATGATGAATAATAATGAATAAATAATAATGCTAGAATATTGAATTTAGCAGTACCAATGTTTTGTTGCACTTCTAAATGCTATTGGATACATTCTTTCATTTCTAAATACTATTGGATATTTTCTTTTGTTTCTCAGGACTATGCATATGTATCATTAAAGAATTGTTAGCAATTTGTATTATTTTTCATTAGTCATTAAAAGAAGTTTCTATTAGTTTTACTTGGCTATTGTAGTTATTGCTATAGCCATTGTAATGTTTGTATGCATGTTAAAATCTCATTCATGGATTCTATTAAAATTGCATACATTGACTACGCAGATGATTATGCAAAATGCGATGATGGCTTTTGATGCTAAACTGTTTGAATTTCGGTAAAACTTTACATGAATGTGTATATATATAAAAATGCAATTTCTTAAGGCAATGTAAATGCTAATTTCATTGGAAGTATACTTAGATTAAAAATTATCTTTGTGAGGTCGCTATTGCTTTATTTAATCTTTTGTGAAAATGAAGATGAATAAAATTATCATCACTGAACGTGAAACATTATTCAACAATGCAAAACTATTAATTGGAATAATATTTCAAATGTCAACAACTAAACCATTTCCCACTCTATTCTTCAATCACCAATAATGTATTCTAGGCCGTGCATGCATGCCCAGCACACTTCAGCATAAAATCTATGAAATTTACTTTGTCAAAAAATGGTGGAAAAGTTTGCAAGATTTTTATTAGTTGGTAAAACTATCTCTGATGAATTAAATGTTCCTAATGATTTTGAAGATGGTAAAACAAGAATACGAAGATGAAAATGAAAATGATTTTTGAAAAAAAAAACACCAAATGAAACTAAAGCAGTTGACAATCCTAGACCAGAATTTAGACAACTTGTCTATAATATCTTGATTGAAAAATGTTTAGATGTAATTGACGAGAGATTTAGTTTATTTAATAATGTGAAAAAAATTATAATTTTTTGTTCAAAATTACTAACTTGAATCATGTGGATTCTAATGGACTTCTTGAACTTTGTAAACATTTAGAAAAACATTTACATATCAATAAAAAAAGGATATTTGTGGTGTTAGTTTGTGTTAAGAACTTACACCTCTCACAGAATACTAGAAAATTCAACTCCAGTGAATGTGTTATTATATATTTGTGAAAACCAAATCAAAGAAAATTTTCCAAATATCTGTATGATTTTAATAATTCTATTAACTTTATCTGTTACTGTGGCATGTGGCAAAAGGTCATTTTCAAAATTAAAGTCTATAAAAACAAATTTGTCCACCACAATGGGACAGAAAAGACAACCTTGCAATAATTAGTATAGAGAATGAAACAGTAAGAGAAATTAATAGAGAGAAATTAAGTGAAAATATTGCCAGGTTAAAAACTGCAAAAGTTCTATTTCCTAAATTTTACTTTTTCAAAATAAACCATTTTATAATGTACAACTGCTGTTTCCACCATTTAAATTTGCAAAAAGTATTTCAAATTTTGTAATGAAAAATATTGAATTTGAAAAAGGGAGCAACCCTCCACATTTTGAGCTTGTGCTGGCAATACATATAGGTATGATTAAAAGAATGTTTTGGTGCCATATTTACAGATGATAATTTCAAAAATAATTTGTAGAAAATTTAGTTAAAAAGCTTGGTTTGTAAGGATAAATGCATCTTGAAAATTGCAGGGAAAAAAACTCACCCTCGGCTGGGGATGCGGAAAGAGGATTCTCTCTGTCTGCTGCCATGCCACCTCCACGAAGTATTCCTAGTGGCGATCTTCCTGACAGAGAAACAGTATCTGTATGACCATCATGTAGTAACATATCAATTTGGCGTAATATTTCCGACTGATGATTGACAGATGTGGACACTGGAGCTGGAGGAGAGGCCTGCACACCTTCCATGGATACAATCTAAGAAAAAAGAATCAAATTGTATGAATAACAAGAAAAAAAGATGCATGCATCATGCATACAGGCATGCAATAATCTAATAATGTCAAAAAAGATAAATATCGTATTTTTCAGGCTTTAAGACACTTTTCTGGAAAAATGACTCCCAAAATTAGCCTGCGTCTTATAGCCCGAAGGTAAGATTATTACTGTATTCAGTGCTGACATTCAGAAACCCATTCATTCCCAAAAAATTGAATAAATTGCAGTCATTTGCGGCAAAATCATTAAAATATACATTATTAATGATTAATGGTGAAAAATTATTAATATATACAGTAAAATCTTATGCAATATGAATTCTGATGACATTTTCATTATTGCTCTTTATTACCTCTGTTCACATTAATTACAATTTCAATGCATTTGCAATGTTTGTAATGAGGTTTAATTCCTAATGAGCCTGTTGAATAATGTGATTAATGCCACAGAATATTAGAAATCTAATAGATGCCATAAAATTTTTATTAATATCTAGAACAAATACCATTACGTGTATTGAGATTGCAGCAGCTCCAAGAGCGAAAAGATACACTATTAGCAATAAGCTTCAGGTGATGCAATATATTCAAAGATGGCTCAAAAAACTTTTTGGCGTAAACTGAATGAAAGCTAAAAACTCCAGCCAAAAAACAAGTAGTAATAGCCCGATGCATTTCGCCCACTAAGTGGGCATCTTCAAAGGCGACGTTCCTTTGACAGCGACCAAAGTTGACTGTGCCGGAGTGGAGAGACCAAGGGTGGAGAAAGAACGAAAGGCAAAAGAAAGACAAAAAGCACGGGTGGAGTGAGAACAAAAGAAAAACGAAACAACAGAGGCGCATGTGTATTATCTCTGGTCAATAAGTCTGTAAAGTGTCTTGTTAAAGTCAGTGTCACTGTTCATCAATGTATCACGATTCTTATAAATGTGAAGGTTTTCTAGGGAATTTAAAGAGCTATTAGATGAGATTACGAGTTGTAAGTCCTTTAATTGAATGCTGTGGCCGGTTTCGAATATATGATTAGCGACACTGGATTTCTCAAATTGGTTGTATTTATAGTGGGCTAAGTGTTCCTTGAAGCGAGTGACCAGCTTTCTCCTAGTTTGGCCTATGTACTGTTTGGGGCAATGCGAGCATTGAATTTTGTAAATTCCTGACTTGTCTAAAATTTCTGTTTTGTCTTTTGTGTTGCCCAGAAAATTTTTCAAACTGTGTTGACTCTTGTAAGCTATGGTAAAATCCTTTTTCCTGAAAATTCTATCCAAACCCCTATTAAGTGAAGGAAAATAAGGCAATTTAATATATTTGTTTTCCTTTTTATTATCTTTTGTGTGGGTGGTGGAGTCTAAAATTAATTTTTTGGAGGCATGTTTTTTGAACCAGCTTGTTGATGAGATCCTGGTGGTACCCTAATTTGGATGCTGTTTCCTTAATATATTTAAGTTCTTTCTCAAATCTTTTTTTGTTAAGTGGAACATTAACAAGTCCGTGGGTTAAAAACTGGAAAACAGCTGTTTTATGGTTGGAAGGGTGAAAGGAATTGTGGGGGATGAAGTTATCTGTATGTGTTGTTTTCCTGAAGATGTCAAACTCTAATTGATGCTGGTTATTTATAATTAACAAGTCTAAAAACGGTAAAGTGTTATCTTGTTGTACTTCATAAGTAAATTTTATGGACGAATATATGTTGTTAAGTTGATGGACAAAGGCATCAAGGTTGTGTAAATTTAAATCAAAAATAGCAAAAATGTCATCAACATATCTGAGCCATATTTTAGGGAAGTAACTAAAGTTGTTTTTGCATGTATTTTCAAAGTGAGACATAAATGTATTGGCCACAAAGGGTGACAAGGGATTACCCATGGATGTACCTTGAGTTTGTTGGTAGTATTCGTTATTAAATTGAAAAAAGTTTTGATTCATGCACAAATTTGTGAGTAATAAATATTCTTTCACCATGTCTTCAGGAAAATTTTGGTTTTCTAGTAGTGTTTTTAAGATCTGAGAAGTTTCAGGCAAGGGAACACTAGGGAAGAGACTTTTTACATCAAAAGAGACCATAATTTCAGAATCTAGTAACGTTACTTTTTCTAATTTCTTTATCAGGTCAAAAGAATTTTTGACCGAGTGGTCTTCTGGGAAAGGTATATTTTTGAATTCATTGTTTAGCCACTTAGCTATGTTATATGTGGGGCTATTTAAACCTGATGCTATTGGTCGCATGGAATGGTCCTGTTTATGAATTTTGGGGAGTCCATGTAGTTTTGGAATATTTGGGTTTGAGATATGTAATTTAAACCTTTGGTTCTTGTCTAAAATTGTATGGCAGTTTTTGATAGCTTCTTTAGTTTTTCTGATCATTGAATTCAAGGGGTTTTTATTTAATTTGATATAAGGGCCATCATTGAGCATGAGTTGAATATTATTAAAATATTGTGTTTTATCCATAATTACTAGTTTGTTGCCTTTATCGGCTTTGATATAAAAGCAGTCTTTTTCTTTAAGTTGTTTGATAGTTTTGTAAATTGGTTTAGAATTGGGAGTTGTGCACTTGTTAATGTTGTCTTTTAGTTGTATGGCACAATTTGGTCTGATGTAGCTTTTGGAATTTTCATCAAGGAATTCAATGGATCTCTCGATGTCTGTGACAATTTCTTCTATCGGAGGTTTTCTTGGAGGAAAGGCAAACTTTAAACCCAAAGTTCATCTTCTAAATTCATTGATTCATTTGAGGTAGGCCTAGCTTTTATTATTTTTCAATAATAAATTAAACAAATAAATTTCATTCAAAACTTTTTAAATTATAATAGTTTTACAGTGAAAAAAGTACCCTAAATTAGAGATATGAAGAGAATAAACCAAACTTCCTTACTGGGTTTTATGACAAACAAAAGAATGAAAGAAAACACGAGTAGTAACTCAAACGTAAAAAGGGAGAATGTTGAATTTAAAACCAATTCAGTGCCATCCAGTTCTGTAGAAAATACTGTGACATCTACAGAAAAGAACCAACTTAACCTAAATTCTCCATGTAGAGAAAAACGTCTTGATGACAGCGACAGTGAAATTCTCTGTAGAGAAAAACGTGCTAATGATGGTGATAGTATAACTCTCTGTAGCGAAGAACAGTCTGATGATAGTGAAACATATCACAGGCTAGACATTGGCAATTTCTTAGGAAGGAATTTCTTGGAAGATTTTGTAAAGCAACAGGCTCTAAAAAACCCATGGATACCTTCCGAGGATTTTGTTTTCCCTGTTTCTGGTAAAAGGAACCTAACTTTCCAATTTAAATGGCTAAAATTGTATCCCTGGTTGGTCTATTCAAAACGAGCAGGTGGAGCATTCTGTAAAATATGTGTATTGTTTGCTCACCAAGTTGGAGGCAGAGGAGATCAAGCATTAGGAGCATTAGTAAATAACAACAGCCTATCTAAACTGGAAGAATGCAAAAGAATATTTTGGAAAACATGAGAAAACAAAATATCATATTGAGGCTAGTATGCAAGCAGATAATTTTCTAAATGTTATAAGTGGAAAGCAAGTTGATATAGTGTGTATGCTAGATTCCGAAAGAAAGCGTCAAATAGAGGAAAACAGAGAAAAGTTACATTCTATAGTAGAAACCATAATTTTATGTGATCGCCAAGAACTTGCTCTGAGAGGCACGAAAGATTCAGGTCCCATTTCACTCCATAAACCAGACTATAACGACGGTAACTTAAGGGGTCTTTTACAATACCGTGCTAAATCGGGAGATAATGCACTTTTAAATCATCTCTCTACATCCTCTGGCTCCAAAAGTATGTATACTAGTCCAACCATTCAGAATGAAATTGTTGAAATTTGCGGAGAAATAATACAAAATGCAATTGTTTCTCGAATAAACGACGCTAAATGTTTTTCGTTATTGGCAGATGAGACACAAGACATATCCAGGAAAGCAATGCTAGCAATTTGTGTTCGATATATTGATAGTAAGGAAATCTTAATCCGAGAAGATTTTTTGTGTTTCATTCCTGTGACTGCCTCGGGTTTGGCTACTATCCTCCTGTCCACATTGACGCAGCTTGGAGTAAATCTGAACAGCATGATTGGCCAAGGCTATGATGGGGCTGATGTCATGAGTGGCAAGTGCAGAGGTGTGCATACATTAATATCAGAAAAATACCCAAAAGCACAATTTGTGCATTGCAGTGCCCATGCTTTAAATTTAGTTATTGCATATTCTTGCGATTTGTCAGTCATTAGAAATTGTATTGGCGTTATTAAAACAGCTGTGAATTACTTTCATCTGTCTTCTCAGAGAAACAATATTCTAGAGAAAATAGCAAAAGAAAATGAAAGGCTAACTCATAAAACAGTTTTAGGTTTATGCGAAACGAGATGGTCTGAGAAACATGACTCCATATCCCGTTTTGTGGAATTGTATTCTACAATAGTAGAAGCTCTGCAGCAACTTCAAGAATCCGGAACAAAAGAAACCTCTGATCAGGCTTATTAATTATTCTCTATAACTAGTGCAGAATTTGTAGTTGCATTATTGACATTAAACAAGATATTTTCTTATAGTGTAAATTTATGTAAAAGTCTTCAGAAAGTAAATGTGGATTTAGTAGAATGTTGTGAGCACGTTGATGTAATCATTAATGTGATACAATCAATGTGTATAAATAGTGAAGACTCATTCAATGAAATATATCTGTCGGCAGAAAGCATGTTGCACAACGTTGGGAGTGAAATGATCAAACCCAGAGTAATTGGAAGACAATCCAAGCTTCAAAATTCCACATCAAATGATGCCAATGAATATTACCGGCGTATTTTAGTTATACCTTTTCTTGATCACTTTTTAACTGAATTAAATGATCACTTCTCAGCACATAATAAACTTATAGCTAAACTGCAGCTACTGCTTCCTACTAAATGTAAAAATGAAAAGCCAGAAATTTTCCAACAGACTTGTAAAATTTATGGTGAAGACTTTGGACGACTTAAGTAGAATTTCAAATATGGCAGTGTAAATGGAATTTGCAGTCAGAAGATGATTTGCCAAAAACGGCGTTAGAGACGTTCAAAGTTTGCGATGATATGCTTTTGCCTAGTATAAAAAGACTATTAAAGATTCTTGCTGCTCTGCTCTACAGCAACCCCCGAAAGATGTTTTTCTTCTTTAAGATGCCTTAAAACCTGGCTTAGGAATTTAACGGGAGATAAACGTCTAACGGGTTTGGCATTGATGAGTGTGCATCACAGTGTGCCTTTATATGTAGATGATATTATATCCAAATTTGCTTTAAAAAATAGAAAAAAAGAATTTGCAATTTAGAGAATAATTTTTATTTTAAATTTTTTTATTTAAATAAAATGTATTATTATGATACTTATAGTAATGTATTAAAATATTAAAACTTGAAAATTATTTTTCATTAAACCCCCCCCTTTACGAAACTGTATCTACGGCCTTGCATTTGATCATGCATTTCAACTTTTTTGCATTACTGACATTTTGCATCCAGATCCCTATTGTTGACTATTTTGAATATGTGGATTGCACAATGACATCATCTACCCACATTGATCATGTAATATGCAGGGCTGGTTCTAAGGATTGAGGCATAACATCAAAAACGTTAGCTACAGTTAATTCTTAAGAAATCTAATATGTCATCCCCAAAGAGTGCAATATATGTAGAAACATCACATCAGTGTTGAAATGAGTTGTCAGATTTCTATTTTTACTCTTTTCAAGACAAAATTTTCAGCTTGTTTTCGCATTAAAAATTCAAAAATGATCATATTGTCATTTATAGCTAGAAAAACCTTTAGAAAGTACTAAAATTGATCATGAGCAAACTGACGGTACAGATGCGATTGTATGTATCGTTATGTAAGTCATTTGGTGAAGCAATTTCTTCTGAAGTGGCCTCCCTTTTGGGGTCAAGGTTAAGATACTTACTTTCCTTTCCGAAGTGCCAATAATAATCTGATTATAATAACTTCAATATAATAATGTGCAAAAATTTAAATAAAGATTATTAAATGTTCAAATTTTGAGACGATAATTGGCAAGCCATCAGCTTGCTGTAATTTCAGTTTCTAGTGCCGGCTATGTAAGGCGTATACCGCTAGGGCAGCTTATGCACCCTCACAATTCCCAAGACAGAGTATTCCTCAGCAGGTGTGAAGTGGGTAAATGTTGATAAGGGAAGTAATATATCGCATGCGACAATGTACTGGGTAATTCTGCGGATAGCCTTGGTGAGAAAACAGAAGATCGCTAGCTAACTCAGTGAATGGGTATGATTGAATCAGAGCCAACCTGACTAACTAGCCTTTGTCGTACCCAAGAACCTCTAGCCTAGGACTTCCTAATATGGTGCCTGCAGGTGGCATGGCACCCATCAAAGTTTGCTGTGGTGCTTGCCGAGGTTTGTTCAGATGTCCTTAAAACTTTCAGCTCTTGCAACTAAGTGTTGAGCAGACATAATACTGTAAAGTACGAATCTAAAAGGACGTTATGACTTTGTCATACAGAATTTACATACAAATTCATACAATGATTCGACTCACAATTTTTTCACCAACCTCTCGGAAGTGGCTCATTGTATCATTTTAGCTTTAATCTGCATCGTAATGTATCTCATTGTAGTGAATGGTGAACAGTTTAAAAATTAATAACAACTATATTAGATGATATATTGAATTTTGTAATAGCAATGAGCAATGTTGGTGGAGAAGAGCGCTTGAACAAATTTTGTGCTCAGGGCACCAATACACCTTGAGCCGGTCCTGGTAATACAGAGCTGCAACAAAAGTATACGAGAGAAGTTTCTAAAAACCAATAATTCAGTCCAAGTATCTACAATAACTTACCAACACCCAATTGTCTGTTAATTAAGAATCTAATATATTACTTTTAAAATAAGCATACATAAAATAGTCACTAGATGGTGCAATATATTATTAAGTATAACCCAAAAGAAATACAATTTATGTTAAGCAATGATAACCTATTTAGGAAATCACAGAAGGCTAAGTTGTCCAACAAAACTGAATTTCTGTTAAGGATTTTAAAAAAATCCTTCAAACAGTTGAATTTAAATAGCTTTATTCTTAACAATGAAATTCATGGCACTATCTTATTTGTGAACTAGTAAGAATCTCACCAGCTAAGTAGCAAGCTTGAAATGACATGCTTACCCCTCAACAGAAAGAACAAACTTATACATTTTATGAATATTATTTTTCTTCATATTTCATACTCGCCAGAGGGGTAGCTAGTGTGTATGGTTTGAGTCCTGCCTTGGTCATGGTTGTTTATGATTGTCTTTGTTGTTATCGTTATTTCAATACTGTTAAATCAATCAGCTGTAACAGGCCTTGTGCTGTAAGCTGATTGTATATGGATAAATAAATAAATAATTAAAAATAGAAACATTGTCTGTAAGTTCCCTATTGATTCTTAGTAAAGTGATAGTCACTCAGCAGTAAGAATCAATCTAGTTCATAAAACCAAATTTGGGAGATAATGCAGGCAGCTAAGAAAAGGTTGAGCAAAAAGAAATTGAAAATAAAATCAAATATTATATTACCATAAGAAAGTCTTGTCAATATTTCATCTAATTTGAACATGGTATCAGGAAAGCTGATGCTATGTTCGAATAGTTTTCATTGAGATTTCCATGAAGTTTTCATTATTCAAAAGCTCAGAAATGTTTGGTATATACAAAATGATATGATAAAATGTTTCACTACATGCTCAAGTATATTTAAAAAAAACGAACTTCAACTTATTATGGAGATTATAATCTTAACTGTAAATACTTTAATTCAAAAGATACAATTTCTTAAATAATTATCTATCATTAGTTTTCATATACTATATATATTCTTGCATACTTTGCTATAATGATTAAATTCTCGTTCAAAGAAAATATGAAATTGAGAAAATCATCAGAAAATCAGACTGATTTAACTTGCAAATTCAACTCCTTTCCAATGAAACTATTCACCACATAACATCATTCGAGGTATTGCCACAACAAATATCAAAAATATATTATAATCATCTCTCACCACAAATAAATATAACAAAATAATGGACTATATAAATCATCATAGAATTACCAAGTTCAATAAGTCATATCTATATATATTAATTACTACTATATATATATATATACCTATTTTGTATTATAATATTAGGGAATAGGTATGCCAAAAAGTGATATGCTGGCAGTATTAAAAATGATCAAATAGCTCCTGCCCATCCACTTCGTCGTCTTATTAGCTATCATGCTGAGAATGAGAGTTCACTAAAAATAATACTGATCCATGTTTTCCCAATGTAACAAGTTTTCCATCCTATACCGAACGTCTATAATGATCGATTTCGAAAGCCTTATCTATTACAGAATCCTATAAAACTTAAAAAGCTAAAACTTTGTACGGAAGTAAACGGAAATTTACACAACAAACCCGAGTCAGTTTACGAGACAGCCCTTTCTATATTGGTTGGTTACCATATTTACCGTAGTGGAATAAGGCCTGGGAGAAAAAAATCTTCTGCAACGACAAGCAATATTCAACATCAAAAAAAGTACAGTTAATAAAAATTACGTTTTTAATTTGGTCGAGTGTATTTAAAGCTTCGATAGATTCAAAAGAGGATTGGATTTTACTAATGAGAGGCAATGAACATAGTCAAATGGGTATATAGTTCCCAAAAAATATAAAAACGGATTAATTAATACTGAACTATTGTTAAATAATTTGGCGACGTAAAACAACCAATATAAAATATACTTCTCACCAAAGAACATTTAGGAATATGAAAACAGCGAATTAACTCATACCTGTTGTATGATAGGCATTAGTTTCACACTTCTTCGATTGTATATTGAAAATCCCAGTAAATTACTGGATATGAAATGAAGCACTGAATAAAAGTACTTATTTCCCGCTTTCCATCTGTCTTGCAACCATGCACCTTCCTGTCTACAAAGAACAACGCTTGACGAACAGACTATATGCCACACCTCGCCCTGCTACACCGTTTGGCTACACGTGAACTCTATTGGTTACTACATATGGTCACGTGAACAAGAGAATAACACCAAAATAAAATACGCAGCATAAACATTAGACATTCTTCTGAGTATAGTTATTATGGAAATGATTTAATGTTCTAAACATTATTATATTATAAATAAATATCATATTATAATAATAAATAGAAACAATACTGTTATGAAGCAACTAATATATTTTCGGAATAATAACACAAAAAATTAGTGATACTATAATACGGTAGGTTTACTACGGAAATAATATGGGACACTAAAATACGTATTTACCAGATATTTTAAAGAACGGAGCGAAAACAAATCAAGAATTATTACACTGAGTACGAAATAGAGCAACTTCTCAATAAAAGGAAGAGTTAAATATAATCAAAACCTCTTACAGTTTAACAGATACGGGAATTACTGAAGGGGAGACCCAGTTTATAAAAGAGTTTCTCGAACGATTAGCAAAGGAAAGTAATGATGAATATTTAACATGAAGCCTAAGTACTGAAATGCCTAACACAAGGTGCTCAGTAATGTATCGAAGGTTATGGTCGAGGGGCGACTGCCCATGGCGCTGACGTGAAGGAGCAGCAGCAGCAGGTTAGCCGCGATTCTATATTTTAGTTAAAAATGTTTCGAAAATCTGGTAGATTTAAATATTTATATGATAATAAATATAAATTTCTAGTATTTGCCACGTAGTTGAAATTATTATCTTCATAATTTGGGGTCGGTGTTTTTCGGATTTCCTTCTGTTAAACTGTAGGTAATAAATAAGAGAGTTTGACATTTAAAAAAATTATGTAAAGATGTTTATAAAAAGTTCAAAAATTCTTGAAAATGAGAATCCGCTTAATCAGCATAACTGAAATCAATTAACGAGATGGAGACGAACGGCAAATTGCGATTTTTTGAGAGATCCCAAGACAACGATACAAATAATTAATGAATTTTGTTATTATAATAAATAATTCTTGTATAATAAAAATATATCACATACTTGGTCGAGAGTTGCGTAATGAAAGAATTTCGCCGTTTTGGCTTTTTGGGAAAGTATAATAAAAACAAACATCACGTTATTTTTATTATTTTCATTTATGAACATGAGTAATCTACTAAAAACTAGTTATTTGCATTTCATTATCGCTTTAAAATATACTAGGCGTAGGTACATGAAAGATCAGATTAAAGATGCAAATGGAGCAGTTCAGAGGCGTACTGATAGCCCCCCCTAAAGCCTTGGGGAACTCCTTGAGCGGGAGTGTACTGATAGGTCCTGCAACCCCTGCAATGCAGAGGGGCCCTGAGATTTAGGAAGCCTCCAATCATTCAAACCATACTGACAAAGGTGTCTGATGCCTGCTTTAAGACCCTGAAAAAGGAATTGCAAATTCTACAATACTGCTTCATAACGTTGAGAAGAGGCATTTCTCGACATGAAAACCAGTGCAAGATATAGGTCACGATCAGTGGCGGCTCGTGTATAGGCACTGCGGAACTGCAGCACCCCCTATTTCCACTTGATATTATCGATAACATTTAATATAATGAGTCCTTTTTTCTTTAATTCTTTCTTTATTTTTGTAGTACAATATATATTCCTTAAGCTTAATGTCAGTACTTCAGTAGCCATCCCCCAGTTTATGAAAAAGATACAAAAATCTTTGTATGGAACTGTGCGCTTCACAGTGCCAGCGACGTGGTGTTTGACTGTTGTGCGCATGCGCACATAGGGGGGGGTTGGGGAGGAAGGCGGGACTGCCAGGTAGAGAGAGCACTGTTGCTCTCGCAGTGCCGGCTCTGGCGTGATGGTGGAAGGAATTTTTTTTTACTCAGCGTGTGTTGTGCTTAAAAACCGTGTACCATATTCTTGAATGTGATAAAGTGTAGAAGAGTGTAGAATTAGATTATTATTCTGCTTCCAGCTATTCTATTTGATTCATTTTTTTTCGGTTCTTTTATTTAACAGAAAACTTTAACCATGGCCTTGCATCCCCAAGAAATAAGTTCTGTGACTGTAAGTGAACTTCAACAGCTTAAGTTTTCACAGCTATCTCTCCATGAGAAAGTTACAGTTAAGAAAAGAGGTCGTTCAGCACCTGATGTTCTAATATCTCAGCCAGGCAAAAGCAACAACAAGAAATATATTCGTAGCTTTAATTCTGAATGGTACCAACGGAAAAGTTGGCTTTGCGGCTGTGAAGTAAAAAATGCACTGTTTTGCTTCCTGTGTTTGCTGTTTGGAGGTGATGTACCGTGGACAAAAGATGGTTTTAGAAATATAAACAAAATGAAAGAAAAAACTGAAAAGCATGAGAAGTCAAAGAAGCACGTTGATAATGTTGTTTCACTGTCACTTTTAGGAACCGTAAGTATTAAGGAGAAACTTAGTGAGACATACAGACTTTCAATCAATGAGCATAATATATAATAAATTACGAAACTGATAAAAATCCTCTTGACAATTCCCATGACTACATCAGAGGCAGAGTGCTGCTTTTCAACATTGAAAAGAATAAAAACTTTTTTAAGAAGCATTATGAATTCGGAAAGACTAAATGCGCTTGCAGTACTTTCAATGGAGAAAAATTTCCTCAATTGTCATCCAGAGATCAAGGAGAAAATTATTGAACTTTTTGCGCAAATTAAAACAAGAAGAATGGATTTCATTTTTAAATGAATAGATCAAGCTTGAACTGTAACAATTTAAGTTAAAGTAAGTAAAAATGTTTGGTTTTTTTTGTTAAGATTTTATCAAGTTCCTGAATAAATTTTCTTTTTATACATGTTTTTTTTTTCCTTTTACACAATTTTAAAACAAAGGCTAAAAATTTTCTGGAGCAGCACCCCCACTAATTTTAGCTACGAGCCGCCACTGGTCACGATTATGTATATGCCTTCAGATGTCTATCACTCTTAGGAGGTGCTGGTGGTATAGTGGTTAGGGCACTGGCTGCTACTCTCCTGCTGCTCAAAAAGGTAACAGGCATGAATCCTGCAAAAGTAGGATTTTTTCCATGGTTGCATGGCCCCCTGTTTGTGTGGTTTGAGGATACCGCACAAAGACAGCATTTTGTCCTTTGGAAGGGACATTAAGCCATTGGCCCCCTTGGTGCTCTTTGTTAAGAGTAGGCTAATGCCGGCACTGGGTTTCCGTCCTCTCTTATGAGTGTGTTCAGTATAGGAGGAGCTGTAATAATCCAAGAGGTTGATTAGCCAAAAATATACATACACTCTTGCTCTTAGGCCAATGCATTTTCTCATGTGCCAACACTTCTTGAACGTTACATAGAACTAGGGAAGATTGTGCTTCTTTGTGTATATTGTGTGTATTTACTTGTTAACACTCTGACGCCGGACATAATCATAATAACACGAACATCAGAGATGGGTCCCAAAGGACTCAACATATTTTTAGCAATCACATGTTCACATTTAAAATTTGAACTAAAGCAAACTTATTATTTTTGATAAATATTTTATAACTAAAACAAAGGGATACCACTAATGGTAAAATTAAACTATCCTGATTTCAAAATGAAGTTTCATTGAATTTAAAATAAGCAAATATTTTTAAAGTTTAATTACTGTCTCAGAAGTAATGCGAGGATACATGTGGAAAATGTATCCATAAAAGTAATAATGTTAGCATAAAAATTTCAACAAAATAATATTGAATCATCACATTCAGTGGAACATTTTTCACATGTTATTCTCAAATCCTGATCCAAATGTCTATTGTATACAAACTTTATACACACATCACATTTTGAAGTGTATTTATTTTCTCCTGCACACATAATACACCTCCTCCTTTTCTTCTGTCCAATTTGATGATTTTCCACTGAAGAAGTCTGTTGCTATTGAACGATTTCCCTACCTGTGGATGTGATAGCATGTAAAATATGTTTCTGGAAGTTTTACCCTTCACTTCTTCAATCTGTATGGCCCTCCTTTCAGTATTAGGATGCACCAACAGCATTCCCAATTCCTCTAAAAATAATTTTCTTTTGGCCTTTGCATTATTACCGGGAATGAAATATTTATTTAGTTTGCACCAAATAACAAAAGCATTATATGCCGAAATGACTAAAAAATTGAAGAGCAGTGCCAGAGGCCAACGCTGTACTGCTCTCATGCACGAATATTCTCAAACTAATTTATTGGGAGTGTCTACACCTATTTTAGTTTTATTATAAATTCATGTATCACAATGCATTGTATAGAATGCAAACAACGGAGATGGTCTATCAGGACCCAGGAAGAAATTGGCATTGAAGACAAAGTACATTTTTATACGTCTCATTGAAAATATCTTCATTTTGAAACATGTTAATTTGCCAAAGAATAGCTTCAAAGCTAAGTTTAGATACAAGTTCTACTCATAAAAAAATTAAAATTACTTGAACAGGGTCCTTGGTGACCCAAGGTCTGGTGTCCGAGTGTTAAGTGAAGCTTGAGTGCTGCATACACTGTTCAATGCTATAAAGGATGATGACTTGACTTCAATTACCAGTCGGTCTGGTAGTCACTACTTAGTCCTCCAATATCATCATGAAGTAAGTTTTTGTTATCATAGGTAGATAGATTTTGGTTGACGTGAAGCCTCCCTTCT
The DNA here is from genome assembly GCA_028673005.1 of Tanypteryx hageni. Lineage (NCBI taxonomy): Eukaryota > Metazoa > Arthropoda > Insecta > Odonata > Petaluridae > Tanypteryx > Tanypteryx hageni. The sequence goes on from CM054112.1 coordinate 271,879,546, forward strand.
TTTCAAAACTACAAGCCACCCCTGATGGTACATAAGATTTTACAGATGGTATTTACTCACTAGGGCATTGGTTCTCAAACTTTCAATTGTTGCGGTTCCTTTGTATATCATGCGGGCCCTTTTGGATTGAAAATAGTAAAAATAAGAAACTTTAAAGCAAATTTCTTCATTTTACCTAGCTATTAATAACTTTTATGTAATCGTTTTTCCAAAAATGAAAACTTTATTTTTTGACAGTGGACCTTGCATCCAAAATAATTTTGCGGCCCCCTGAGGTTGCTGCAGTCCACAGTTTGAGAAACACTGCACTATTACGATAGCAAATGTTTAGCTATATTTGACTCTCTGTCACCTCATGTCAGCAATCTTACCTAAGATTTTGTTGTACCTCATCTTTTTCAATAAAAATTATAAAATGCATACTTATCCATGGTAATACTTTCTAATGCCTGCTTATAGCATTTCAATGTATTTTAATGCTCATTAAAGCACATTGAGGAAAGATTTATCACAGCAAACAAGGTAAAGATGTTTACCAAAAAATCAGATAAATACTGTGAAAAGAATCTTAATGTCGGGTGAAATGCAGGTAACAGCTTGATGTGGACGAGCTGTCGTGATGCATAAATCACACGTAAAAAGTAAAAAATTTCTTAAATAAAAAATCTTATGTAAGCATTGGTCATACCCCCCTCCCCAACTCAGCTTTTCCTAGACCTTCCTTCTCCCTAATGGGGGTTAATCACAGATGAGAGGGCTTAGCTCCTACACCTGGAAATTTTGCCGCTACCCAATGTCCCATGTGAAAAGGAGTTTTTTGAAGTGTACCGACATAGTATGTACACTACGTGAGATCAATGGCTTCACTTCCTGTCCAAAGGAATACTTGTCATATTTTTTAGCCGTAAAAATCATTGATCTTGGCCAGGAATCAAATCTGCAACACTTGAAATCATTGACGAGTATTTCAACTACTGCTCCACTGGCATCGACCGATAACTGCAAGTTAATAAGCATACTCAATGTCATAGAGTACTGAATGCATCTTATTTTTCTTGTTTGTCTATAGCATTATATATATTACTATGAATAATATAATATTTTGAACCCATTTCTCCAAATGGATTAAAGTTAATAAAAGAAATAGACATATTATGTACTATAATTTTTTATAATTTCATACTTTTCAAAATAACAGCAGCATTTGCGTGAGGGAGGGGGGGGGGAATTCTTTGTTAATATACAGGCAAAGATAAGTAATACAGCTTGAAAAATATTTAAGATATCCATATTAGTTGCTGCAAGGGGCCCTCCAGATTTTTTGGTATGCCACTGACCTTGAGACATCCCCCAGGAGAGGAAGTATATTTGGTGCCTTCTTCTCTAATTACAACCTTTTGGGTTCTGTTAAGACTTATTAGGTATCCTTCTGATTCCGAACCTGTCAAGTTTATTTAATAGCAAGTCATGACTGACATTATCGAAAGCCTTAGAAAAATCAAACATCAATGCAATCGATTCCATTTTGTCATCAAGACCAGACAGAATGCAATCAATGACTTTATAGGAAGCTGAAGTGGTTGACCTATGTTGATGGAAATGATGTTAGCAAGAAGTAAACAGTGTAAAGGATTCAAGATAGAGAATTAGATGCCTATAAAATACTTTTTTGGGTTTGGATAGATATAGGCCTGTAAGAATTCATGTCATAGGGGCTCCCTTTTTTCTTATATAAAGGAACTACTTTAGAGATCTTTAGTGGCATTAGAAAAATTCCATATTGTCGGCACTAGGGGGGGACTTAATTAAGTTACAACAATGAATCATAATAAAATTTGGTATTTCATCAATTCCAGCACTATTTTTTGAACCAAGGTTATTAATAATGAACTTCAATTCATTTTCATAGCAATGAGAAAGAAAAAATGAATGAGTGGACTTAGGTATATTTAGATAATCTAACTTGTCTATAGGTTGAGGGCAGAATGGCTGGCAGGTGAAATGGTTATTAAATAAAGAAGCCACATGGAATAAATTGGAAATTAATTTGCCAGAATTATCCTTCACTTGAGGTGCAGATTGTGGAATACCAAGGTTTTTTGATCAGTTAACAATTTTCCAGATTTCTCTAGACCCTTGGTCCTGTACTTTTATTATGCATTAATGATCTACCATATAATTTATACAAAATCAATGGCGTTAAACCCATGTTATATGCTGATGACACTAATGTCTTACTCTCAGCCCATAAATTTGATAACCTTTTAAACAGTAGTAAAATAGTTACTCAAAATCTTAACCTATTGGTGTCAGAACAATTTTCTAACATTAAATATCGATAAATCTCAGGTGATCTACTTTGCAAACAAAAACAAACCATGTAAAGACCTTTAGCATATGTGAACTGTAAACCAATTCCTCAAGTTAACCGTATAAAATTTCTCAGTATCTACCTTGATACTCATTTAAGATGGGATATCCATATCAACAAATTATCCAGTAAGTTGAGTCCTACTTGCTTCCATATAAGGTGTATTCGATTCAGTCTCCACTGATGTACTTATGTCCTTATATTATGGAGATTTCTACTCCCATATTGTTAACAGCATTCTTTTCTGGGGTTCTTCCCCACTTGCTAATAATATTTTTTAAATTCAAAAGAATGCGATGCGTCTCATTGCTAATGAGCCATAATACACCTCCTGTCGCCCCATCTTTATCAAATTGAATATATTGACACTGCCATGTGTATAATACTTACTACCATACTTTACATGAGAAGGAACATACATAACTTTGAAAAAATCTCTAACATACACAGCTATTGCACACATGGTCTTAATCATCTCCACATTCCCTATATTTGTACAAAAACAGCCTCACTCGGCCCAAGAACAATGGGACATCGTTTATTTAACAAACTCCCGCATGAGCTGAAACTGTCCATGAGCTTACCAAATTTTAAAAACAAACTTAAAACCTTTCTGCTTAGCAAACATTACTATAGTATTAATGAGTTCCTTAGTGATGCTTGATATTCATCTCTATCTCACTTTGAATTTTCTTATTTTATGTGCTTGCAACTGTATTTTGTTATTTTATCTGTATTTGAATGTATAATTTGTGTACCAATTTTCTCTTGTGTGCCTTTTACTGACTTTTCCTATATCATATTCTGATCTCTGGACCAATTAACCATTATTATTATTTATTTTTGACATGGATTAATTCCGGACTTTCATGCTTACAGCGGAGTGGGCTCAAGCTGTATGCATAGCTATTGTATTTTTATGGTGTGCTGTCATTTAAAAATCGTCGGGCAATAGAGCATCTGTTAATTATGACAGATTTTTGTAAATATATGTATGTATTTTGGTGTAGGTCTAGAGTTTCAAGACTTTTGAATAGTTTCTTTGGGATGACACCTGTAGACGATAGGTACTATAGGTGCTATAATAACTTTATTTTGTGCCACATGTTTTTAATTTCTTCTGCTAGTGATATATATTTTTGGATTTTTTCATTGTGTATTTTCTCTAAATTGGGTGTGTTTGGTAGTGAAACGGCTATTAGGTATGTTATTTTTTCTTCTTTTTTTATGAGTGTGATGTCCTATCTATTGTGTGGTATCATTCGATCAGTAATAATATCTCTGTTCTAATAAATTTCTGTTACTATTTTCGAGGATAGTTTCTGGTTTATATTTATGCCATGGTACTATATTGATTTCTATTAATTTGTTTCTCTTGCATAAGGCTTGGTGTATTTGTCGACATATATTGTTATGTCTTTATGTATATTCTGTACTTGCTTGAGTGCTACATCCACTTGTAATGTGTTCTCTTGTTTTGTTTTTGGTCTTGCATCTCCTGCATTTATCGTTACTTATTGTTGGATCTTTCATCACATATTTCATGTAGTTCTTTATTTTTATGATTTGGTCATGAATGGCTATGTGGAAACCTTCAGTTTCAGCAAACAGGTTCCCACTTACAAGCCATCTATTAGATGCTTCTTTGTCTATGTGTGGTTGTGAGAGTTGGTAGGGATGTTTGCCATGGAGTAGACATTTACTTATCATGGAGTGTATTGTTTATCCAGGAGTCAATTTTTTGGGTTTGTGTTTTTATATGATTGCTTGTGTCATATTCTTCATTTTGTAGTTGTAGTGGTGTAGCGGCTATAACTATTGAAATGATAGCTTTGTGTAGTGGACTATCTTGTCTAGAGTAGAAGTACTGACGTAGATTTTGTATTTCTTCATAGTGTAGGGTTTTTATGTCAATACATCCTCTTTCTCCCTCCCTTTTCTGGGTAAGAAGAATGCTTTAATGGCTGAATGTTCAAAGTGAATTTGATACTTATTACATATCATTCTGATGAGTATGTTTAATGAGTCAATAATGATAATTAATTAATAATAATAATGTGCATTTATCCTTTTTATTATACCAAAGGAATAAGTGAGGATTGGTAATGCATAGGTATTTATTGCTTTGATCATGTTTTTACAGTTTCATTCGGTTTTGAGTATTTTTTCTAGGGATACTTTAAACTTATCTTGTATTTCTTGTTTTATTGCTGAGTGATCCATTATGGGTGTTTGTGAGAATCCTAGATATTTGTAATATTCGTCTTCACTCATGGCTTCAGTTTTCTTTCTATCTGTACTAAGAGAATATCCTTCATGATCTTGAGGTTTTTCCTTTTTCTATGTAGCATGTTTTATATTTACTTATACCAAAGTTCATTTTAATGTCTGAGCTGAATATTTCTGTTATGTGAAGTTCTGATTTCAATTGTTCATTGTTTGCTGCATATAGTTTTAGGTCGTCCATGTACAGTAAGTGGTTTATTACGTTATGGGTATCTTGGTTATGGTTGATCTTATATCCATATTTCATTCGGTTAAGTAGGGAAGAGAGTGGATTAAGCGCTATGCAGAACCAAAGAGCACTTAGGGAGTCTCCTTGAAATATTCTTCTTGCTATTGTTATTTCTGTAGTTTTTATCCTCTTGGTGGCTGTTTGTAGATATATTTAAGTTCTCCATGTTTTCATAATTTCTCTCAAGAAGTCAATAATTGTCTGGTCCACTTTGTAGAATTCAATAATGTGTAGTAGCCATGAGTGGGGGATGCTGTCAAATGCTTTTTGGTAATCTCTGTATGCACAGTAGAGGTTTCTTTTGTTTGTTTTTGCAAGGTTTGTTATAGTGAAATCTATTATGATTAGTTCTTTGCAGCCTTGGAAATGTTTTCTGCATCCTTTCTGCTCTTCACTTAGGATTTTGTTGAAACTAAGATGTTGATCTAATTTCATTGTTATGATGGATGTTAGTATTTTGTATATGGTAGGCAAACATGTGATAGGTCTATATTTGGTTGGATTTTTTGTATCACTGTCTTTGGCTTTAAGATAGGTAATTCCTTTGGTAAAGAATTTTGGCATATTATGTGGATTATGTATACAGTTGTTGAATAATTCACCTAATTTTTCATGCACACTTTTAAGATATTTGTACCAATAATTTTGAATATGGCCAATTCCCGGTGTCTTCCAATTATGTATTTTTTTACTACTATTTCTACATTGGTCCTATCTGTTCTCATTGACGCCATTGCTTCTACATTTGTGGCATTGGCGATTTCTTTTGAAATTCATGTTGCATTTTTTTATGCATTTCCGGTTTGGACCAGATGCTCGACCAAAAGGATTCTATATCTTCTATTGTGGGATGTTCTCTGACTTCTATTGCTTTCTTTCCAAGATTGTTAGAAATGTTTACGGTTCGTCAAGAATATGGAGTTATGAATCTTCTTGTCTTTACTTTTTCTCTATCTCCTGAGTCTGCTTGCATATGCTTTTAACTTTTGTTTTAGTGTGTTTAATAGAATGGTAAGATTATCTTCTTTTGACCTTTTAATTATTATTTGGATTTCTTTCTGTGTTTTTGATGATTTTGTTTCCATTGATTTTTTGCATTACTTGACCTATATCACTTCTTAGTTCATTTATCCTTTTTTCTATTCTTCTTTGTCAAGGTGGTCTATTGTCCTGTGTTCTTTTATTTCCATCGGACTGTGGTGAGATTTCTTGGCCATTTATTATTATTATTTAATAAATAAAAGAGGTGGTGGGATAATTTTTTATTAGAAATGATTTCATTTAATTGAAAATGACTTAGACACCGTTAACTTTGAATCAAAGATAGGTTTGTTGATGAAGGATAATTAAAGATTATTTCTTTTAGGAGTTTATAGACCCCCTAACTTAAGCAAAATATTATGTATCAATGAACTAGACATGATTCAATTTAACTCCAAAGAAAAGGAAATTGTTATCATACGTGATATGAACATAAATATAAAGGCAAAAGATGCAAACAGTATCAAATGTAAAGATATACTGACTTCCCATGGATTTGCAGAAATAATTAAAGAATATACCAGAGGAGAAATAGTTAGATCTCAAGTAATTAGCTCATGTATTGACCATATCTATTACAAAGGATTAAATTTTACTCCTGAAGCACTTATAATGCACTCTAAAATATCTGACCATTTAATCATTGGCTTAAATCTAAAATATTGTGACAGATATGTAACTAACCAAAAGAAAAAAAAACGACTTGCCTTGACAATTTCAAAGTCAGAGCTAAAATTGATTCATTTAATTAGGAATATCTCTTAAATGAAAATGATCCCAACAAACTATACTATATGAGAATGTAAAGATGGAGCTTAACAAAATCTATGAATTGCCAACTGTAACTAAAGAATCTACTCATCCCAAACTAAAAATGGATTGGATGACAGCCAAACTAATCGAACAAATAAAAACAAGGGATAAATATTACAGAAAGTGGAAAAGCAATCTGACTAACATGGCACATAAAGATCGATACACCACCTTTTTGAGTTTGCGGTTCGTGAATTTTGACTTCGTGAGAAATTTTTTTATGACCATTATTTGTGTTTCGCACCACTTGCTTGCATTTCGTGTCATGCTTTTACGATGCCAACAAGCGTGAACTCCCTCTACTTTTTTGTTTCTAAGTCATTTTAAACTTTAGCATCCTAGAAAAGGACATTATTATTATATTATATTTGTAATGCTCGTTATTAGCAGTTTTCAAAGTAAACAAATGTGACAACCATCGATTAATTCTTTTTTAGCTCAGTTTAACCAGGCAAATCCCATCCTTAGAATTAACATAATTTCATGAAATATTTTTGATATCTGGGCTTATTGTCACTTCAGTATTACCCCAAACTGATTAATCTATTGATTTTAGTAGTAGTTTTTGAATGGTGACGTTGGGCATTTGAATACGTAATGCCATTTTTGTAAGCGTATATTAGGACGTTCAGGAATACAATATTTTCGATTATACTATGATACATGTAAGAACATAAAATTGAAATCTACACATAAATACATTAGTGTAAATAAGTGCTTAAAAATTTATTTTGAGGGTGCGTAAATGAGAATGCTAAAAAATATGCATGCATTAACTCTTTATTTTTCTGAATGTAATTCATACCAACAATGGATATGTAGCCCTATCTTGCATTTCCTGCACATTATTCTTGTTCTTCCGTGGCATTTAGCACAGCAACATTGAGAACAATCTTCTCTTATGTGGTCCCCGATATCTTTGTCCAGTCGAATCTCAGCTGAAATTATTGACCAGTCTTCGCTCAGGGTTTTGAGCTGGTGGTATACCATACAGTCCACAGTAAACCTGAACAATGTTTCTTCAAAATCACAATATGAAAAGGTATTATGATTTGCTATGTACATTCTCCAACCATTATGACAGGCTGTATCTAGTAAAATTATTTTACCAAGTGTTTTTTCTCCTTTTTATTTACCAAACTTGCACCGAATACCACTTGCAACTAAGTCATTGTGGGTATCTGATTTAGTTTCCCAAAACATTTGCATGTACCTTGGAGATAGGTAGCCTGTTAGCAACAATATGGCGATGTCCACCTTCAGTTAATCATCATTAAGGTTCAATGTATAATTTCTTTGTAATGCATATAAATTTGACATATCAACAATAAGGAAAATAATTTTATCACTATACATTGATTCAAAACACTGAACTGGCAGTATGTTTTACATACAAACTTCTTTCACTTGTTCATCGCAATCTGGCCCCACAGACGAATGTTTTTTCACTTCCTTACCAATCTCTGTCGAGCTATTCAGTTTTCCTTTTTTTCCTCAGTGGCATGGGGTGAACTTGGGAATTATTGTTAGGTGGTGAACTTCCTACAATCACTTTTTCAGATATAGGTCCACAAGACACTTTATTAGAAGAAGGGGATTTTCTAGTGGGCTCATGCTTTGTCTATGAGAAAAATGTCTCATTTTTAGGTGGTGAAGAATCAGAGTTTATTTCAACATTGGCTCTCAGAACTCTCTCTGGAAAGGGATTTAATTTGACAGTTCCTTCATCGCCACTCTCCTCCTCTGTAATTTCTCCATTAGCATCAGGACCTGCGAACTGTAATTCCTCCAATATCTCATAAAGTTGTAAGCTAAAATACATGGTATAGAATTAGACGTGACACAGAATAGCATGGCTAAAAGAATCATATATGTAAATAAAAAGTTGCACAAACAATAGTTCATAAACATATAGAAAAGATAATTTGCGAAAAATTATTATTCAATTAAATAAAATCAAAAGATTCACAATAAAAATGAATTTGAAATAATGTAGGTTAATTTTTCCAAGTAATATTCCCGCAAGATCAGAAATTCCTGGGGCACATAACTTTGACGCCATCAACACATTGTATACCCAACATTACCTCTAGCCCTCTAGGTGACACCCAAAATTCATTGGCAATAATAGAGATAATGAGAGAATTATTTGAGTAAATAAGTATTGTACAATATAAAGTATACTCATACTATTAGATAAATTCGAAAATAATGTTATTTACCTTCCCTTTCTCTCTCCTGTTAGCCATAATAAATGGACAGACAGCACGAAATGTCAAACCAACTCCCAGCCCTTCGAATCAGTGCTTAATGAAATGTATGTATGGGACGTTGCTATCATATATGAACAGCAGTTGCTAGTGGAAGAATAATGAAGTGTACGGATGCAAAGTAGCACTCTTAAAATCATATTGTTGCAAATAATTTGATCTCAAAGTTTTTTATTTTATTTTATTAACTCTGTTGGTCATGTACAGACATAAATTCACAATGACAATAAAACTAAAGTGAGAGACAAAATAAACACAACATAGAACACTTAAATAATATTTACACACATACAAAGAAAAATCTTATAAGTAGTATGAAATGTAAAAACAAAAATGTAAAAATAATACAAAGTTATTCAATTATTATTAATTTATTTATTATTATTATTATTCAAGAAAACATGCTAATTTAAGGGTTCAAAAAATTCCTGTATACTATAAAAGTTTTTGCTAAGAAGGAAACACTTCAAATGTTTCTTGAACAAAGAAACAGTTGTTGCAGATTTAACACTGCATGGCAGCTTATTATAAACAACCGAGGCAGCGTTATGAGTGCCTCTCTGGCAAGTAGCCAACTGATAGTTTTTAATGTGGATGTCACCTTTACAATGTGTGTTGTAACCATAAAATTCCTGGTTTGATTGGAACAGGGCAGGGTTCTGCTTAACAAGCATAGCACAGTTTAAAAAGTACATTGATGGAAATGTAAGTATACCTAAGGAAGAAAACAGTGGTTTTCCATGAGTTCGATAGGAAATCCCACACACAGCTTTAATCGCCTGTTTTTGCAGTGAAAAAGCCTTGTTGGCATAACTGGCATGACCCCAAAAAATTATGCCATAGAAAAGATAGGAATAAATTTTGGCAAAATATAGCAATTTCAATGTATCAATACTAACAATGTGAACAAGTCTATGCAACATAAAGATTCCAATTGATATTTTTTTAAGAATAGCATCAATATGGACATTCCAGTTATGGCCTTCACTAATAGCCAAACCAAGAAATTTAATTGACCTCTCTATGTTGGATGCGTTCATTCTAATTAGAGGACTGGAAGACTGTGATGACTTTTTAGTGTGAAATTGGAGATATACAGTTTTCTTAAAATTTATTGCTAGATTGTTGGACAGACACCACTGATGCATTTCATGAGCAGAAGAATTTAATTTATTGATTAAGTCAAGTTTATCACCAGAATTAATGAGACAAGATGTATCATCCACATACAGTTTACTGTCAGATAAGGTGTAGGGGAGGTCATTCATAAAAATAATGAATAACAAAGGGCCCAAAATTGATCCCTGTGGAACTCCACAGGTAACTTTTAAAGGCCTAGAAGTAGCAGTATTATGACCATTTTGGCTAACATGGGAGAATCTGACAATTTGATGTCTGTTGGTCAGAAAAGATTCAATCCAGTCTAAGGCCTTGCCTATTATTCCACTTTTCTTGAGTTTCAAAGCAATAAATTATGATTAATACTATCAAATGCTTTTTTTATGTCCTAGAAAACACATACAGTGAAAAGAGTTTCATGTAAGGCATGATCAACATTGAGAAATTTTTCTCGGAGTACTGCCCGGGCCATGTCGTCGTTCAGGACCAACGTTTCGGCGTCTGACTTTGATGCCATCTTCAGGGTTACTGATGATGCCGATGTGGGTTTTAGTCCGGGTTTATATACTGTCGTCTCGCCCGTTGCTCCAAGCTCATTGGTGGAGGTGAGTGGCCAATCCGGAAGATCACGGGACCCCAAGCTTTGCTCAGGGGGAAGCCCATTTTCCTGTTGAGATTTTTTGGGTTGAGCCAGACCTCAATTGCCTCTTTAACCATCCTATCCCAGTAGCCGTTGGATTTTGCTAGCCGCTTGGTGTCTTTGAAGCGTAGTCTGTGATCCGTGGTGATGCAGTGCTCGGCTACTGTGGATTTTTCAGGATGGTTGTGCTTGATGCACCGGACATGCTCCTTTATCCTGGTCTCTAGGGTTCTCCCTGTTTGCCCGATGTAGGAAAGGCCGCATTCACATGGGATTTTGTAAATCCCTGGCATTTTCAATCCCAGGTTGTCCTTGACCGGCCATAGGAGGTTGCCGATTTTTGGTGGTGCTTTGTGTATTGTCCTGATCTGTCTTTTGGAGAGAATCCTGGCTATTTTTCCCAACAGCATTGAAGTGTAAGGGAGACATGCCGTGGCTTTTGGTTTTTCCTTCTGAGTCCCTTCAGAATTTCCAGTCTTTTGAACAGCCCTTTCCAGGGCCCCATCAACTTCCTTGGCACTGTAGCCGATTTGTTGGAGCATCCTTCGGAGGTGTTTCTTCTCCGCTGGTAGACTCTCCTGGTCCGAGATGGCATGGGCTCGGTGTGCCAGGGATTTTACCACTGCTCTTTGTTGTGCCGGGTGGTGGTGGCTCTCGTTGCTGAGGTAGCGGTCTGTGTGGGTCGGCTTCCTATAGACGCTGTATCCCAAGCTCCCATCAGTACGGCGTTGAACGAGGATGTCCAAAAAGGGGAGACTCCCATTCTTCTCCTCCTCCATCGTGAACTGGATATTAGGGTGTTGGCTGTTGAGATGGTTTAAAAAGTCTGGTTGAGTCTCACGTCCGTGGGGCCATATGGCGAATGTGTCATCCACATAGCGGTAAAAGCACTTGGGGAATAATGTGGCCGAACTGAGGGCCTCGACCTCAAATTCCTGCATGTAGAAATCAGCTACTGCTGGTGAGAGGGGTGACCCCATGGCTACGCCATCTGTTTGTTCATAAAATTTTTTGGCATATTGAAAATACGTCGAGGTCAGGGTGTGATGAAACAAGTCGAGAGTCCTGGGTTCGAACTGTTGTTTTAACAATTCCATGGTATCTTTAATGGGGACTTTCGTAAATAACGACACCACATCAAAACTCACCAGGATATCATCCGGATCTACCTGGAGGCTCGATAGTTTCTTCACAAATTCAGCCGAGTTTCTAACGTGGTGTTCGTTTAATCCGATCAGTGGGCTGAGAACCTGGGCTAGGTGTCTTGCTAATCCATAGGTTGGCGAGTTTATGGCGCTGACAATGGGTTGCAGTGGTATGCCATCCTTGTTAATTTTGGGCAGTCCGTAGAGTCTCGGTGGTGCTGCCGCTTGAGGTAGGGTCGCCCTCTGTTGTTCTGGTGGGAGACAGGCCTTTTTTATCAGCATAGTGGTTTTTCTGGCAATGAATTCGGTTGGATCACGGGGCCGCATTCTGTAGGTGGGATCTTCCAGTAACTTCAGGATCTTCTCATGGTACTGCGTGGACATCATTCGCCGGGAAAACTTCAAGATTTTCTTCATGATAAACATTGTTAATAAATTGGAAACAGGCAGAGTTAATGGATTTGGATTTCTGAAATTCATATTGAGAATCATGCAGCCAAGGTAAGACTCCAAGAAGTTGATTACATGGCAGTAGAAAACTTTTTCAATTATTTTGCAAAATACTGAAAGAACAGAAATTGGACGGTAATTTTCTGAACTAGAAGAAGTGCCTTTTTTGGGTGTAGGAGTTACCACAGCAAACTTAAGGTTGAAGGGAAAGCAACCTTAAAAAAAAAGATAGGTTGATGATATCAGCAAGAGGAGGGGCTATAAATTTAATAGCAGCCATTACCACTGGAATAGGGACTTCATCTAAACCGCAAGACCATTTTGTCTTAAAGGAATTTACAATCTTAATTATTTCATAAGGGTCAGTAGGATGTAAAAATAAAGTATGAGAACACAACGTAGGCATATAACAATAAGGCTCATACTGATAATTAGGGAGTGCATTAACTAAAAGAGATTGACAGACTTGCTGGTTAAAGTTATTAGCAATTATTTCAGGGTCAGATACAGCTTCATTGTTAAAGGAGATATGTTTTGACTTGAGTTGTAAGCAGATCCCTTTGTATTAGATTTAATGATTGCCCAGGCAGATTTTGCAGTATTATTAGATGAGATAATATAATTATCGTTGGCTAATTCCCTGGATTCAGCAACCAACAGTTTGCATCTTTTAAGATCACTTTGATAGTTCCTTTTTAAACCAGGATCATCATCATTTCCTGTGTAGGCTATGTAAGGACTGGCTCATATGCACTAGTTCAGCTGAATTAAATTTACGCTTGGATGAAGGTGGCCTCTGCTTGATGCATTTTACAGGGAAGGCTGCATTAAAATACAGTTTAAAAGTTTTTAAAAAGGAATTAAATTTGGCATCCACACCTTGGGCAAGACCAACTTCCTCCCACAATTCCCGGGATAGCATTGAAATAAACATTTGAATTGAAGTTTGGTCAAAGATCCATAGGTGTAACTGTACCTGTGGGTGACGTCGGGATTTGACGGATTAAACTTGACTGCCAACGGCGCCATTTTTGATAGCAGTTGAAGTTGCTGGCATCTAGAGGCCAAATTGGAAATTATTAGCTAATAGAAAAGCATCCTGCGTGTTTAGTTGTTCACAACTTTTACGAGTATGACATTAGAAATATTTGTTCTTCATGTATGAGGTTGCTGGTTTTTGACCGAAATATTTAATGGTTTAATGCTATTATCTTTGTAATTTGAATGTAATTTAAGTAACTGTTGTTTTGCTAGGCTTTCATTGTTTCTTACATATTTTTAATGAAAATCTAAGAATTTTTATTATCTTGTAACGTATTTTGAATGTGATTACTAAAAGAAATGCTATAACTTTCTTACGCTAAGTTTTGGTTTTCTGTTATGCATTTCTAATGTAATTAGTAAAAGAAATGTAACCACTTTTTAATGTTAGTGTTTTTTTTGCGGCTTAGAAATGTTTGTTGCAGAATACAGGAAAACTTTCGTGCATGGCATACTCAACATTCTATGTTATTAGTTCAATTTAAATTAAACTACCATATATACTCCTGTATAGTTCGACTCCGTGTATAGTTTGACCTCCGATTTTTTGGCGAAAAAATTAGATTTTTTCATATATCTCGTATATAATTTGACCCTAGCTTTCTACTTACTCTTTTACCCTAGATTTCCATCAGGATCGACATTTTTCGTTTCAATATCTCGAAGCTCACAATCAAGGTATATAGAACGATCTTGGTTTTCAACAGCTTTTAGTATCATAATAATACTATACTAATAATAAACTGTAAACATCGTAAACCTATTGCATGATCTTGAGAAGAAAAATATTTATTACTTTTTAACTACGAGATGTGACATACGAATGGTGGCAGAATTTCTAGCAAATAGACGAAAATTAAGCTTATATAATGAAAATTAATAGATGCATATTACTGGTAAAACCTTTAATAAAAGTTATGAATGATAGTTGAACAAGATGAAATAAACTCATTTTAATTCTTCAGCTTTGTGACTTTATACATTAATATCATCATTTGGAATTAACAATATTGGAGTAACATAATGGAGTTATTATATAGGTATGGCTTACGGCTCTATAACAAAATAAGGAGAAATTCTTTTCATAAAATATAATGCATGCTTAACTTTTCTGAAAATTTATTTATGTACTAAAACCTTAAAACTCTTGTTCATTGCTGTCTTTATTAATTATTTTTATTATGATATATAAAAAGATGATTTTTTTGATCTGAGATTTTAAACCCTCAAAAGTATTACTCGCGTATAGTTCGACCCCCAATTTTTCGCACAAAAATTTGGTCTTAAAAACTCGAACTATACACGAGTATATACGGTATTTCCTTTGAATGAATAAAAGAAGATCGCAAATCGCATGCTAATTTGTGTTAGAGATAAACTGTACAAGTGCGGAAAGAAGTGAAATCGCTTTGTTATGCTGGGTTTTCATTTGCTATTACGCGTTTTGAAGGTGATTAAAAGTTTTTTTTTCACTTTATAATGCTAGGTTTTCTTTTGCGGTTATGTTTTCTTTTATTAGCTATTAAACTGCATTAATTATTTATGATAAAAAGTGATTTTTTTAGTTTGGCTGGGAACCACTCTCTCATAATAACATGGCATATTATGGGAAAATAGGACTTGCACTTCGCATCAGTTTTCTGGAACCAATTATTCGCAAAGTTCAAAATGGTGGTGTATAAATGTATAAGGAATTTGAAACTGAATTGTAATTTGAAACTAAGCAGGATGAACCATCTTTCCATGCGAAGTAGTATTTATGTACCTGAGGCTACAGAAAATACTATAACCAAAATAGTCAGTGACCTAAGTAATAAAGCAGAAGGCATAGATAACATTAGAATTAAAGACATTAAAGAGAACAAAGTTATGATTCATATAATAACAAGAATAATAAACAACAGTATTCAATATGATACATTCCCAGACAATTTAAAAGCTGCTGTTATATAACCCATTCATAAAGGAGGAAAATTTAGTGATTTAAATAACTGTACACCAATCTCTATATCACCATCTATTAGCAAAATAATGGAAAAAGTTTTAGCTAAACATTTAATTGACTTCATATCAAAAAACAATATAATTTCTACTAAGCAACTTGGTTTCCAAAAAAACAGAGGAATTAAAGAAGTGTAGGAACACTTCTTGGAAATAATAAATCAATCCTTGGATAAAAATAATCGGTACTTTGGTATTAACGGGGCTCTACCTCTGCAGTGCCTCTAGAGGCGAGATATGGAACAACAAGGTGCTGATAGTAGAGAGATTTGGAATTAAGTGTGTATGACTGGTGTATATTAAGATGAATGCTTCCCAACCCGAGGGGGGAACACAGTGAACGCAAGGAGGAACAGAAAACTTTTCCAATAACTTACCCAACTCAGTGGGGCCAATTAAAAATTTCCTTCATGTTCAAATTTCCCTTCTCTGGCCCAGTCGACTTCCAGTACTGCTCCATGTAATTCCATATATCGCCCCTTTCAGCACCTTGTAGTTCCATATTTTGACCCTAGAGGGGCACTGCAGAGGTGGAACCCCATTAATACTAAAGTACCAATTAATCAAATAATTGTCACCTTTATTGACTTTAAAAAGGCTTTTGACCTGATTAATTTTACCATTATGATCAATAAGCTACAGCAGAAAGGTCATCATCATCATCATAGGTAGTCCATCCATAGACAGGTCTGTGATTATTCATGGTTAAACCTGGTTCTCCATATACTCCTATTTTCCACTGTCATCTTCATATCTTGATAACTCTCTTTCCCTTTTCCCATCTAGTTTTCCTTCTAACACATCTTTAATCATACTCTCTCTCCTCAGGTAATGTCCAACCCAGTTTGCCTTCCTCTTTCTAATAGTCTGTATAATCATTCATTTCTCTCCTACTCTTCGTAGCACTTCGTTTTTCATCCTATCTGTCCATTTTATCTTCAGCATTCTCCTCCAAGTCTACATTTCAAAGCTTTCCAAGTATTTGATGTCATTTTTCCTTAGCATCCATGTTTCTGCCCCATACAAAGCTATACTCCATACATAGCATTTTATGAACTTCTTGTGAATATCTTCCCTTATATTTCCCATAAGTAGGTGTTTTTTCTTCTGAAAGCTGCTTTTGCTTTTACTATTCTAGTCTTGATCTCATCCGTACATTTTGCTTCTCATGTTATGATTCTTCCAAGGTTTTTATAGTCTGAAACTTGTTCTAAAGGCTTTCCTTCAATACTTATGTTCAGATTCTCTTCTTTGCCTGATATTCAAACGACCTTGGATTTTTTTGTATTTCCATACTGTAAATACAGAAGGCTAATCATTCTATAGTCTTTACACAGCATTGCCTTTGGCTTCTTATTTAGAGGGATCATTGTTACTTCTAGGAAATCCCGAGGCCACTCTCCTGTGTCGTACATCTTATTAATTAATTTTGTGATCGCTTTTATATATATTTAAATAATATAGGAATTTTTACATACACAATCTTAAAAGGACACTTTTACATGGTATTCCTCAAAACAGAATATTATACAGAGTGCCACATCACATTTTCCACACTGGAAATTCATGCGAGAGTCTTTTCCTCACAATGAACAGATGCGGCAATGCAATGTTTTTCCCTAGGCCAGCCAGCACTTATTTTCTTTAGCCTTCAAATGCTCCATACTAACAATGGAGGAATTAGGTCTTTCTTGCAGGGCAGTGTTGGTCGGGAAGAGCACTTGAACCCTCCTTCTTCAAGTGTCTTACGAGTGCAGCTGTCCAGCTTGACGAACTGCCGGTTGCAGATAAGATAAAGGAGCCGCAACAAAATAAAATATCATTGCAAACACTTACAAGCAAAGCAAATAAACAATAAAATACTGACCTTACGAGAGAATGAAATCTTGCCAAAAGAAAACTCATTGTCACTGCTGCCACGCAATTCAATGATTTGAGGAAGACTCTATGCTGTGACAAGCAATACATTTCTGTGGACTTGGCACTGCCTGCCTAGAGCAGGAATATTCATGAATGAAAATATATGTAGCATTACTTTCCCCTAACATATGATAAAGGAGTACAAGAATTTCTATGGAAAGGACTTTTGGGAATATCCTGCAATAAACCGTCCCAACAATTCCTTTTTATTGGTCTTTTGAGCAGAGAGGTAGTTCAACGTGTGGGCATTCATGTAGGCTCCGTCACAAAATTTCAGGATTCAAAACAAGGATTTGTTCAAGTATGACGCTTACAATCTCTCAATATTATTGTACGTCCTTCGCCAGCCTCTTGTCCACAAAAACTTTCATGCGTTCTCTTTATCTCGGACCCTCAAGGAGCTGAACAGTGTCGAGCAGCACAAATAAAATGACAATATTTTTATTGAGCGAACTCATTTAGTAGGTAATGATTGATTATTCATAAATTAAAAAATACTAATTCCAGGAGAAAATGCATTTGTATAAGCGTGTTTAATCTCGCAATAAAAAAATCAATTCCGAATTTGAACTCATGTATAGACTGAATCAATTTAAAAAATCAAGTACGGAAATGTCAATGAAAGATCCTCACATGTAAAAACATTTAAAGTTATGGAGGCGCGTTAGGTGCCACAAATAATAAATACTATTTTGACGCCAGATAGCAATTTATTAGCGAAAGGTACAAGGATGTACGGCGATGCAAAACCGTGGCGTGACGCACGCTTTATCTCGCGTGGCTATAGCGCTAGGTGGCCCCTCGTGAAGTCCCCCGGAAACTCTCCTCACTTCCTTGCCAGCCTCTCTGGCCTCAACACTGCGGCTGTCGCGCCGCTTGGTGGCATCCGGTGGAACTTCATATGCAATGAGCATCGGCTTCCGTAATGGCCGCCACAAAGTGATACAATAATGATTTTTATGCTCCCAGTGTATAAGTGAATGAAAACAAAGAGGTGATAGAAAGAGAGAATGATGCATTTGCTTTGTAGCTGTATCCTCCTCCCTAGAACGGCAATTCAAGAGAGAACTGCAATTTCTCTTTGGTATTTCTAATGCTTAATTCATCATTATATACATTCACACTCAAATATTTTCACTTCATACTGATGGGTGACTAAAGCATCCAGCTGCTGATTCCGAGGCAGGAGCATCCTCTATGCTCACAGAAAAGGCCTTAAGACTCAGCATACAATATATTGTATGCATGGCCAACAGACCCTACTCCCAGATGGTATTTAAATGTACGCTAATCCTATAAAGATTAAAGTATCATTTAGTCTAACTCTCATGGTTCTGTATTTTAAGTAGCTGCTAAACCAATCAAGAATTATACCCCTTATACCTTTCTGCTAGAGAACTTGAAAGAAGAAATGAGAAGAAATAGAGTTGACATTTTTGGACTGAGCAAAACTAGATGGGGAGGAGAAGGACAGTTCGACTCGGAAGAGTTCACGTTAGTTTACTCTGGAGGAAATAGTGGGGAAAGGGGAGTAGGTCTGGTACTTAGGAAAGATATGATGAATAGTGTGACAAAGACAATAGCAACAAACGATAGACTGATGGCAATAAAGCTAAAAGCAGTCCCAGTGGACATGCTGATAATCCAAGTATATATGCAAACGTCAGCTCATTAAGATGAAGAAATCGAGGAGATTTATGAGCAAATTAATAACATTTACGAGGAAGATGGAAGAGGAAAGGTATATTGCATAATAATGGAAGATATGGAACAGCATAGTCGGAGAAGGACAGGAAGAAAATGTTAACGGGCAATAATCAGAGAAACCGAGGAGGGGAAAAACTGGTAGAATTCTGCATCAATAATGACCTTGTAGTGACTAATACAGGGTTCAAAAACCATAAACGAAGATTATACACATGGAAAAGCACAGGAGATAGAATGAGATTCCAAAAAGATTACATCCTAGTAAAACAAAGATTCAGAAATAGCATGAAGACTGCCAAGGCATTACCAGGAGCAGACATTGATTCAGATCACAGCCTTCTAATACTTGACATAAGCACAAAGCTCAAAAAAATAAGAAAAATGAGAAGAGAAAGACAAACTTGGAACATAGAAAAACTGAAAGAAAGGCAGGATGTAGACAGCATGAAGTTGGAGAATTGTCTAAGAAATTTGGAAAACAAACCAAATACCGTGGATATAGAATGGGAAGAAATTAAAACCAGTATCAAGGATACCTTGGATAAAAAGATTGGAAAACAAGAGAAGAAAATCAGAAAACCATGGATCACTATGGAAATGCCGCAGAAAATGGATGAGACAAAAATGGAAAAACGTTAACAGTGAAGAAGGTAGAGCCAAATATAGACATATAAACAATGAGTTGAGAAGGGTAACAGATAAAACTAGAGAAAATTGGATTAAAGAAAAATGTGATGTAATAGAACAAATGGAGAAGTTAGGATGGTACGGTATGATGTACGCTAGGGCACTGGAATTAGAAGATAAGAAGTCTAATTGAATCCGTGGTAAAGGAATTATGAATACGGATGGGAAGATAGTCTCAGAAACAAAGGATGTAGCACAGGTATGGGAAGAATACATTAAGGAACTATACAACAAGGAGGCAGGATCAGCAAAAATAGAACTGGAAAATGAGGAAAACATTGAAGAAGATAACTTAGGACCAAGTATTATGGAGAGCGAAGTAGAGAAATCGATAGTGAAACTAAAGAAAGGGAAAGCCACAGACAGCGATGGAATACCGGCTGAGGTACTTAAAGTCATGGGATCAGATGGACTAAAAGTGATCACAAAATTAATTAATAAGATTTAGGACACAGGAGAGTAGACCAGGAAATGCAGTTCTAAATCCAAAACACAGGAAAATAAAACACATCACAAATAGTTCTGAATAAGTCCATTATGGTTTTTTGTTTTGACGAAGATGCATGTTTTTTTGCTGCGCGATCTTTCAGACATTTCAAGGTGAGGAGTTCATTGGCCGATGTGTCACTCTGCTTCTCAATGTAGGCCATCAACCCCTCTAACATTTCCGTCGCTTCAGTGTGATTTAATCCTGTTATTTCCTCACACTCCTCATCATCAGAACTGTCTTCCACGTCATCCTGCTTTGATGAGCACGCTTTCACAATGTCGTCCTCAGAAGTTGGCGACCTACATCATCTTCACGCATTATCCATGGGGCGATATCTTATTTTTAAATATCAGAGCAGCCTTCCAAGCATTTGAACATCTCCATAAAGTTAGCGTCACTGATTGGAGCACTTTCTTCTGCAGTTGTTTCCATTGGAATTTCAGGCCAAAGTTTCTTTCAACTCTTAGTAAGAGTTGCGCTACAGATTTTGTCCCACGCTGCAGCGCATATGTAAATGACGGTCTTAATATTCACTTGCTTAAGAAGAGCCATGAAACTTGATTTTTCTTCCTCAGAATCTTCTTGTTCTAAAAGAGTAGTGAGCATTTTTTTTCTGTAGCAGCGCTTCAATACCTCTATAACTCCCTGATCCATAGGTTGGATTTTTCCAGTTGTCAACTCTTTTTCTGCTTGGTGGGAGGAGGCATTATCAAGGAACAGGACAGCTCTTTCTGGTAACCCTTCCTCTTTTAAGTGTTTTTTTACTGCAGGAACAAAGTTCTAAAAAACCAGTCCTTAAAAATAGCTGCACTCATCCAGGCTGACTTCTGTGATTTGTACAATGCTGGAAGGGCACTTAAGTTGACATTTTTGAGTGCTCAAAGCCTTAGCCGACTTTGCTATCACTACGAGGGGTAGTTTCAATTTACCAGATGCGTTACTGCACGTAAGCAGCATCACTCTTTCTTTACTTGATTTGTGTCCCATCGCTGCAGAATCAAGCTTTGAGGCGAGTGTTTTCTTGGGCAACATTTTAAAAAATAATCCAGTCTCATCAGCATTAAAAATTTGCGATGGCACTAAATTTTCATCGCTAACAAATTTAAGATACTTAATTTTAAACTCCTCGCTAGCAGCAGAGTCTCGGAAAGGACTTCACCGAAAATACGAAGCTGTCAAATGCCATGTCGAGCCTTCCACCTTCCTACCATCCTATAAAATACGATAAGATAAGATAAGTTTATTTGTTCATAAAGACATTACAAAATAATGCATAGAACACGTCAAAAACATTAAAAAGGGGACAAAAACACAAACTATCTCAAGCACCAGACGTAAAATCGCTAATATTGTAAAGACAATTAGTCACAAGGAGCTCATGAACATGCTTCTTGAATGACTGGAGTGAGCTAACTTCTTTGATTGCAGCAGGCAGAGCATTATAAAATTTAATGCATCTTGCTTTTGGACCTTGAGAGCAAACTTTTAAGTTTTGTTGTATAACATGGAGATCATCATTTCTTCTTGTGTTGTAATTATGGAAATTACTGTTTTTCTCATATTCAGACATGTTTTGCCTCACATAAAATACAGCATTATATATATAAATAGAGGGAACAGTCAAGAGTCCTAAACTTCTGAATAGGGGCCTGCAGTGTGCTCTGAATTGTGCATTGCACATTGACCTGACAATCTTTATCTGGATCTTAAAAACCTCAATTAATTGGGAGGAGGAGCCCCAGAGGACAATGCCATAGGCAACACGTGAATAGAAATAAGCAAAATATACTTTTTTTAATACCTTGATACTAAGTGAGTGCTTCAAGACAGATAGTAAATAATACACAGAGTTTAGCTTTTTACATAACTTGTCAGTATGATGAGACCATTTCAGTAGAGGGTCAATATAGACACCTAGAAATTTGAACTCCTCAGTAGAACTCATCATATCTTGGTCAAGGCAGGAGTATAAATTTCGGCTCCGTTTATGTGAGGAGGAGAAAAACATAGCCAGTGTTTTACTTTCATTTAAGGAGAGTCTATTGCCCTTACACCACTCAGACATTGCCTGCAAAACCACCCTGCTACTGTCTACTAGTGTTTTGTCAATAGGATTGGAAACTAAAACATTCACGTCATCGGCATACATAATAACATTATTACACACTTTATTCATAAGGTTCTCTGGTAAGTCATTAATAAAAATTAGGAAGAGGACAGGGCCTAAAATGGACCCCTGTGGCACACCAGAGAGTACTAGACTAGGGTCAGAGAAATATATTTTGCCTTCCTTGAAAATGGAGACAGTTTGCTGACGATTTTTTAAGTAAGATTTTAGCCAGTTGTAGGCCACACCTCTAACACCTAGCTTATCACACTTAGCCAATAGGAGATCATGATTAACTGAATCAAAGGCTTTACTGAGATCAAAGAAAACCCCCAGAGTACTATTTCTCATATTCAGTTGTTCTATGATGCAGTTAATAGCAGAAAATAGAGCCTGCTCTGTGGATTTCCCTTTCCTAAATCCAAATTGGCAGCTTGACAGGATGTTACATTTTTCAAGATATTCCAGTAGTCTAGCACAGAAAACATATTAAAATATTTTGGAAAATTATGATACAAGGGATATAGGTCTGTAGTTATTTATTTGGGTTTTATCACCCTTGTTTTTATAGATGGGAATTACCTTAGAGATTTTTAAAATTTCTGGGAAAATTCCTTGATTTAATGACTGGTTAATTAGGAACAAAAGTGGAGATATAATTGTTTTTCGACATGCTTTAAGTAGTTTACCTGGGATATCATCTAATCCAGCAGAGTTCTTGAGGCCAACTTTGTAGAGGTAAGTGGATAATTCCAGTTCATTACAGGGTCGGAGGTACATAGACTCAGTATTTGAGAAGTTGGTTCTTATGACTGGATTATGTCGAGTTGTGCCATCAGGAGTAGGTGTGAGAGGTAAATCAAGGAAGAATCTGTTGATAATATTTGCTAAGAGTGAAGGGTCTGTAATTTCATCTGAGTCAATGCCTTTTATCACTGGCAAGGACATCAATTTTGTGGAACCATTAACTTCATTTATAATTTTCCAAGCTGCCTTGGTATGATTGGGTGCATTCATAATTTTTGAGTCATTAAAGGTTCTTTTACTAATTTTGATGAGATTCCTGTACTGCTTTTTGAGAGCAGAATACAGCCTGTGGGTTTCCTCATTACCAAGATACTTATCATTGTAGAAAAGTCTTTTGATGTTGCCAGATAACATACGAATTTCAGGCGAGATCCAATCATGTGTAGAATTTGGCTTTGGTTTAGCTGGAACTATTGGAAATGTAACATTGAAAAGGTACAAGAATTTGTCATAAAATAAATTAAAGCTGTCATTAAAATAATTAGCATTAAAAATAACAGACCAATCTTGGCTGCTTAGAAGATAAGAGAAGAGTTGGAATTTGGAGTCACAGAACAATCGAATGCTTGGAGGAGGACTGGGGTTTGACACAGTTTCCTCTAAGAAGAACTTAGAAAGAATAGCTTGGTGGTCGGATAATAAGGGATCAAAAACTGAGGTGTATATTTTAGAGACATCATAGTTAGTGAATATGTTGTCAAGGAGTGTCTGAGATGTGGGAGTAATCCTAGTTGGATTGCTCACAAGAGCCTTCATGTTGTACAAATTAAAAATGTTTCTAAGTTTTTTTTTATTTGTGCTGTTAAGCAAGAGATTAACATTGAAATCACCAGCAATTATTAAAAATGGCCTCTTAGCATGGTTTGTTATTGAAAAGAGAAGATTATCAAGTTTGTCACAGAAATAATCTAGGCAGCCGATAGGCGAACGATAAACTACGATAACAAGAAAGTTGAGGTTTGTGTAGCTGAAACTGATAGCTGCACACTCAAAGGATAGCTCTTGGTTTAAAAGCGTTAAGTCAAAAGAAAAATCACTTAAATTGATACTGTTTTTCACCAAAATAACAACACCACCATGTTTATGTACTGTTCGACAATAAGAACTAGCACAAGTATACCCTGGAATGGAGATAGAAACATGACACATCCAATGTTCACAAATACATAATACATGCAGTGAATGATGGTTCACCTCCTAATTTTTCATTGAGACTGAGAGCCTTTGCTTGAAGGATTGGCCCTGATAGCAGAACTCCCAGTTCACATTCTTGCACAAACCACATATATATATAAAGCCTCATCAAGTGTTTCATTTTTTGCCTTTTTTGTAATCCCTCTATTGCCTAAACTATCTGGCTCCCATTTTAGAACAGAAATCCTCAATTTCCTTCCTGTTTTTATTCCAGTCTGAAACAGTTTGTTTCCCCACTCCTAATTCAAGTGCGATTGTTTTTAAAGATTTACCTTTATCAATACAAAACGGAGCTTTTAGCTTTTGTTCCATTAACACAACCACCTTATTTCTTTTTGTCGCCATGTTCACAAATGTAAAATAAAACGACACAAAGCACACAAAAACGCACAGCCCGATATACTGTTTGTACTGGCACTGTTAGATGTGAACTAACATATATAAAATGGTGAGAACGGAAGGCGTCAAGTGTTCTTTCCTCAGCAGAGTATGAGGCAAGGATGGGTGGGAACGGGAGAGCGAGTGAGGCATTTCCTACAATGTAGTTACTTTTAGAATGCATGACCTTGAACCTTGCCAACTCGTCACGTCTATTGTTCCGTTTGTCTATAGGTCCGGATAATCCGGAAGTCCAGATCATTGAGAACCGGATAAACGGGTTTCTTTTGTATTATTATTATTATCATTATGACCTCGATGGTTGTTAATGATGCCTCTTTGTATGGTTGCTTGGTGTAATTGGCATATTTGTTCATAATATGGCATTGTTTTTTGTATTTTTTGTTTGTGTGAGTGGGTATTTTACATATTTGTGGGAGAAGTGTTGGTGTAAAAACACCTGGATATATACGAGCTTGTCGCAGAGTCGTCTGCTAGATGGAAAAAAACAGCTGATACATTGAGCTCGTCGAAGAGTTGTCTACCAGACGTGATATTGTGTTAATCAAGGTGTCAACTGAGAAATGAAGTATATAAGATGCAAGGAGGACCTTCTAGGTGATGGTGATGTGGTTAAGTTCTTTGGTGTAACAACAACATGCATTATAACTGCGCCGGCCTGCAAGAAGGAACATATCGAGCAATGTCCTTGAAGAAAAAGGAAGGATGGAGGTGTGTTGGATGTAGAGTGAAAGATAAGAATGAAAATGAGGAAGATAACGACGACCGGCAATAGGCGGGAGATAGTTTACAAGAAGGAATTGAGGATATTAAAAAAGTATATCTTTTCTGAGTAGTAAATACGATACTTTTAACTCAACAATAATTGGGCTAAATGGTAATCTAAAAGAAATGATAATAAAGTTGACTAATGAATTAAAAGAAAATATAACAGAATTTGTGAGTTAGAGGAGAGAATTTATGTACTGGAGCAAAAAGATCTAGATAAATTATTGAAATAGTTGGTGTTCATATCAAAAATAAAAATGAAATAAAAGAAGTGGAAGTTCAGTTAGGAAAAGACATTAGCATAGATGATGGTGATGAAATTGAAGACATTTACATAACTAAGACAAAACAAAGTAAAACTAAGATAATTGTTAAATTTACTAGTAAAATAATGAAACAAAAATGGATCAATTGTAGGAGAATGTTAAGGAATATAGAACTCAAAAATAAATATAAAAATGATAACATCTACATTAATGAAAAATTGATCTGGCATAATAAAAACTTTTTATGGCAAGCAAAAATGAAAGGGACATCCTACAAATACATATGGTATAAAAATAATGCCAACAACAACAACACACCTTGACGCTTTCCTTTGCGGGTTAAGCCGTGTCTGCCAACTACCAACCCATCACCTTCCTCCACACACTTCTATCCTTGCACACTTCTTTTGCTTCACTTCACTTTTTTCTCGTTTCAAAATTATTCCCAACTTTACAGCTTATGCCTGTCTGCATAGGATCTTCGGATCACTTTATTCCACCAATTTCTTACTTGGCAATCTCACTATTTGAGAGGGGGGAGTTTTCTTCGGTGTATCTCTTCGAGGACATCCGTTGGGGCAGTTTGATACTAGCTTGGCTAGTTCCGTCCCAACCAAGAAAACATCCGCGTTCAGAAATGAGAAAAATGATCTGCTATGATAGTTCAATGGTAGAATATCCGCCCGGCAAGTGGAAGACCCGGGTTCGATTCCCGGTCATATCAGACTTTTTTCTCGTTTCAAAATTATTCCCAATAATTTCAATGACAAGCGAATAACCCGTGGTCAGTATGGCATTATGAAACCAAAGAAGATGTGACTAGTGACGGAAAAGTTTGCCCATCTCTCAAATAGTGATCTTCCAGTAAACTTCTTTTACACCAACATACAGTGCCTATGGAACAAGTGTTATGATCTTGAACTCCTTCTCCAGGAACTCGATACTGATATACTGCTTCTATCAGAACTCTGGCAAACTAAGGACAAGATTCTTGTATCTAATATTTATGGCTTTAGCCTTATTTCTTTCTTTTGTCGAAACCATCTCAAACGTGGTGGGGTGGCTATATATAGTAGATCCGGCATAAATATTCATTGTCTAAACTTTGACAGCAGCACTGAGAAAGTCTGTGAAGTCTCAATGGCCTTATTGAAAGTCAATTCTCTTCAGTATGGCATTATCTGTATGTACTGTTCCCCAAATAGCGATTTTTCCCAGTTTCTCCAAGTCCTCAGTGATGCTTTAATGTTTATATGTTCAATGAAAATTGGAGGATTATTACTTGTTGGTGATTTTAACATAGATTTACTGAAAAATTCATCAGAAAGTACTGATTATACTAATCTTCTTTCAACTTTTGGGCTAGACATAATCAACAATGAGCCCACCAGAATTACTCCTCAATCAATGTCCTTGATCGACCTTGTCATATCCAACTTTAAACCTCCCTCTCTCTCTAGTAATACCATCAATACAGGACTCTCTGACCACTTGGGCATCAAAGTTGTTGCCAAATTTCATAAGCCTCCTGCTGTCTCTAACCCCTTATATGTGTCTAAACGACTTTTTACTGCTAGTGCTATAGAGAAATTTTTGTACTCATTGTCCCAGGAGTCATGGTCTGATAACTCTAATGAACTTAATGTTGATGTTAAATTTAATAATTTTTTAAATATTTTCAGTGCCCATTTTAATGCAGCCTTCCCTCTCAAATAAATTAGACAACAACAACTCATCTGCAAAAGGAAAATCTACTCACCACTAATTATAAAAATGGTTGAGCAAGTACGTGACCTTTTCTCCAAAACCACACACTCTGACCCTGGCCTTCGACCCCAATATCTGCAAGCCCTCAAGGAACTGAAGTCCTGCTTAGTTCGGGAAAGAACAGTTGTCATTGAAAGATTCCAGAAAATGTCCACCAATATGAATAAATCATCGTGGACTGTGATTAACCCTTTGACTGATGAGTTTTAATGAAGATTTTATTTGGAAAAAGGGCAGGTTTTTTTATTTCTGATAATGCATTATTGCAAGGCATTAAATAACAATATTTTCCAGTTTTTTAGATTTTTTATGTTTTTATTGAATGTTTTAACCAAGAGAATTTTTAACTACTTTTAAAACTGATCTTAGATACACAAAGGTTTTCCATCTAGTATTTCGTTTTCAATATCAAATATTTTATTTATAATGGTTTTATGTGTCATAACAAATTATTTGTTCATATTTTTGAACAGAAAATATAATCTCTAATAGTCCTTCTTTGTGTGGTAATCCCTAAAACATGGGGCTGCACACAGACCAACATCACAATCTCGGCAGAAATATCTTGTTTCCTTCCGAATTTTTTTATTCTTATTGTCTCGTCGTGAGCAACACACGGCACATTGTCTCGCTGGATTCTGTTTCTTTTCTGAAGGCGGGATATATTCAGGGAAGTGCCGACCTGTTAGCCTTAGAGGACTGGGTTCCGTCGAAGGACGACCCCCTTTGGCACCGAATGTTTCACTGTGGTATTTCTCTATCAGCTGCTGCACCAACTCCATTCTGTATTCTATATGTGTTTTTGAACCCTTACTCTTCCTATAGAGCACAAATGAATTCCAAATTGCCTGATCAAGTAGATGATAAAAAATTTTTTTGTAGTATTTGCTTCTTGATTACTGGATAATAAGTTAGATTTTGATCCATCCTATCCACTCCGCCCATAACTCCATTATAATCTACTACTACCGCCGGTTTCGTGTTTTCACCTTTCCTCCCACTAACACTAACTTTGGTGGTTGTATGAATTGAAGAGAGCAGAGCTACATCTTTTTTATCTCTCCATTTCATGACACAAATCTTTCCTCGTTGGTACCCTACAATATCACCCGTTTTGAGCTTCTTATTTTTCAATTCCTGTGGAATGTTTTTCCTTGACGTCCTCAAGGTTCCAAATACATCAGTCTGATTCTTAACGAGTATATCTGCTAGTTCTGGGGAATTGTAATAATTATCCATAGCTACACAGTAACCCTTTCCTAGTAATGGCTTTATAAGCGACAGAACAATTTGGGTTGACACAGGAAGATGACTGTACTCCTCTGCGAACTTAGTTCCTTTTCCAGTGTAAATAATGCTAGACCAAATATAGCCAGTCTCAGCCTCGCAAAGCATGAAACTCTTTATGCCGAAACGAGATCTTTTCAAAGGTAGATATTGCTTCCACCCTAGTCTACCTTTATAGAGCATTAGGCTCTCGTCAATGGACAAATCCCTTTGAGGTGTCAAGAGTGTTGAGTACAGGGTATTTAGATGCTCAAACACAGGCCAAATTTTATAAAGTTTTGGGTACGGGTGAGTTGAAGCGTCAAAAGCTTCATTATTGCAAAAATGAATATTTCGTTTTATAGATAAAAACCTTCTGTAGGACATCACTTTTGGAAAGAACGGCGTGTGTATCATGGGTTTTTTGGACCAATACATTTCCTCAACAGGTTTTTTTATAATTCTCTGCAATATATTCAAGGCGAAGAAGACTCGCATCTCATTTTCCGAAACCGGATTCCAGTCACTTTTACCAGCAGAAGACCTTTTACTCTGTTCAGCATACCGATTTGTCTCTGACGTGATCATTTCTATGAGGTTTTGATTGAAATATGCCTCAAAGAATGGAAGACTCCCTCCCTCCACTTGTAAGTTTACTCTTGGAGTAGCAGAAAATGAAAATCGTGGTGGGGCTGGAGATGCACTGTACACCTCACACCAGATTCTTGGATCTACAACCTCTTCTTCATCACTATCATCTTCTCCTGATGGTAAGCTGTATTCCGTTGAAGAACCCGAGTCCGATATGCTTATAGATGAATCAGATTCAAATTCACTCTCTTCTGAATCTGCATCCATTTCCATCCTATAAAAAAAATACAAAATAAAAATAATTTCGCCTATTTTGACATTAGTGAAGCCAACTCAATATACAGTGCACATATGTATTGCACGCTTAGTCGCTGATGTGTATGATGCTTTATTCTGAAGGTTTCCTAAGCTTATCGAAGGACAGTAAATTTTTCCTTCGGTTTTCATTGCCCCGGTTGATTACCGTAGTTTACACCGACGACAAAAGCAAACGAGCATGAAGAAACCCGAAAAAAGAATGCACAGTCGATGTGTGATGAAAGGTATAGCTAAATATTTATAATATCTGATAATGAGTGAAACAACTCGTCATCTTGTAGTGCGTAAATATTTTGTTTCCGTGATAAATACACCAACACGCACGTTTTCATTCAGAGAATCTTCTGATGATAGTTCATAATTCGAGAAATGTTTCGCAATGAATCACAAAAAAAACCATGTGGAATTAGCGGCATAAAAAACACACATAAAAAACACTTACTTGAAATTATAATAATTTGGATAAGCAGTAACACATCCGTGGAGATAATATACTGTAATGGGAAAGAAATCAGCTGAGAAGTCACTGCTCACTCGCAAAAACACTGTTGACAAGAAATAGTGAAGATATGTTCTAAACATACGAAATAATACCGATATTGGGCGACAGAGTCCACTACAGTCCATACACATAGAGCAACTCTGCGAGAATACATTCAACTACCTCATAAAATAATACGGTAAAATCAGTTTGAGCTATTTCTTCGCCGGATCTGCCCGTACCAGGTACGGGCAAATCCGCAAAGGCCCATTTTTTTTTGCCCGTATGTGGTACGGGCAAATCGGGCAAAGGGTTAAACAGCTCACTTCTGCAACCACAAGGAACTTAGGTCCTGCACATATTAGTTTTAATAATGTCATAACCACCAATCCAATCGGCATCGCCAACAATTTTAACAAACAATTCTGCCTTCCTGTTAATGATCCTTCTCCTATTTCCTATGAACACTGTACCTCTCATAACGCAATATTCCTCTTCCCCTCAGATCCCTCAGAACTAACCAGCATCATAAATTCTTTTGATAGCAAATGGTCTGCTGGCTTAGATGGCATTCCCATGCCCATAGTTAAAACCACTGCAAAATTTATTGCTCACCCTTTGTCTGAGACATTCAATTTATCTATCAGTAACGGTCAATTCCCTAGCTGTCTCAAACTTGCCTATGTCACCCTAATCCATAAGATAGGTTCCATTACCAACTCTGATAACTATCGATCAATATCTGTTCTCTCAGTTTTCTCCAAAATTCTTGAAAAACTCTTCTATAATCATATTATAAATTATCTGAAATGCTATGACTTACTACACCCTGCCCAACATGGCTTCAGGGAAGCAAGATCCACTACTATGGCTATTTTTGAATTTATTGATGAAATATGTCAATCTCTCGACAAGCAACTTTCTTGCACAGGAATTTTTTTTGACCTTAGGAGGCCTTTGCCAACATAAACCATAATATACTTTTTAATAAGCTTTTAAACTTAGGAATAACTGGGAATGCACTTGGTTGGATCAAATCTTATCTTTCAAACCGTCAACAGCTTGTTCTTTATAGACATACTAGTACCAATGGAACTACTACTGCTAGGTCCTCACCCCTTGATGTCAAGTCTGGAGTTCCTCAGGGCTCCATTCTTGGCCCTTTACTCTTTATCATCTTCATCAATGACCTTCCTACTTGTCTGTCAAGTAACAAATCCATTCTTTATGCTGACGACACATCCACATTAACCTCTGCTGAAAACTTGCCAAACCTAATTACTTCAACTGAGAACATAATTGCAAAAATGTCCTCCTGGTGCAAAAATACCAATCTTCAACTAAACAACAAGTCTATATTTGTACATTTTCACACAAAAGATCTCCTCCTAATTTCAGTCTCAGACTAAAAATATACGAGAAGGTCATCCATCGTGCCTCGTCTACCAATTTCTTGGGGCTAGAGATTTCTGAAGGCCTTGATTGGTCTCCTCATGTTAAATCAATAGTTAAAAGAGTCACTACTGGTGCTGGCTCAAATCCTTTCCATAGATACTCTAAAAATGTGTTACTATGCCCATATTCATTCTCATTTAGCCTATGGCATAATTTTCTGGGGAAACTCAAGTGTAGCATCTAAGGTATTCTCAATGCAAAAAAGAGCAGTAAAAGTCATGCAAAGGGTATCTTACAGAACCCCTGGTAGGCCCATATTTTCCTCTCCTAAGATTTTAACTCTCCCATCAGTCTACATATTAAGTAGTGTAGTCCTTGTCAAAAACAATCTTTCATTGTTTCCCCAAAATTCCTCCATACATGTCCACTATGCAAGGACAAGTGAGGACATTCATATTAATAATTATGCTCTTGCTACTTGTCAACATGGCCCCCATAACTTTCTTTCTCTCATGTATAATAAACTCCCGTTAGCAATCAAATGTTTACCTTCCAAAAAAATTCAAATATAAGTTGAAAAATCTGTTATTAAGTAAAACCTATTATAGCATTAATGAGTTCCTAAATGACGACCTAAAGGATATATTGTAACACTATCATTACAGCAATTATCATAATATTAATTGCCACTCATTATGTGAATTCTTATTCTTAACCTAGTGAGTACATTCTGTTTTCCTTATTGTAATGTTTTCTTCCTTTACCTTTTTTCGTTTTATATATATGTTATTGTATTTTTACATTTATGTACTGTACATGACTTATTCCATGTCTACCTGGACCAACGGAATGGATAAACATTTATTATTATTATTATTAAAAAATGGAAGAGTAATCCAACAAAAATGGAGTATAAGATCCAATACAAGATAGCTAGAAATAAAGTGGTAGCACTAATTAAAAATGCTAAAAGGGAATATTATGATACTAAATTATCAAATAATGCCAAAGGAATCTGGAATGAAATAAATTATGTACTGGGAAGAAACAGAACCTCAAATCCCATTGATAAGATGTTAATGTGATGTGGAAGTTGAGAAACTTAACGCGAAATGTCATCCGATTTGAAAAATTTAAAGACACTATCAGATCCGTCTAACTGGCCCTGAAATTTTCTTTAGACAGAGTCTTAGCAAGTGAAGGTCCCCTGACCTTGTGATAGATATTGTCCCGGAGATAGACACATCCAATAATGATGCGGCTTGCATAAATACCCACTCACAAATGGGAATCTCAGTGAAGAAGAATCGGGTATGACAAGCCTTTTCCAATTTGAAAGTATTACATGTCAATATACAGTGCTTGCATAAAAAGATCAACGAGTTTGAAGTATTTATTTTTTCCCTTAACGCCAAGATTCTTTGCATCTCTAAACACTGGCTTTGACAAAGTGAGTTACCCAATCTTAAAATTAATAGTTACTTCATTGGAAGTTGTTTTTGTATATCTA